>OU342745.1:168314244-168562323 GCA_910589775.1 Avena eriantha
CATGGATCCACCGGTGTCATTGCATGTCTACTCTTCTCATTAACCACATCTAGAGTCATTGCATGTTTGTTCTTTTCACAAACCACATATCACTAGAGTCATTGCATGTGTGTTCTTCCCATGAACCACGCATGGATCCACCAGTGTCATTGCATGTGTGTTCTTCTCACAAACCAGACATGCATCCACCCAGTGTCATCGCATGTGTGTTCTTCCCATGAACCACACATGGATCCACCAGTGTCATTGCATGTCTGCTCTTTTCATGAACCCCAGCTAGAGTCATTGGATGTTTGTTCTTCTCACAGACCACATATCACCAGTCTCATTGCATGTGTGTTCTTCTCACAGACCACATAGCACCTGTGTCATTGCATGTGTGTTCTTCCCATGAACCACACATGGATCCACCAGTGTCATTGCATGTGTGTTATTCTCACAAACCACGTATCACCAGAGTCATTGCATGTGTGTTCTTCTCACAGACCACATATCACCTGTTTCATTGCATGTGTGTTCTTCCCATGAAGAACACATGGATCCACTAGTGTCATTGCATGTGTGTTCTTCCCACAGACCATACATGGATCCACCGGTGTCATTGTATGTCTACTCTTCCCATGAAGCACTGCTAGAGTCACCGCATGCGTGCTCTTTTCATGAACCACAGCTAGAGTCATTGCATGTGTCTTCTTCTCACAGACCATATCATGAACCACACCCAGTGTCATTGCATGTTTGTTCTTCCCATGAACCACACATAGATCCACCGGTGTCATTGCATGTCTGCTCTTTTCATGAACCACAGCTAGAGTCATTGCATGTGTGTTCTTCTCACAAACCACATATCACCGGAGTCATTGCACGTGTGTTCTTCCCACGAGCCACACATGGATCCACTAGTGTCATTGCATGTGTGTTGTTCCCACAGACCACACATCGATCCACCAGTGTCGTTGCATCCGTGTTCTTCCCATGAACCACACATGGATCCACCAGTGTCATTATATGTCTGCTCTTCCCATGAACCACAGCTAGAGTCATCACATGCGTGCTCTTTTCACGAACCACACCTAGAGTCATTGCATGTGTGTTCTTCTTACAAACCATATCATGAACCACACCTAGTGTCATTGCATGTGTGTTCTTCTCACAAACCACACATGGATCCACCAGGTGTCATTGCATGTCTTCTCTTCTCATTAACCACATCTAGAGTCATTGCTTGTCTGTTCTTTTCACAAACCACATATCACCAGAGTCATTGCATGTGTGTTCTTCCCGTGAACAACGCATGGATCCACCAGTGTCATTGCATGTGTGTTCTTCTCACGGACCACAGATCACCTGTTTCATTGCATGTGTGTTCTTCTCACAGACCACAGATCACCTGTTTCATTGCATCTGTGTTCTTCCCATGAAGAACACATGGATCCACTAGGGTCATTGCATGTGTGTTCTTCCCGTAGACCACACATGGATCCACCGGTGTCATTGCATGTGTGTTCTTCCCATGAACCACACATGGATCCACCGGTGTTATTGTATGTCTACTCTTCCCATGAAGCACAGCTAGAGTCATCGCATGCGTGCTCTTTTCATGAACCACAGCTAGAGTCATTGCATGTGTGTTCTTCTCACAGACCATATCATGAACCACACCCAGTGTCATTGCATGTGAGTTCTTCCCATGAACCACACATGGATCCACCGGTGTCATTGCAGGTCTGCTCTTTTCATGAACCACAGCTAGATTCATTACATGTGTGTTCTTCTCACAAACAACATATCACCGGAGTCATTGCATGTGTGTTCTTCCCACGAACCATACATGGATCCACCAGTGTCATTGTATGTGTGTTCTTCCCACAGACCACACATAGATCCACCAGTTTCGTTGCATGTGTGTTCTTCCCATAAACCACACATGGATCCACCAGTGTCATTATATGTCTGCTCTTCCCATGAACCACAGCTAGAGTCATCACATGCGTGCTCTTTTCACAAACCACACCTAGAGTCATTGCATGTGTGTTCTTCTTACAAACCATGTCATGAACCACACCCAGTGTCATTGCATGTGTGTTCTTCTCAAAAACCACACATGGATCCACCGGTGTCATTGCATGTCTACTCTTCTCATTAACCACATCTAGAGTCATTGCATGTTTGTTCTTTTCACAAACCACATATCACTAGAGTCATTGCATGTGTGTTCTTCCCATGAACCACGCATGGATCCACCAGTGTCATTGCATGTGTGTTCTTCTCACAAACCAGACATGCATCCACCCAGTGTCATCGCATGTGTGTTCTTCCCATGAACCACACATGGATCCACCAGTGTCATTGCATGTCTGCTCTTTTCATGAACCCCAGCTAGAGTCATTGGATGTTTGTTCTTCTCACAGACCACATATCACCAGTCTCATTGCATGTGTGTTCTTCTCACAGACCACATAGCACCTGTGTCATTGCATGTGTGTTCTTCCCATGAACCACACATGGATCCACCAGTGTCATTGCATGTGTGTTATTCTCACAAACCACGTATCACCAGAGTCATTGCATGTGTGTTCTTCTCACAGACCACATATCACCTGTTTCATTGCATGTGTGTTCTTCCCATGAAGAACACATGGATCCACTAGTGTCATTGCATGTGTGTTCTTCCCACAGACCATACATGGATCCACCGGTGTCATTGTATGTCTACTCTTCCCATGAAGCACTGCTAGAGTCACCGCATGCGTGCTCTTTTCATGAACCACAGCTAGAGTCATTGCATGTGTCTTCTTCTCACAGACCATATCATGAACCACACCCAGTGTCATTGCATGTTTGTTCTTCCCATGAACCACACATAGATCCACAGGTGTCATTGCATGTCTGCTCTTTTCATGAACCACAGCTAGAGTCATTGCATGTGTGTTCTTCTCACAAACCACATATCACCGGAGTCATTGCACGTGTGTTCTTCCCACGAGCCACACATGGATCCACTAGTGTCATTGCATGTGTGTTGTTCCCACAGACCACACATCGATCCACCAGTGTCGTTGCATCCGTGTTCTTCCCATGAACCACACATGGATCCACCAGTGTCATTATATGTCTGCTCTTCCCATGAACCACAGCTAGAGTCATCACATGCGTTCTCTTTTCACGAACCACACCTAGAGTCATTGCATGTGTGTTCTTCTTAGAAACCATATCATGAACCACACCTAGTGTCATTGCATGTGTGTTCTTCTCACAAACCACACATGGATCCACCGGTGTCATTGCATGTCTTCTCTTCTCATTAACCACATCTAGAGTCATTGCTTGTCTGTTCTTTTCACAAACCACATATCACCAGAGTCATTGCATGTGTGTTCTTCCCGTGAACAACGCATGGATCCACCAGTGTCATTGCATGTGTGTTCTTCTCACGGACCACAGATCACCTGTTTCATTGCATGTGTGTTCTTCTCACAGACCACAGATCACCTGTTTCATTGCATCTGTGTTCTTCCCATGAAGAACACATGGATCCACTAGGGTCATTGCATGTGTGTTCTTCCCGTAGACCACACATGGATCCACCGGTGTCATTGCATGTGTGTTCTTCCCATGAACCACACATGGATCCACCGGTGTTATTGTATGTCTACTCTTCCCATGAAGCACAGCTAGAGTCATCGCATGCGTGCTCTTTTCATGAACCACAGCTAGAGTTATTGCATGTGTGTTCTTCTCACAGACCATATCATGAACCACACCCAGTGTCATTGCATGTGTGTTCTTCCCATGAACCACACATGGATCCACCGGTGTCATTGCATGTCTGCTCTTTTCATGAACCACAGCTAGAGTCATTACATGTGTGTTCTTCTCACAAACAACATATCACCGGAGTCATTGCATGTGTGTTCTTCCCACGAACCATACATGGATCCACCAGTGTCATTGTATGTGTGTTCTTCCCACAGAGCACACATAGATCCACCAGTTTCGTTGCATGTGTGTTCTTCCCATAAACCACACATGGATCCACCAGTGTCATTATATGTCTGCTCTTCCCATGAACCACTGCTAGAGTCATCACATGCGTGCCCTTTTCACAAACCACACCTAGAGTCATTGCATGTGTGTTCTTCTTACAAACCATATCATGAACCACACCCAGTGTCATTGCATGTGTGTTCTTCTCAAAAACCACACATGGATCCACCGGTGTCATTGCATGTCTACTCTTCTCATTAACCACATCTAGAGTCATTGCATGTTTGTTCTTTTCACAAACCACATATCACTAGAGTCATTGCATGTGTGTTCTTCCCATGAACCACGCATGGATCCACCAGTGTCATTGCATGTGTGTTCTTCTCACAAACCAGACATGCATCCACCCAGTTTCATCGCATGTGTGTTCTTCCCATGAACCACACATGGATCCACCAGTGTCATTGCATGTCTGCTCTTTTCATGAACCCCAGCTAGAGTCATTGGATGTTTGTTCTTCTCACAGACCACATATCACCAGTCTCATTGCATGTGTGTTCTTCTCACAGACCACATAGCACCTGTGTCATTGCATGTGTGTTCTTCCCATGAACCACACATGGATCCACCAGTGTCATTGCATGTGTGTTATTCTCACAAACCACGTATCACCAGAGTCATTGCATGTGTGTTCTTCTCACAGACCACATATCACCTGTTTCATTGCATGTGTGTTCTTCCCATGAAGAACACATGGATCCACTAGTGTCATTGCATGTGTGTTCTTCCCACAGACCACACATGGATCCACCGGTGTCATTGTATGTCTACTCTTCCCATGAAGCACTGCTAGAGTCACCGCATGCGTGCTCTTTTCATGAACCACAGCTAGAGTCATTGCATGTGTCTTCTTCTCACAGACCATATCATGAACCACACCCAGTGTCATTGCATGTTTGTTCTTCCCATGAACCACACATGGATCCACCGGTGTCATTGCATGTCTGCTCTTTTCATGAACCACAGCTAGAGTCATTGCATGTGTGTTCTTCTCACAAACCACATATCACCGGAGTCATTGCATGTGTGTTGTTCCCACGAGCCACACATGGATCCACTAGTGTCATTGCATGTGTGTTGTTCCCACAGACCACACATCGATCCACCAGTGTCGTTGCATCTGTGTTCTTCCCATGAACCACACATGGATCCAGCAGTGTCATTATATGTCTGCTCTTCCCATGAACCACAGCTAGAGTCATCACATGCGTGCTCTTTTCACGAACCACACCTAGAGTCATTGCATGTGTGTTCTTCTTACAAACCATATCATGAACCACACCTAGTGTCATTGCATGTGTGTTCTTCTCACAAACCACACATGGATCCACCGGTGTCATTGCATGTCTTCTCTTCTCATTAACCACATCTAGAGTCATTGCTTGTCTGTTCTTTTCACAAACCACATATCACCAGAGTCATTGCATGTGTGTTCTTCCCGTGAACAACGCATGGATCCACCAGTGTCATTGCATGTGTGTTCTTCTCACAGACCACAGATCACCTGTTTCATTGCATGTGTGTTCTTCTCACAGACCACAGATCACCTATTTCATTGCATCTGTGTTCTTCCCATGAAGAACACATGGATCCACTAGGGTCATTGCATGTGTGTTCTTCCCGTAGACCACACATGGATCCACCGGTGTCATTGCATGTGTGTTCTTCCCATGAACCACACATGGATCCACCGGTGTTATTGTATGTCTACTCTTCCCATGAAGCACAGCTAGAGTCATCGCATGCATGCTCTTTTCATGAACCACAGCTAGAGTCATTGCATGTGTGTTCTTCTCATAGACCATATCATGAACCACACCCAGTGTCATTGCATGTGTGTTCTTCCCATGAACCACACATGGATCCACCGGTGTCATTGCATGTCTGCTCTTTTCATGAACCACAGCTAGAGTCATTACATGTGTGTTCTTCTCACAAACAACATATCACCGGAGTCATTGCATGTGTGTTCTTCCCACGAACCATACATGGATCCACCAGTGTCATTGTATGTGTGTTCTTCCCACAGACCTCACATAGATCCACCAGTTTCGTTGCATGTGTGTTCTTCCCATAAACCACACATGGATCCACCAGTGTCATTATATGTCTGGTCTTCCCATGAACCACAGCTAGAGTCATCACATGCGTGCTCTTTTCACAAACCACACCTAGAGTCATTGCATGTGTGTTCTTCTTACAAACCATATCATGAACCACACCCAGTGTCATTGCATGTGTGTTCTTCTCAAAAACCACACATGGATCCACCGTTGTCATTGCATGTCTACTCTTCTCATTAACCACATCTAGAGTCATTGCATGTTTGTTCTTTTCACAAACCACATATCACTAGAGTCATTGCATGTGTGTTCTTCCCATGAACCACGCATGGATCCACCAGTGTCATTGCATGTGTGTTCTTCTCACAAACCAGACATGGATCCACCCAGTGTCATCGCATGTGTGTTCTTCCCATGAACCACACATGGATCCACCAGTGTCATTGCATGTCTGCTCTTTTCATGAACCCCAGCTAGAGTCATTGGATGTTTGTTCTTCTCACAGACCACATATCACCAGTGTCAATGCATGTGTGTTATTCGCAAAGACCACACATGGATCCCCCAGTGTCATTGCATGTTTGTTCTTCTCACAAACCATATCATGAACCACACCCAGTGTCATTGCATATGTGTTCTTCTCACAGACCACCCATGGATCCACCAGTGTCATTGCATCTGTGTTCTTCTCACAAACCATATCATGAACCACACCCAGTGTCATTGCATGTGTGTTCTTCCCCTAAACCACACATGGATCCACCAGTGTAATTGCATGTCTGCTCTTTTCATGAACCACTGCTAGAGTCATTGCATGTGTGTTATTCTCACAAACCACATATCACCGGTGTGTATGCATGTGTGTTCTTCTCACGAACCACACATGGATGCACCAGTGTCATTGCATGTGTGTTCTTCCCACAGACCACACATGGATCCACCGGTGTCATTGCATGTCTGCTCTTCTCATTAACCATAGCAGAGTCATTGCATGTCTGTTCTTTTCACAAACCACATATCACCAAATTCATTGCATGTGTGTTCTTCCCATGAACCACACCCAGTGTCATTGCATGTGTGTTATTCTCATTAACCCCACATGGATCCACCGGTGTCATTGCATGTCTGCTCTTTTCCTTAACCATAGCTAGACTCATTGCATGAGTGTTCTTTTCACAAACCACAAATCACCACAGTCGTTGCATGTGTGTTTTCTCACATACCACATATCACCTGTGTCATTACATGTGTGTTCTTCCCATGAACCACACATGGATCCACCAGTGTCATTGCATGTGTGTTATTCTCACAAACGACATATCACCAGAGTCATTGCACGTGTGTTCTTCTCACAGACCACATATCCCCTGTGTCATTGCATGTGTGTTCTTCCCATGAACCACACATGGATCCACCAGTGTCATTGCATGTGTGTTCTTCCCACAGACCACACATGGATCCACCGGTGTCAGTGCATGTGTGTTCTTCCCATGAACCACACATGGATCCACCGGTGTCATTGTATGTCTAGTCTTCCCATGAACCATAGCTAGAGTCATCGCATGCTTGCTCTTTTCATGATACACAGCTAGAGTCATTGCATGTGTGTTCTTCTCACATACCATATCATGAACCACACCAAGTGTCATTGCATGTGTGTTCTTCCCATGAACCACACATGGATCCACCGGTGTCATTGCATGTCTGCTCTTTTCATGAACCATAGCTAGAGTCATTGCATGTGTGTTCTTCTCACAAACCACATATCACCGGAGTCATTGCATGTGTGATCTTCCGACGAGCCACACATGGATCCACTAGTGTCATTGCATGTGTGTTCTTCCCACAGACCACACATCGATCCACCAGTGTCGTTGCATGTGTGTTCTTCCCATGAACCACACATGGATCCACCAGTGTCATTATATGTCTGCTCTTCCCATGAACCACAGCTAGAGTCATTGCATGCGTGCTCTTTTCACAAACCACATCTAGAGTCATTGCATGTGTGTTCTTCTTACAAACCATATAATGAACCACACCCAGTATCATTGCATGTGTGTTCTTCTCACAAACAAACACATGGATCCACCGGTGTCATTGCATGTCTGCTCTTCTCATTAACCATAGCTAGAGTCATTGCATGTCTATTCTTTTCGCAAACCACATATCACCAGAGTCATTGCATATGTGTTCTTCCCATGAACCACACATGGATCCACCAGTGTCATTGCATGTGTGTTCTTCTCACAAAGCACACATGGATCCACCCAGTGTCATTGCATGTGTGCTCTTCCCATGAACCACACATGGATCCACTAGTGTCATTGCATGTCTGCTCTTTTCATGAACCACTGCTAGAGTCATTGGATGTGTGTTCTTCTCATAGACCACATATCACCAGTGTCATTGCATGTGTGTTCTTCTCACAGACCACACATGGATCCACGAGTGTCATTGCATGTGTGTTCTTCTCACAATCCATATCATGAACCACACCAAGTGTCATTGCAGGTGTGTTCTTCCCATGAACCACACATGGATCCACCAGTGTAATTGCATGTCTGCTCTTTTCATGAACCACAGCTAGAGTCATTGCATGTGTGTTCTTCTCAAAAACCACATATCACCGGTGTCTATGCATGTGTGTTCTTCTCATGAACCAGACATGGATCCACCAGTGTCATTGCATGTGTGTTCTTCCCACAGACCACACATGGATCCACTGTGTCATTGCATGTCTGCTCTTCTCATTAACCATAGCTAGAGTCATTGCATGTCTGTTCTTTTCACAAACCACATATCACCAGAGTCATTGGATGTGGGTTCTTCCCATGACTCCCAGTTGCAGTAGCTTCCACATCTAGTACATCACAATTCAGCTCAAACATGCAATCCGAAGCATACCTTTTCATCAACCCAATTAGCTGACTGTCACATGATATAGGAACATGGATGCCATGTTCATCCATGAAGCTGAACTTTGCAGTCTGCTTCGGCCATAATTCAACATGATTACGCAGAGCAGCAACCATACCAGATATAGTGCAGATATGCACAGGCGCTTCTTCCATCGTGAAACAATGGCTTCCATACCACTTGCCCTTGGAGTCGTACCTGTAGAGGATTACCGTAACCAGGTAAGGGGGTCCGCGCAGATCCCACTTGACAAAAAAACTGTGGACAAAATATGTTTGTCAGAGTTAGGATAACGAACAATTTGAGGTTTAGAAGCCAACTAGTAGTTATAATTAGTGCGAATAGCAAAGAGAAGGGTAGCTCACCCGCTTGTAGGCAGAACTTCTTCTTCCTTTATAGTAGGATCTGCCATCCTCCAAACTGCTCGGCTCGTCGGCGGCAGAGGCGGGCTAGAGCCTCGCAACGGCAGTTATGGCATGCGCCATTGGAGCTCGGTATCAGCGACTGGGCGCAACAACTTGGCCCCAGAAGTCAAATGTCTGAAAGGATCGTCCTGCCTGGAGGGTGGATTCCGACGCCGCCGGTGCTAGGGGAAAGCTGGGAATGGATTTGTGAAATTGTTCAATGCATCCAATCCACTTAGCTGCTCGATTTGCCTAAGAGGTTGCCGCGTTGGCGCCCGCGTCACGGACAGATAACCGACATGTGGGTCCCGACCGTCTACTTCACGGGGCAGTTTAACAGAATGTTTGTATTTGGAAGGGGTGAGATGAGTTTGCCTCGAAATGGCCCCTCTCAGTAGTTGGCGGCCCAACTTTTCGAAACACGGTAATTTCAGGCAACTTAGGTACCGCCATGCGCTGGCCTGCCAACTTTGGTACCGCAGAGGAACAAGCCCCTGCTCAAGGGAGGTAGACTGTTGTCTATTGACTCCTTCAATCTTGCGAGTTCCTCCTACATGCCGAAGGACTAGGAGATTCTATTGAATTCCATATCGCAACTTTCAGACCTCTCGAAGCTCCCGTTGATTGTGATGACGCCGTTTGGACCTGGCATTTTCATCTGCAGGTAGGCGTAGTGGGGCACTACAATGAACCTACCGAACGCGATGCGTCCGAGGATGCAGTGGTATTGCGAAGGCGAGTCGACGACTTCAAAGTTGATGCATTCTCGCCGAAGGTTTTTCAGCATGCCGAAGATGACGTCAAGGTTGATTTTTCCCAGGGGATATATGCCCTTGCCTGGGACAATGCCGTGGAACGTCGTGTCTGAGACCTCTAGATAGGTCAAAGGGATCCTCATTGCATGCAAGGTACTTGCAAACATAAGGTTAATGCCACTCCCACCATCCATGAAGACGTGACTCATGTCAAAACTTCGCTCCGATTTGCGCCTCGAGTATGAGGGGACAGTGGCCTAGACAAGGAACTTGGCGCGGATGGTCGCGCTTGTCGAAGGTGATGCAGGAGTCGCTTCCACTGAGGTACTCAGTGGTGGAGGGCGGGGAGTTTGTCGCCAGGTTGACTTGGCGAGTGATGGCCTTCTACACTCTATTTGAGGGGCGCCCTTTTTGGATCATCATGTTGCCCACGGCCCGTGGGTATGGTTCGTCTCCGTGGTGTTGGACTGGCGCGGTCGTGGGTGGTGGTGGTGGCCTGGGAGGTGGTGGTGGAGCTCCATGTGCGACGACGCCTAGGGCGGCTCCATAGCTACTGTTGACTGCGTCGCGATTAATCCGGGTTAGGCCCTCATGAAGTTTGAGGAACTCACGGTAGTCCTTGAGAAGGTGGCTGGATTTCTTTGCCATCGTACTTGTAGATGTAGAAGTGCACGTTGCATGGTCCGGACAATTTGTCCTCGATAGATGTTGTGGGTACCTCTTTGCGAGTGCGGCGCTGCCACACCTGCGTGGTTTTCCCGAAGTCGCGGTATCCTCCGCTGCGATAGCCGGTGTTGCGGTTGTCGTTGCGTTTGTCGGCACAGCCTACTGCGACCATATTGACATCGTCACGGTCATCGTAGATGCGCATTCGACGCTTGCTTCGGCGGTCGCGTCTATGTCCGAGGTCGTCATCATCATCGGAGTGAACGCGGTTTTTCACCGAGTCTTCTCCATCCGCCCACCGATTCGCGATTTCCATTAGGTGGTCAACTGTTTTGGGCTTCGAGCGGCCTAGCTCCTCCCTGAGCTCTATGCGGCGAACACCGCCGTTGAATGCGTCGATCGCACGATCCTCCGAGATGTTTTCTGCGGAGTTCTTGATGATGGACCACCTCTGGATGTACAAGCGCAGCGACTTGCCAGATCTTTGTCGGCAACCTCTTAGTTCTTCGATTGATGCAGGCCTTTTGTAAGTGCCCTTGAAGTTGCGAATGAAGCTGTAAACTAGCTCTTCCCAGCTACGAATGGATCCGTGTGGGAGGTTGTTGAGCCATGCGCGAGCTGCGCCCTGCAGCTGCAGCTGCAGGCATTGCATGGTCGTGCTTCGACTCCCGCCGTGGAGCCTGACGGAGGATATATGATCCTCTAACTAGATCTTTGGGTCCTGCAGGCCGTCGAATTTTGGGTTTTCTGATGGGAGTTTAAACCCTTTAGGAATTCGCTTTTGCCTGATGGCTCTGCTGAAGCATCTGGCGCCACAGAGCTCCACGTCTTCGTCTTCCGAGTCAGTCGAACGAGTATGTCTGGCACACATTTTGTCAAGTTTGCACTACGTGATATCATCACGCGTGTCATGGTTCTGATCATGCCGCCGTGAGCGGCGGCGCCGAGACTGGTCATGGCTATCGTCGCTGGACGAGGGCGAGGAATAGTGTTTGGCCAGAGCCTTGCCTTTCTTTGGCTCTGGTGTTGGCTCCTTGTCAAGGGCGGCATCGATTAGCCCTAAGCCCGTGATCGTAGATCGGTGCATGGAAGCTTGTGGATCTCCAGCTGGCGGCTGGTTGTTGAGGAGATACATGGTGGCCGCCGTTACCGTAGCTTGCGGCGTCTTCGGGAGCATGTTTCCATGTGTGTCCACTGTCATGGAGCTAAAGTCGAGGACTTTCGCGGCTTCTACGCGCTCTTGTTCGGTGAGGTGGGCTAGTCGAGATCTTCTCTTGTTGGCCACATACTCGTTACCTTTGGAGGAGGATCCTCCATGGGAGGAGAGCCCAGCTCGCCGAAGGCTCGACTCATCCGCCGCCTTTTTACGTGCTTCGAGTTGCACGATTGCATGTAGCTGGCATCTGTATTCCTCCTTCAGCAGCCAATGGTAACCCATCTGCATGTCCTGCAGGGAGTCGAAGGGCAGAGGATTGCCTCGTAGGGCTTCTCGGCAACGGTCCCACTCGTTGTCATTGAGCTTGATCACTACACGCTCTCCAGTGTTTTCGTTCACAATGGTTGGTGGTTCCCAACTTTCTCCATTGTTGATGGGCACACCGTTTCCACCGTTGGTGGGGGCGCCGTTAGGAATGCCGCCATTGGGTGTACCGCCATTGGGTATGCCACCGTTGGGTGGCCCGGTGCCAGATCCAGTGCCAGTGTTTTCACGATTGGCAGTGGTGTCACCCGCCTTGATGACGACGCACATGAAGTTCTTGGGAAGCTGTTGCTCCCAAAACTTTCAGATTCAGAGCCGTAGGCTCCATCTTCTGTGGCCAGATCACCTAGATCGGATCCGCGACTATTGTCGCTATCCGTGCTCCCAACTGTTGCTGAGGCGTTGAGCTCACTGAGGGTGCTAATTGGTGGAGGGAACCACGATGCTGGAGCAATTGATAGTGTCGTCGGCTGGTCAGGCATGCGAAGCGTGCCTAACTGGCCCACTTGGAAGCGGAAGCTCCCGATCGCCAGGCTGATCCCGTCGCCTACGGACTCGAGATCCGGGCAAGTGGCCGGCGTGTGGACGGTGAAGTCGAAAGCGCCGAAGAGCTGGCGAATCTCCGCTGTTGTAGAGTTGTAGATCGCGGTTGATGGGGCCAAAGAAGCCGCAACATCAGCACTCCCAATTCCCACAGACGGCGCCAATTGACGAGGGTTTAACTCGTCAATGCCCATTGTTATGGACTTGGGTTTTGGAGAAGGAGGGAGCGCTGGAGGAAACAAGCACACAAGGACGCAAGGTTTACCCAGGTTCAGGCCTCGTAGAGGTCCCTACTCCTGCTTGTCTGCTCGTGGAATTAATGAAGGAATCGAAGATTATAGGGGCGCGCAGATGTAATCTGGCAAGAGTTGCGGAAACTAGGGTTGTGATTGTCCTCCTCGCCGCCCCCTCCTAGCCTTTATATAGATAGGCTAGGTCTCGGGTGGCAGGTCGTGTCGGTTACAGATTGGGGTTTCCCTTTGAACTTTCTATCTCAAGCTTCTTCTTGTCTCGCAAACCAATCGAGAGTCCGTGGGCCACTCAAATTCTTCATTGGGCCCTAGCAACACCGTGGGCTTCTACCATATCTGGACCGTGTATACCAAACTCGAGTACTTGTAGGGTATACCCATGTCACTTACCTTTGGGCTTCCTGTGGGATTGATATCTATACTTCAAAACTAGCTACAAACTATTTCTGCACTTGTAGACTGATACGTTGCTAACGTATCCATAATTTTTGATGTTCCATGTTTGGTTTATCTACTTTCTTATCTTTTGTTCCAACTTTGGAGTAATTTCCATACACTTTCTTGGACTAACCTATTAACAAGATGCCACAGTGTCAGCTGCCAGTTTTTTGCTATTTTTGGTTCCAGGAAGTCAGAAAATGAATATTCTCGGAATTGGACGGGACAAAAGCCAAAATCAGTTTTTCACCGAGGAGGACACGGAGCCATAATACGAGACGGAGAGGGTCCAGGGGGCCGCCATACCACCTGGCCGCGCGGCCAAGCCTGGCCCACGCCAGAGGGTGGTCTGGCCGCCCCAAGCACCCCCTCGGCCTCCCATTCTGACTATAAGATGCCCCCAATACAGAAACCCTAAGTACCCGATCAAAATTTCACAAAAGAGTCTGTAGGTGCCGTCATCTCCATCCCTAGATCGGCAGGGATCGGAAGCTCTTCCCGGCACCCTACCGGAGAGGGGAATACACCCTGGATGCCTTCTTCATCACCATGCAAGCCTCCGGTGTGATGCGTGAGTAGTTCATCCTTGGACTACAGGTCCATGTAGTAGCTAGATGGATGGTTCTTCTCCTTTATGCTATCATGTTTAGATCTTGTGAGCTCCGTTCATGATCAAGGTCATCTATTTGTAATCATACATGTTGTGTTTGTGGGGATCCGATGCATAATGAGATGCTATTTCATATTGATTATTGATTCTATCATGTCTTTGTTATTTGTGATCTTGCATGCTTTCTATTTTTAGTAGCTATCTTGGCCAAGTAGATGCTAGCAACTCCAAGAGTTAGTATTTATGCTCGATAGTGGGTTCATGCCTCTAGTAATTTGGGGAAGTGACAGCAATCTCTAAGGTACTAGATGTGTTGTTGCTACTAGGGAGAAAACAACAATCCTTTGTTTATAGAACAATCGTATTGTTTAGTTTACACGCAATGCATAATGCTATTATCTGTTGCTTGCACCTTAATACTGGAGGGGGTTCGGATGATAACCTGAAGGTGGATTATTAGTCATAGATGTAGTTGGATGGCGGTCTATGTATAATGTTGTAATGCCCAATCAAATCTCAAAGGATTCAAGATGATTAGTATATGCTTGTATGCTTTCTCGATGTTTGTCAATTGCCCCACTGTAATTTGGTCACCCAACATGTTATCTATCTTAAGGAGAACCACCACTAGTGAACTATGGACCCTGGTCCTTTCTTGTACCATCAATCTACAATTGTTTACTGTTTTTTGTTTACTTTATGCAAGCTTTTACTTTCTTCCACTCGATACGTTTAATCCTTTGTTTTCAGCAAAACCGGTGAGATTGACAACCTCATCGCAAGTTGGGGGCAAAGTTCTGTGGTTGTGTTGTGCAGGATTCCACATTGCTGCTAGCACCTGTAGTGTGCCCTGCCAAAGCTCAGCTAGCAACACCTTGGAGGTGTTTCCTTGCTCCTACTGGTTCGATAACCTTGGTTGCATAACTGACGGAAACTTACTACTGTACTCACCATACCTTCCTCTTGGGGTTCCCCAACAAGCTCGATATCAACCACGAGCCAGCAAGTAATTTTCTGGCGCCGTTGCTGAGGAGACAAGGACATCTTCACTAGAGGAGTCCCTAATAACCAATCTCTTTAATTTGTTATTTTTGTTTTGCTTAGTTTATTTTTATTTTGTTTGTTGTTCTGTTTATTAAAAATATAAAAAAATTAGCTCCTACTATAGTTGTTATTTTCGTTGGTCTGTTATTGTCTTGCTTTATCATGCTTTCTATCAGTGGTTGGTTTCTTTGAAACTGAATCTAATTGGCAAGGTGGGTTCACGGAAGAACAAAAATATTATTATAAGGAACACCGCTTGTCACAAAAAGGGAAACTCTTATGGGAACAAATTGATAAATTGAATACCATTGCTAGAAACGTGTTCTCTACTTATAATGTTACTTATTGCATTGATAAATCTTGTTGTTGTTGGAGGTATAAACACCTCCCTTTTCCATGTGAGTATAATCATAATGTTACCATATCTTCTTATGTTAAATGAAATTATGAATTTTATGATGTGGAACAAATTGAAGAATTTATTGCTTGGAAGGGTGCATTTGAACTTGCTAGTTTGCGTGAACATACTGATGATTCACCTTATAAATATGAGGTTTATGATATACTTAAATTTTGCTTTGATAATTACAAGGAAGAAAATGGCTACATTCTTGAATATATTAATAGATGCTTTCCACAAACGGAAGAGATTAATGCCTTGCGGGAGCTTATGGAAGAAGAAATTGCTGAAACGGAAAGCTCATTAGATGAAAAAGAGGAGGAGAGTGATGAACAAAAGGAGGATGAATGGATTAGCTACCCATGCCTACCTTCTAATCAGAGTAACTCTTTATCCCTTACATTGTTTGATTGTCCCCCATGCTTATCAAAGGAGGATGAATGTTATGTTCATGTTATCTATGATAATCCTTTATTTGTGCCTAACTTCGAAATGCATTGTACTAAAGAGTTTTGCTTAGAAAATGTTTATGATAAAGATCTAGATGATGTACCTATATTGAATGATCAGTCATCTTGTTATTGAATTGTTAAAAGTGGGTTTGAAGGTTTTAATCCCACTATTTTTGAGCCTGATAAAAATTATGTGTTTGTAGATCATGAAAAGCATACTTTATGTGATATTTATATTGTTAAGTTTATTCATGAGGCTACTGAATATTATTATGAGAGAGGAAAATATGGTTGTAAAAGTTTTCATGGTACTGAAACACCTCTCTATTTGCTGAAAGTTTTGAAGTTCCCCTCGTTTTATCTTCCTATGCCTGTCACTTCGTTCTTTCTGAATTTATTTGCGTATAAGATTCCTATGCATAGGATGTGGGTTAGACTTAAATGTGTTTTGAATTTGCTTCTTGATGCTTTCTTTTACTTCAATTCATATTTCTTATGTGAGCATCATCGAAATTCTTATGCCTAGCTCAAAGGCGTTAAAGAAAAGTACTTATTGGGAGATAACCCAAAAATTTTAGTTGAGTCTTGGAAGTTATTACCTCTGCAATAACCTCTCCTTATCCGTTTTATTTGCTTTTTGTGCCAAGAGTAACCTCTAATGAGAGAGAAGTAATGTTTGGGAAAGTTGCTATCCCAAAACAGATTTCTGTTCTTCACCGTAAAAATTCGTGTAAAATTTCAGTACGTCTTTTTGAGGCGTGAATTTTTGTGCTTCTGCCCTAGGTTGTTATCTAACTTTTGTTAGTTCAACACTTTTTGATTTGAGCAACATAAAGGTCTTCGAAAAAATTCGTCTTTACCTGCTAGTCTGTTTTGACAGATTTCTGCCATTATTTGCATTTGCTTCTTGTTGGTTCCTTTTTGAGTTCTTTTGGGGAATTGAGCTTTTTGAAGGAAGTGCTACAGTAGCTTGTGTTTTATTGGAAGTTTTATTGGTGTTGAAACTGAACCCAAAGACTTATTACCTTGAGGGCACTAATGTTGCTAATAAAGATTGTGTGAAGTTTTGTATGAAGGAAAATTTTCAGGTGTATGGAAGGAATGAGTAATGAGATGAAGAATGGACTAAAGCTCAAGCTTGGGGATGCCACGCGTGTCACCCCATGAAATATCCAATAAGTACAAGTGTCAAAGCTTGGGGATGCACAAGGCATCCCCTTCTTCATCAATAAAAATCCTAGGTTTCTTCCAAACACTTCATTTTTATTTTTTTCATGCACAGTTGTGTTGTTCTTGGAGAGTCTTCTTTTTCTCTTCCATTTTGATTTTTCATTTGCTTGGTTTTATTAGCTTGCTGAATAAATTGGTTGGACCCCCTCTTTCATACATTGGTTTTCAAATAGTTTGGTTTGGATTGGAAAAGAGTAGGAAAGTTCATGCTTAAGTGGTAAAGAGAGCTTGTTTTTGACTGTAGCCTATGCTTCATCATGTCATGATTGATATTGTTTTGGCTTTATGCTTAGTGATTATTGTTGTAGCATGACTTTTTATAAACAGTTGAGATTGCTTAATGTGTCTTGGAAGGATCATGCGTTGTTTTAGCATATTAAAGCATAGTATTGTGGTATTCTCCTTTGATGCTTTATTTGGGTTGACTTGGCACATGGTCACACCATGTTATGACTATCCAAAGCCACCATAGCCTTGATGATCCTTTAGTTTATGACTTGTAATATCACTTTATGCTTTAATCAATGATGTTTTATCGCTATGCATGATTATGGCCATTATTGCTCTCTTAGTTTGTCGCTCCTAGTCTTTTGCTAGCCTCCGTGACCAAGTGTGAGTTCCACTCATGCATCCAACTCCTTAAACCAAGTTATTCCAAAGAGTCCACCATACCTACCTATTAGCAATTGCTATTCCAAGTATATTCATGTTTTTATCTACCTTCCAAATTAAACTTGTTATGTGAAAATTAGTGATTAAAGCTCTCACGAACTTGATGGCACACTTTACTTTCTTGCACTTAATAAACTTGAACCATTGTGTCCATCTTTGTTGTGTATATGCTTGCACTTTATAAGTTGAAATTAGCAGAACCATGTATCATGGGGAACACTTTCAACATTGCACTTGTACTCTGTACCCCGTTGATATCATGTTCTTTTGCTTATGGATCCCGGCGGTGTGAAATAAAAGTGGAACTTGTAAGATCATGGAGTTTGTATGTGTGTTAGAGAAACGTCTGGGCCGCTAGCCTAAGCCATGCCTAATCATGGTGGAAACTTGCAGCATCACCATAATGAGCACTCTATGAAGCATCCTCAATAAAAATCTATGCAGATAGCAAATAAAAAGATCGTTGAGATGCTCATTGTCTGCTTGCCTTGTCATTTTGATTATGGGATAACTCCTGTATCATGTGCAAGGGGTACCCCGTTGGCGGTTCTTTATGATACATATGTACTTACAATGACAAGAGCTTACTTGTGACTAAAGTTGAGTAGCATGAGGTTTGGTCTTCGTAAGTAAGGGGCATGATATTTCGGCTTATAACTTGTCAAGCATATCCTCTTAGTTGTGTCACTTTAACCTTAATCACCTTAAACATGCTTATGATAGGGGCAATGAGAGCTGAAAGCTAAAAAGTACCATAATTTTTGGAAGCTCTTTATGAAACTTGAATCTCTACTTCCTTCTATGAAGGCCTTTCTTTTACTTTTATGTTGAGTCTCCACCTTCTACCTTTATGCACCTACTTTGAGAGCATAGTGGCCATTCTTAGTTCTATGTTCATTGTCCCAAGACTTGTTGATTGATGCATAACTTGGTATTGCTTGTTCTTAAACTACTTGTATCTAGTCACTCTTATGAACTTTGAAGGTGTCCTATGCATTTATATTTGCTACTCTATGAGGGACAAGTTGAATGCCACTATGCTATGTTTTCTTTATGTGAAACAAACAAACATCTTGCAAAGCATTGTTATTCATGAATCTTTTGTTTGTGCCTTTTCATGTTGCAACATAGTTGCTATGTCTTATTGTTAGAACTTTATCTTTCATGCTATGTTGAAGTACTATGATCCCAGCTTTCAATTTTTTTCAAATACTTTGATCAAGTTTATGATGGTGCATGTCACCTCAAAAATTATTCTTTCTTTTTATCACTTACCTACTCGAGGACGAGTAGGAGTTAAGCTTGGGGATGTTGATACGTTGCTAACATATTCATAATTTTTGATGTTCCATGCTTGGTTTTATCTAATTTCTTATGTTTTGTTCCAACTTTGGAGTACTTTTCATACACTTTCTTGGAAGGATGCCACAGTGCCAGCTGCCTATTTTCTAATGTTTTTGGTTACAGGAAGTCAGAAAATGAATATTCTCGGAATTGAACGGGACAAAAGAAAAAGTAAATTTTTCACCAAGGAGGACACGGAGCCAGAATACAAGACAGAGAGGGGCCAGGGGGCCGCCACACCACCTGGCCACGCGGCCAAGCCTGGCCCGCGCCAGGGGGTGGTCTAGCCGCCCCAGGCACCCCCTCGGCCTCCCCTTCCGACTATAAGATGCCTCCGATACAGAAACCCTAAGTACCCGATCAAAATTACACGAAAGAGTCTGTAGCCACCGTCATCTCTATCCCAAGATCAGGAGGGATTTGAAGCTCTTCCTAGCACCCTGCCGGAGAGGGGAATTCACCCTGGAGGCCTTTTTCATCACCATGCAAGCCTCCGGTGTGATGCGTGAGTAGTTCATCCTTGGACTACGGGTCCATGTAGTAGCTAGATGGCTGGTTCTTCTCCTTTGTGCTATCATGTTTAGATCTAGTGAGCTCTGTGCATGATCAAGATCATCTATTTGTAATCATACATATTGTGTTTGTGGGGATCCGATGGATAATGAGATGCTATTTCATATTTGATTATTGATTCTATCATGTCTTTATTATTCGTGATCTTGCATGCTTTCTGTTTTTAGTAGCTATCTTGGCCAAGTAGATGCTAGCAACTCCAAGAGTTAGTATTTATGCTCGATAGTGGGTTCATGCCTCTAGTAATCTAGAGAAGTGACAGAAATCTCTAAGGTACTAGATGTGTTGTTGCTACTAGGGAGAAAACAACAATCCTTTGTTTATAGAACAATCGTATTGTTTACTTTACACGCAATGCGTAATGCAATTATCTGTTGCTTGCAACTTAATACTGGAGGGGGTTCGGATGATAACCTGAAGGTGGATTATAAGTCATAGATGCAGTTGGATGGTGGTCTATGTATAATGTTGTAATGCCCAATCAAATCTCAAAGGAGTCAAGATAATTAGTATATGCTTGTATGATTTCTCGACGTTTGTCAATTGCCCCGCTGAAATTTGTTCACCCAACGTGTTATCTATCTTAAGGAGAACCACCACTAGTGAACTATGGACCCTGGTCTTTTCTTTTACCATCAATCTACAACTGTTTACTGTTTTCTGTTTACTTACTGCAAGCTTTTACTTTCTTCCACTCGATACGTTTAATCATTTGTTTTCAGCAAAACCGGTGAGATTGACAACCTCATCGCAAGTTGGGGTCAAAGTTCTGTGGTTGTGTTGTGCAGGATTCCATGTTGCTGCTAGCACCGGTAGTGCGCCCTGCCAAAGCTCATCTAGCAACACCTTGGAGGTGTTTCCTTGCTCCTACTGGTTCGATAACCTTGGTTTCATAACTGAGGGAAACTTACTACTATGCTCATCATACCTTCCTCTTGGGTTTCCCCAACGAGCGTGATATCAACCACGAGCCAACATAGACATCAAGCTATTTTCTGGCGCCGTTGCCATGCAGCTATGAGCTAAGTGTTTGTCTTTTGACATTTCAGGTGTTGCTACTACAAAATGTTCTCCTTAGGAGACAAAGGGTCTACACACTCTGGTAGGACCTACCTGCCAGATTATATTGAACGTGTGCCTGCTCAGAGGCGCGAAGAAATTATTGAAAATTTTTAAGATCAAATAAAGTTGAAGTTGAAAACCTGAGTGATATTATGGAAATCATGTCTATTTATAGGACAACTCCTATGAAACCTGACAAAATTCTCAGGGAATACATTGCTCCAAGTTCTAAATTTCTTAAACAACCAATAGAGTTCCCTCATCCTGCAGTTAGAGAATATCAATTTGATGGTGGAATTATTAAAATTTTGCAGGAAAAAGCTTTCAGTGGAAGGGAAGATGAAGACCCAGGAAGACATATAAGAGAGTTTGATGATGTGATAACATTTCTTGGAACAAAAGGTTTGACGAGAGACTTTTCTCATCTTAAATTATTTTGATGGTCTCTTAAAGGTAAAGCTCTAGACTGGTTATATTCTCTCCCTCGCCATTACATCAAATGTTGGGAAAACTGCATTGTTAAATTCATAAACAGATTTAATCCTTTTAAAAAGGTAACTGGACTAAGAAAGAATATAGGCAACTTTAGTCAGAATCCTGTTAAATTACCCACAAGCCTGGGAAAGATTCTTTGGAATGATCAATAGTATTCCTAATCATGGCTATTCTGAATCTACTATTTGCCATTTATTTTATCACGGTCTTAATACTCAATGTAGAGAATTTCTTGACCTCTCGGCAGGAGGGTCTATAAATACTCTAACTATCAAGGAATGTTTGGAATTGATATCTACTAGGGCTAAGAATGATTCTTTATATAATCCTGATTTTGGCACTAAGATGGAAACAGGGATACTTCGGATAACTCCTCTTATGTCCGAGGTACACAAAACAATGCAAGAAAATGGTATACCTTATGAGCTTGCTAAGGAAAACAAGGTAGATTGGTTACAAGTTTTAAATGAAACTAGGAAAGTTTTTCAAGAATTAATACATCGACAAGTAAAATCTCATAATAACTTGCATAAGCATTTCCAAAAACACAAAAAGATTTTGGCAGAACTCACTTAAAATTATGATGAGATTGGCCAAGAAATAAAACTATTTCAAAAGTATCTTAGTACGATTGAAACCTAGTGTGAACAAATAGCATCTGGTTATCAAATTTTTCTTCGTGATGATAAAAATATTTCTGTTTCTACTAATGTTGTTACAATAAGGGGGTGCAGTTGTTACAGGACCCTTAGGACCACCAGAATATGAAACTGAAAAAGAGGGAAAGGAAAAATCCTTGCTCGAAGCAAGCCAAGAAGATGATACATTGGTGGATCCTCAAGATGAGACTGAAACACAGGATCAAACCAAGGAGGACCAAAATGATGCACAGGATGACCATCATGACTCTGATGCAGAGATGGTTGATCCAAGAGAAGATAAAGAAATAAGCAGGGAAGATGAAGTTGTTGTAGTAGAAAAGAAGAAAAGCCATAAGCAACAACCAAAAATCAATGAAAGAGCCTAACCCCCACAAAAGGTATAAGACAAGAGTAAGTCAGGTGAGAAAAAGCTTCCTTATCCAGATCGAAAAAAGAAAGCACTTAGCTTCCTTATCCAGATCAGGTAATTTATGATTCTTTCACAAAGGCACTTAGTGACCTTCGTTTGGAAATTCCATTTGCGGATGTAATCAAAGTTCCTACTTATAGTAAATTCCTCCGTGATATTCTTAGTAGAAAGAAAGAAATAACTGAAATGTTGCCATGGTAACTAGCTATCCTGCTAATGGGAAGTTGTTGTCTAAGTCTGGAGATCTAGTAATACCAACTATTTCATGCTCAATAGGTAAAACTAATATTCACAATGCCTTGTGTTATCTAGGAGCAGGAGTTAGTGTAATGCCATACTCCCTCTATAAAAGGTTAGGATCAGGGGAGTATTCACCTACTACTATCACTTTACAGATGGCTGACAAGTCCACTAAACAACCCGTTGGTAGGATTGAGGATGTTTTACTTAGAATAGATGAGCATGTTATTCCCACTGATTTTATCATTCTTGAATTGCCAGAAGATGGAAAATTATCTATAATATTTGGAAGAGCTTTCCTTAGTACTGGAGGTGCATCAGTAAATTGTGTTCAAGAAAAGATAATCTTGAATGTTTATGATGTTGAAATCATCTGGTATTTTTCAAAGAAGCTAGAAGCAGGAGAAATATATGTTCCACTGGAAAAACGAGTTCATGTGGTAAGTACCTTTGATAAGGGGCAACCCAAGGTAAGAATTCGAGAACAGAAGAAAGGTTGAATTACTCAATCATTCTTAATAAATGCTTAATGGGAGTCAACCCATCTCGTGAATTAAGTAGATTAGAGAATAAGAAGTTCGTCGCATTCCTACCACTTTTTCACAGACATTCTTGCGGAAGTGCGCCCGTGAAGATACAGCTATCAAAAGTAGTATAAACATCGATTGAATGAGTATAGAATAATAATAAGAATAAAAGTTTGAGTTTTCCATTGACAGAAGTTAAAATTTTGCTTTTAATATGCTAATGTTAGTCGAAAGTTTTTACCATCAATTTTCTGTTAAAAATAAGGTATTTCACTAAGTTTTGGGATAAGAAGGTATCCTCGACGAAATTGAATTTTTTTGATGATTATTGATGGTTTAACGACCAACTATACGGCAGGAATAAAAATACCGGCCGTATAGTTCCGGTCATATAGATCTCTTTGTCATCAACAAATTTTCTTCGAAGGCACAGAGAGTTTAACGACCAACTATACGGCGGGAATAAAAATTTCGGCCGTACAGCTCCGGTCGTATAGATATCGATGCCTCCATACAAGATCCTTTGAAAAGCACAAAGAGTTGAACGACCAACTATACGGTGGGAATAAAAATTCCGGCCGTATAGCTCCGGTCGTATAAATATTGATGCATCCGTACAAGATTCTTTAAAAGGTACTGGGAGTTTAATGACCAACTATATGGCAGGAATAAAAATTCCTGCCGTATAGTTCCGGTCGTATAGATATCGATGCTAGTTTTAGAAATTTATCTCAAGAGACAGACAGTTTAACGACCAACTATACGGTGGGATCATTGCGATCACGCCGTATAGTTTCATCTGTATAGCTGTTTTGTGTATAAAGGAACCCTAGTTGTTGGCGCCGTTGCAATTATACGGGCGGAACCACATCACCAACTCGTATAGTTCCGGTCGTATAGTTTGGTGCGACCACAAAATCGCACCGGGGCGGCTAGGTCTTCCTCCTCTCCTCATTATTTCTCTCATATTCTCTCTCAAAACCTCTCAAAATCCACCTAGAACTTTAGATTTTTCGCGGATTTCATTCGTTTGAGTGGGAGAATAAACATATCGGTATGTTTCTCTCCATATCCATGCTTTATTTCCAGGTTTCCATGGTTGAAACTCTCACATTGATCTAGTAGATGAACTCAAGCTTATTTCGTTTTCCCTATTAATTTCTCACGTTAGGATTGAATATTTCCACATAGAATTGTTCATATATCATATAGAAAGTATATGCCTAAGGTTTTATGGTGAATTTTTTAGTGCATCACGATGAACAAACTTGGTAACCTCTTTCGTTCGAGCAAGCGCCAATGAGGTGAGGGCTCGATCTCGGGGTCTCGAGCCCCGCGCAACTCCAAGTTGGACATTGTCTCATCAAGGAGGGTGTTGCCCACACGCTGGGCCGACCACAACTTTCTCACCGCGGCATGGTTGAAGGAGGATTTCGACCTCATGTGCAACAGGGTTCGGTTGGCCGTACTTGGCTTGGTAAGCCACGATACCTATGCCGAGCTCACCCATGAGTTCCTTGCCTCTTTCTACGACGACCACAAGGATAAAGGTAACATGTGCATGGTAAGCTTCACCATGAACCAGCAGAACTATGAAATAAATTCCGAACAATTTTGCAATGCCTTCAGCTTCCCACATACTGGGGAGCCCAATGTTACTAACCTCTATAGTGTCACAAGTGGAGAGACCTGGGAGGTTATTTCTGTTAATGGTGGCAGTCAATTTTACCAAAAGATGTCCACCATTCAGATCCCAACCATCTGCTACTATGCTTTGTTCCTCGCCAACACACTGCTGAGAAGGGGTGACACTGGTTCCATGGCCAATGCGGACATTGCAATGACCACCAAGGCTCTCTTCCCCACTGCACCACAAAGCCCCAGTCATGCAGCTCTACTCATCTAGCACTTTCGCCACCAGAGCAACAAGACCAAAGGTGATATTCGCATTGGTGGATTGGTAACCCACCTTGCCTATGCATTAATATTGTACTACCTGTTATGGAACCTGTTGACGGCTCCAAACTTATGGACGTCAAGTATTTGATTGCTTGTGGCTTCCTTCGTGTTTACCATGCTAACCGGAGTCTCCGAGCATATCAATTCAATTATCTTGGTGATGCACAGGGAGAGCAGGTCCAGTTGCCATGCCCCAAGCCTTCTCAATTGTGGAGAAGGACGCTTGGATCCTCACCAAGGACCAAGTGATCGAGATCTTGGCCGAGCTCCAGCCTGATGAAGAGGAAGATCCAGAGGGAGGACATCAGGATGAGTAGGAGCAGGAGCAAGAGGAAGTGCAGGGACACAACCCTTCTTGGGAGGGACAACAACAGCAGCAGCCAGGAGGAGCCTGGAACCCGTGGCCCAACCAGCCATAGCAGGGTTATGGCTACGTCCCCTACAAGGAATTCTAGCAGCTCAACCATCGCGTTGGGGAGATCGACCACACTCTTCAAGAAGTGAATGCAGATGTGAATACTTTAACTCACAACTTCAGTCACTTCATGACCCACTTCCCCGACTATTATTAGCAGTATCCGCAACAGCTGCCAAATGACGACAACAACTGAGCCTGGCAATAGCCTAAGCTTGGGGGAGGTTTGAAAACTTTGCATTCATGTTTTTATTTCTTCTTTTGATTTATTTTATTTCTTCAAAAATTTCATGTTTATTTTCAGTTTTGCATTCCTAAACCAAAAATACAAAAAAAAATAGTTGTAACTTTATTTTTTAAGTTCCTTTCTTTGTTTCTCTCGGAGATTGCTTAATTTCATGTGATTTGGAAATATGGAATTTAGGAGAGGTTCGACTCAAATACAAGAACGAAACAAGCAAGAGGAGGTATTGCATTCTTTTCATCACACTCTTTGCAACCTTAAATGGATCCTACAATTATTAACTTGCTTGCACTGGATTCACTCCCCGCCTAGCTTGTTATCCTACAAATTCTATTCCTTTGCTAGTGTCTCCTTTTTAGCTTTGAAGCAATGAGCAATGAACTTGGTTAAAAATACTACCTATATTTTTAAAACAATAAAAAGCATCCGAAATATGAATTGAGTCCATGCTTAGTTTAAAGAATTTGATTTTAGAACTACTCTATCCCATTTGAGATTAATATAAATAGACTCGTTAGTACCCTTGATTGAAATTGTTTGATTAAATGGATGCTTTGAAGTAGTAGAAATTATGCCACTACTTTTTCTAATAATTACCATAAAATATTGCTTTACGTGTGTCATTACAACTCTGTCGTACTCCATGGGGAACTATTAACTCTGCTGGCCAACGAACGATCTAAATGTGGGAAACCACTTGATTTCGGCTATTGAGTTATGTAAACGTCTGTAGCAGTAATGCTATGATGTGTAATTTTTTTTGTCTCCTCATGGTTTCACGTTCCAAGTGAAGTTGTAGTTCTCCTCTGACCCATTATTGCTCAACAATTATTTATTGGCATGGTCATGAGTGCGCAACACAGCCCCAATTAATATGTTAAAAATAGTTGCATGATTTCTCTATGAAAGAGTTGAAGTTTTTGAAAGACAAAAGAAAGAAAAAGGTGCTTTGAGAGTCTTGAAATTTTGACATGGGAGTAGATGAGTTGTTCTTAAATTAAATGTTTTGATGCCAACTTGAGTACTCTTAATTGGTTAAACGAACAAGAACAAAACGTTTTCATTTCTCAACAAAGAGAGGCACCGAAAGAATTTGTATCACTTTCCTAGCTAAACTTGCGACACTTGATTGGGCATATGATTTATTTGCTGACAAGATATACGTGGTTAGGAAGTGGACTCAGTGCAATCTTCTGAATACTTGTATGATCATATTTACGATTGCAGGAATTATGAACAAAGAATTTGACACTAATTCAAACTTGTGAGTTCCTTTATTTTTAGTCTCAAATCTCTGCTATTCTTCCTTATTTCCTTGTCACTCCAGGGCAAGCAACATCTAAGCTTGGGGGAGTTGATAGCTATGAGATTCGACACATTTTTGATGGTTTTTATTGATGGTTTTCTCCTGGATTTGATTGTTTTCTGGCTTTACCAAACGCTATACTTTGGTAGCGAGGAAACCATGGTTTTAATGTGTGTTTCAGGTTCTGAACGTGAACAAAATGTTTTAACTAGAGAAACACAATATTCTGGAGAAAACAAGCAAGTCTCGCTTTAGAAGCACGTGAGGGGACCTCACAGAAGCTTTAACGACCAACTATTTGGCGGGAATATTTTTCCGGCCGTATAGTTCCCACCATATAGTTGTCGCCACCTCTATCTTGTCAAAAGGGACAACTTCCATGAAGGGACTGGGGACGAAAACACAACGCAGCTGCCGCCACACCATCTAGAAGGGAGAAAGAAGAGATCCAGAGAAGAAGGAGAAGTCGTTCTTCATCTCGCTCCACAAAATTCAACCTCCTAGCCAGTACACCTCCATAGCCACTACTTGTACTTTTGGACAGAGAGGGATCTCCACGTTGCAAGACCAGGGTTTGAGATTGTTTCTTCCCATCTTGAATTGTGTTGGATATTTTTCTATTCTTATTGTGGATCTCCACGGTAATACCGAGACGAATTCCCTTTATTTGATTATATTGTTGATCCATTCTTCTCTCATCTGTGAGTAATTCCCTTGGGCGTGGGAGATGTAGGGGATTGGTGAGATGTGATGTGCCTTCATATATTTTCCATTATTTTGTGATTGATTCTAATTACTATATTATGTGTGCTTCACTATTTGTGGGAAGCCTAATGCTTGTTGTCCAATTAAGGGCCCAAACAACATGATGCTTTGTTCTACATAGATAAGATCTTGTTGTTTAGTGGACCAGCGACCCCCGGGTGACATGGGGATATCAATGGAAAACTAGTAGACTCGAGGATAATGAGTAACCACTGTGCTTATTGCATTAGTCTCATCCAAGGAGCTTAATCGCTAAGTGACTTGAAGGGTCTTAATCGTCTAGTGTGTGACCATGGTTTTGGTAACAATCTAGTAGGATTATTGATGTTGGGATGAAATCTACCAAGAGGAGTTCCGGCTAATTATGGGTTGCTTGCCTACACATATATTTATAAGATTATAATTGTTACATTTATTATTTATCCACCTGGCACAATCACTACCATCATGAATTGAATCTCCCCGCGCCTTCTTTTGCCATCTGCAGTAAACAAAAAACAACCGAGTTGTTCTTTACTTTTATGCTTTATATTTCTGAAGTTTATATTTTAGTTCTATTTAAATACATCTCATTTAATCAAAACCCATTCCTACTTCAACACTTGCAGTCAATTCACTCGAAGACCTGTGACAACTTCAGGTGTGACAGAGACTTCACCCATAAACACTTACCTTTGGGCTCCCTATGGGATCGATATCTATACTTCGAAACTAGCTACAAACGATCTGTACACTTGTAGACATCAAACATGAGTCTGACAAAACTGACACATGAACATTATTTAAGTCGGAATTTGACTCTCTCTTTTACTTTATTTCATATCTTCTAGCCCCCAAGCATGAAATTGGATAGGAAATCCGGATTTATGCTTTCATAGGATGCCGAAGAACGAACTAGTGTATCCCCCAAGGCTCGTGCTGATATTTAACTTAGTTAAAATATTAGCCCAAGTATTTAGTAGACTTCTAACTCTGGGTATTATTCTGACTTACAGAAAGTTAATGCTTATAACTAGGATTTGTTAAAGAATATCTGCAATAAGCGGAGAGAGATCAGAGCTCTCCGCCTTGAAAATGCTCAACTGAAGATTTCCAAGGATGAAGCTGAAGGTAATCATTTCAGTTAATAGGAGTTCCAAGCCTGCCTTAGAGTCGATAAGACAAAATCAAATTTCATGCATCGAGATAACATAGGAGTTCATAGACAAAATCAACACTTGTTGTTCTTGTGAGTCAATAGATGGTGTACCCCCATGCCAAGTGGGGTCCCATATTGTACTCCTATGACCGTTGTGTAATCGACATCTCCTCCCACAAGGAAACCTTGCTTCCATCTTATTGGTTTCTTATGTTGATTAAGAGGTAGACCTCGTGTTGGGCTACCTATGTATTGTTGGGCCATGGAGAGATAGACAAAACATTTTCCCTACATGGTACTCCCAAGATCTAGCTCAGGTGATAGGCCACGATATTACCACTAGACGCGCATATGCGGAACTTGATGTAGCACGTCGAAGCAGTGCCGAAAGATCCCACGAATAGCTGCTCCGGATCCCACTAACTCCTTCGGCGGATACCCACGAACTCCGCTGTCTCTAGAGCCGCACGTGCAACGCCTCTACCAGTATCTAGACATACAGGAAGGAGGACGGGCAGGGGATTGCTAGACCCTATCTAACCCAAAATGGGAATGGAGGAAATGATGGCTAGGTTAGGGACTATCCCTTGTCACTCTAATTATAGACACTCCAAGCTAGGCTCAACGCTTGAGGCCCATCTCGGCCGTATCGAATCTCCACATGGATATTATCCACATGGGCTGCTTACCCTTAAGTGTGTTATCCTCTAAGTTCATGTACACCTGGACACGACATGAGATACACCTCCAAATATCTCGACATGGATTTGAGTCCAACTCACTCCCATGAACACTTGGTCTCAAGTCGATAGATGGTAGAGGCCTCCAGAAAGACATGTTAACTCCCAAGTGCTGTAAAGTCTGGAAAACAACCTTCAATGTGACATTTTTCCAAGTCCCTTTGCCACACGATATACCTTGTTAAGATATAGGCGAGTAGTTGCCATCCCTTTAATAGCTTAACTCTCTTCTCGTTCCTTGATATGTGATTCACTGGACTAACACTTAGTCCGACTCCTCAGTTACCACTTAACTGAGTAGCGCATGGCCATGCTTCTGAATCATATCACACGAGAGGGCCTAGAGAATATCTCTCCATTACAGAGGGGCAAATCCCATCTTGGTAACCCATGGCACGCAACTTGATTCATAACTAACCCAAACTCTACATTTATAACTGCCCATTTAGGGAACAACGTTTGATAGAACCTAAGTTTGCGATCCACAACTCGGATCATGTGATCACCTCAGGTCATAGGATTCCTTTGCTTGATACTGCAAATCACAACATGCTCATTGCATCTCAATTGTGGGTCAGTCCGACTCGCAAAACACTTTAGCTGAATCAGTGTAAGTCAGAATAGCATCAGCATGCCCATGACAAGTGGAATTGTGTCGTCAGCCGACTTGCACATTTGTTTAAGTTGTGTGTCCAGCACAACCTCAATGACCAAGGACAATCTAGTATGAACAATCATGAATATATAGTTCCACAACTGAATCACGTATTCAATGATATATATCGGATGTTCATACAAGGATAACTTTATTATTTTATGAATACTTTGGGGAATATCATCATACATAATTGCCTCTAGGGCATATTCCCAACATTCTCCCACTTGCACTAGAGTCAATCATCCTGACACACATGTCTAGGCATCTAATGCCCATGGCTCTTAAATGTGCCTCATGCTTACGCTCTGGAAGCTATTTTGTCAATGGATCTGCAACATTTGCATCCGTGTGCACCTTGCATAACTTGATATCACCTTGATCAACAAACTAGCGAATCAGGTGGTTCCGCATGAGTATATGTTTATTCTTCTAGTGTTGTCCAGGTTCCTTGGCTTGTGCAATATCACCATTATTGTCACAATACACGTCTAACGTATTGGACAAGCCCTGAACCACACCAAGATCAATAAGGAAATTCTTGATCCAAATAGCTTCCTTTGCCGCCTCCGAGGTAGCAATATACTCAACCTCTATTGTTGATGCAGACATAGTCTCTTGGTTGGAACTCTTCCAGCTCACAGCCCCTCCGTTCATTACAAACACATATCCAGATTGCGAACGAGAATCATTTGAATCAGTAAGGTAACTCGCATCTGTATAAGCCTTTACACCGAGTTCAACCTCACCTCCATAAACTAGGAAAACATACTTAGTCCTTCTCACGTACTTAAGAATGTTCTTTGTAGGAGAGATCTTCTTGGAGATTGATGAGATCGTGATCCACGGTCCTGCCGGGATCCTTGAAGCACTTATTGAGTTGAGAGATATGGAAGACATCATGGTCCTTGAGTTTTCTAGGAAGCTCGAGTATAGAAGCCACTTCTCTTTTGCAACGGATTTTGAAAGGACAGATGTATCTAGGCGCAAGCTTGCCTTTGATACCAAAACGATGAGCGCCTCTCATGGGAGCACGAAGGTAAAAAAGATCACCAGGGACATACTCCATATCCGTATATTTGCTTTCATAACTGCTTTTCTGCCAACTCTAAGAAATTTTCAAGTTCTCAAGAATGATAAGAACCTTCTCTTCTACTTGAGTGATAATGTTGGGACCAAAGAAATTTCTTTCACCTTCCCCTGACTAACCAATCGAAGTTCTACACTTGTGGCCATAGAGGAACTTGAAGGGTTCCATATTGAGACTCTTCTAGAAGCTATTGTTGTAGGAGAATTCAGCATATGGGAGGCACTCTTCCCACTTCATGCCGAAAGAAATGATGGAAGCTCGAAGCATATCTTCGAGAATCTGATTGATGCTTTCCACTTGTCCTTGCGATTGAGGATGGTAAGTTTTGCTGAAGTTTAGCTTTGTTCCCAAGCCTTATTGGAAACTTTCCTAGTACTTGGAGGTAAATATAATCCCACGGTTTGAGCTAATTAGAATTGGAACCCCATATAGAGAGATAATTCTGTTGATATAGAGCCCGGCCAGCTGACTGCTAGAGATTGTTTCCTTCACTGGAAAGAAGTGAGCCATTGTTGAGAGCCTATCAATGACAACAAAGATTGTATTGTTTCCTTTCTAATACCTTGGAAAGCTAGTTATGAAGTCCATCTCGACTTTCTGCCATTTCCATTGTCGAGGCTTCAAAGGTTGAAGAAGACCAGATGGTTTTCGATGAATGACTTTCACTCTACGACACACATCGCACTCTGAGACATACTTGGCACTGTACCGTTTCAATCCAGGCCACCAATACTGTGTTTTCAGGTCCATGTACATCTTAGTGCTACCAGGGTGGCTAGAAACAATAGAATCATGAGCCTATTTAAGAACTTGCTCTTTCAAACCTAGATACTTTGGCACAAACATCCGGTGCTTAAAGAATAGACTTCCTTGGTCACACAGGTGGAAAGGCTCATACTTCGGAAGCTGAATCTTGGAGATCATGTTTTTAGTGTAAGGATCACCGAGTTTAATGGAGCGAACCTTTTGTTCCAGGAGAGGGGTAGCTATCAAGTTAAGAAGGTAGCCTTGAGGTACAAGCTCGAGGTTGAGTTGATAGAATTCCTCGCACAAGAGAGATTGTTGTTCTTCCAACATGAGGTTGTTCACATATGCCTTACGACTGAGGGCATAGGCCATCACATTTTATTTCCCCGGAGTGTAATTAATCCAAAGATCAAAGTTGTTGATGGTATCAATCCATCTCCTCTAGTGAAGGTTGAGGTCCCGCTGAGTGAAGATATACTTCAAAATTTTGTGGTCAGGAAATATCTCACAACGATTTCCAAGAAAGTAGTTCCTCCATACTTTCAAAGCGAAGACCACCTCTACAAGTTCAAGATCATGTGTTGGATAGTTGATCTCATGGGTTTTCAATTGACGGGAATCATAAGCAACGACTTTCTTTTCTTGCACGAGGACCGCACCAAGTCCCTTAAGAGAGGCATCAAAGAATATCTGAAACGGCTTTGATGTATCTAGATGAATCAAGACATGTGTGGAGGTGAGATTTTCCTTGAGTGTTTCAAAGCTTTCTTGACACGCTGGTGACCAAAGAAATCTCTTGCCTTTATTGAGGATATTGGTAAGAGGCTTAGAAAGTTTTGAGAAGTTCTAAACGAAATGACGGAAATAGCTAGCCAATCCAAGGAAACTCCGAACTTCTTTGACATTTTTAGGAGGGACCACTCCACAATAGTCCGAACAGTCTCTAGGTTGACAGCAATGCCCCTAGCAGAAATGACGTGACCTTGATAGGTGACTTCAGGGAGTTAGAATTCACACTTTGAGAACTTTGCATAAAGGAGTCTCTCATGAAGCTTGGTAAGAACACAACGGAGATGTTCCACATGCTCTTATTTTGTCTTGGAATAGAACAGGATATCATCGTGATAGAAAACCACGAACCTATTAAGGTACTCCATGAAAACTGAGTTCATAAGCCCTGAGAATATAGCGGGAGCATTAGTGAGGCCGAAGGACATGACCATGTACTCATACATGACATAACGAGTTGTGAAAGCTGTTTTAGGAACATCTTCCTTGTGAATCTTGATTTGATGATATCCACTTCTCAAGTCAAGCTTAGAGAATAACACTGCTCCTGCAAGCTGATTAAAAAGATCGTTGATCCACGGAAGGGAATATTTATTCTTGATGCTTTTTGCATTGAGAGCACGATTGTCAACACAAAGTCGATTAGTCCAGTATCGCTTCTTCACAAAGATTGTTGGGCTACCCCAAGAGAAAGTGATAGGCAGAATAAAACCCAACTTCTCTTGTTCATCAACTATCGTTTGAGTTTGTCCAACTCTACTGGACCCATCTTATAAGGCCGCTTGGAGATAGGAGCGGTTCCAAGTTCAAGCTCAATCACAAACTCGACCTCTCGTCAGGAGGCATACCTGGTAGCTCTTCTGGAAAAACATCTAGGAACCCACAGACCACTGGAACACTTTGTAAGGCTTCCATAACATCAATGTTCTGGACACCCAAGGAGTAAAGCTGAATAGAAAGGGTTTGCCTTGGAGAATAGAATATATGGCCTTCAGTAATTTTTAGAGAAACTAAATATTAAGCGTAATCAATCAGAGCTTCATTGTCTTTCAACCAGTCCATACCCAATATGGCATCAATATCTGAACTCGTAAGACTAATCACGGAAGCTAGTAATTAAGAACCACCAATTTGAATTTGATTGCCATGAATAATCTTTGAAGATAGCATTCTTGCCCCGGGAGAGAGAACCATCAGACATTTGGGAAGAGAATCCACATATAACCCATTCTCATCAGCAAAACTTGTAGAGATAAAAGAATGCGATGCACTAGAATCAAATAAAAGTTGTGTAGGAATAGAGTTTACGGGAAGCGTACCCATCACAACTCCAGGTGCATGCTTACCTTGAACAATGTTGATGTTGTTGGCACGATCAATAGTTGACCCGGGCTTGGTGTTGATGTTGAGAGCCCATGGTGCAGATGCGTGATGACTACAAGTGCACAGATCATTTGTATCTAGTTTCGAAATAAACATATCGATCCCACATGGAGCAGTAGGCGAAAGACTAAAATGCTTTTAACTAAAACGAAGTACTTAAGGTATAAATTTAAGATGCAAGAATAGTAGACTTGTTTTTGGGGTTTTGGTTGAACGAAGCAAGTAAAGTAAAGTAAAACTTAATGCAGAAAGTAAGAATCACATATGTAAATGAACTTAGAAATGCAATAGGGAAAAAGGCGTTCTCAAGGAGTGGTGGATTCACCGCTAACAGTTTAGACTAACCAATCAAGATTATTATAACGAATATTCTCATGATATGTATGTATGTGGGAGGAGCTCGATATATGGACAAATAACCAGCAACCACTATTCACATCATCCTTCATAACCATAGCCGACAGATAAACAACATCAATCATATTATCCCGCTGTTAAGGGATTTCTCCCATGGCATGTACATGGCTTTATGAGTTCTCGATTCCCCAAGTTAGTACGTAAAGAATGACAACAACTTTATAGTAATAGTAAGTGATATCATCCCTCCGTCTACTAACAAGTAATCCCCTTCATCGAGTCCCCATATGAGCCAAATATTAAGGAGGTGCACAACTCCCAACATCAAGATGAAGACAATTAACTCATACACATAATGATGTATAACATAATAATCTCTATCTTATGTCAATCATATGATAGGCTTTCTCCATCTCCCCAAGAACTAAGGATCTACTCAGACATGGAGGCAATCAACATCATAGTAATAGTAATGGAATCAATTGTAAATGGATAGTTCTTGTATAAATCCACAACGAGTATGGAAATTACAACAAGATCTAGATGGGTGAAGATGGGATGGATGGAGATGATGGTGGTGTAGCGGTTGATGAAGATGAAGATCAATGCCTTGGCCTCCCAGATCTGCATAGGGCGAAGATGGATCCCTTGGGAGAGTTCCCCCACCAGATTCCTTCCGGAGGTGAGGTTTTCATTAATTTCTAGGTGTTTTGTATGTCGTCTCTCCGATCCCGTTGCATAGTGTGAAACTATTTGAGGAGGCAGTGGCAGCGCCAACTATATGACCAGAACTATACGGCCAGAAAAGTATGTCGGTCGTATAGTTGGTCGTTGAACCGTTTGTAAGCCTTGATCTCTTCGGGTTTTCTTCTGGTATTATTGATATTTCCCAAATATGCGAGATTCAAGTTGTTTTTGAATCCTTCTCTCCCCATTACAACTGGTCCAAGGATTGTGTCCATTGTATCCATCATATGTCCTGACCTTGGTGAAAACAGACATAAAACATGCGCGTGAACACCGTAAAATACCAAGATCCTACATGTATAGTGCAAAATAATAATATAAAACATGATGCAAATACGCACTCATTAGTGGGCGAGTAGCAGTTGTGCAAGAAGGTCTTGGAGGGGGTGGAGGAAGAGCCTTGTTGTTCTTTGGACTGTTCCACTACTGGTGTCCAGTGTCCCCACAAGTGAAGCAAGCGCCTATTTAAATACATCTCATTTAATCAAAACCCATTCCTACTTCAACACTTGCAGTTAATTCACTCGAAGACCTGTGAAAACTTCAGGTGTGACAGAGACTTCACCCATAAACACTTACCTTTGGGCTCCCTATGGGATCGATATCTATACTTCAAAACTAGCTACAAACGATATGTACACTTGTAGACATCAAACATGAGTCTGAAAAAACTGACACATGAACATTATTTAAGTCGGAATTTGACTCTCTCTTTTACTTTATTTCATATCTTCTAGCCCTCAAGCATGAAATTGGATAGGAAATCCGGATTTATGCTTTCATAGGATGCCAAAGAACGAACTAGTGTAGCCCCCAAGGCTCGTGCTGATATTTAACTTAGTTAAAATATTAGCCCCAGTATTTAGTAGACTTCTAACTCTGGGTATTATTCTGACTTACAGAAAGTTAATTCTTATAACTAGGATTCGTTAAAGAATATCTGCAATAAGCGGAGAGAGATCAGAGCTCTCCGCCTTGAAAATGCTCAACTGAAGATTTCCAAGGAACTCCACCATACGGTGCTCTCGGGTAGTTAATGTTGTAGCCCCTTGGACCGATGTTGTATAAGTTCGGTGGCCTTGACGAGAAACTTCACGGTCTTGGCGGACCCACACATGGCGCTTAGAAGGAGCGGCCATAGAAGAGGAACCACTAGTATCATGGATATGCTTCTTGGATTCATCATAAGCATGTTTACTTGCTTCCTCTTGAAGAGCTTCCTACTAGAGCTTGAGCAAAGGGCTTGGAGCAGTATGAGTGAGAGCATACTTGATAGAAGCATTGACCCCTTGACGGAACCTCTTTTGTCTTTTCTTATCATCAGAAACCTCATCACCACCATAGCGAGATAGATTCGTGAATTTCTTGATATAAGTTTTGACATTGTCATTGCCCTGCTTGAGATTCAGGAACACCTCCTTCATTCGTTCCATGACAATTCAGGCAGATACTGTTCCTTGAAAGCATTAGTGAATTTCCCCCATGATGGCTGAAATCCAGGTGGGCTTGATCTCAGATAGTTCTCCCACCAAAGAGTGGCTTCTCCTCGCAGAAGGTGAGTAGCGAACTTGACTCTGTCCTGTTCAGCCACATCTGCAGTATCAAGCAGCCTCGTGTCTCACGGAGCCAATCATCGGCATCCACTGGCTCGACGGTCACCTCAAAGTAACGCGGGGCAGACTTGAGGACGTCTTTCATGTTGGCACGCTAGGGGCGGAGTGGGTGGTGCAAAATCATTCCTTTGGACACTCTCCTCAAACCTCAGCTGGTTTTGCTGCATAGTCCCCAGAGTGTTGGCAAGACTGACAAGTGCAACACCAAGTTCTGGCAAACCCGGGATATCATCGTTATTGTGGTGAGGCATCCTGTTATTGATGGAAAAAACTTGTGTTAGTACCATAATGCAGAATTATTAGTAATCCAAAATAGCACTAAAACAGAAATAACCAAGATTAAAGGATACAATTTACTAAGATAATATTAAAATATCAAGAAAAGTTCATAGCACCTAGAAGATAGTTAGCATATCGCAGACGAATGAAAAGGAATATGGAACACAAATCTACCAAAGAAAAAAATCGGCAAATTTTGGCATTATAATATCAACTAGATGCGCAAAACCACTTAACATATAGCGATTAGCAATTCCACCAATTCAATGTACAAGAGCGAATGATGAGAGTAGTGGTATGGTCATGACTCCATCCCGCACTCAAAGCATTACTCCGCAAATGAATAGGAAAAATGTGCAACCCAACTCTTATCCTTCTTAAGAATATCTAAAAGTGATTTAGTAGTCCTGTGGAACTCTTCAAGAAAACAACGAGAATTACTTTTCAAACCGAGGATAAGCTCCGGAGTTGGTTGAATTTTGGAGGATGGAATTAACAATCGACTTGATGATTCCATAATTGTAGCGATGTCTTTAGCAGACACCCTTAACAAGATCGCGTTGGTTAAGAAAGAGTTGGATAGATCGCATAGGTTTACACATAATCCATTTGATATGGAATGTACCAATAGTTGATAACCAAAGGCAGATTGCGACACCATGGTTGGATGCAATAGATAGAGAAAGAATTACACACACATCGTATGGTACTACGGAAAACCCCAAACACATGAATCCTAATTTGAATTTTCAGGATAGACAAACGTTACAATTCCTTACCAAAAAGGGTCGGTGGGTGGGTAAGAAGAAAAATGGAAGCAGTCCTACTCTCATGTTTACTTTTTCCTTAATATACATAACTACCCAAATATTTTCTAGACTGACAACGGCCATCTTGGCTGAGACCCTGAATGGCGGAATGGCTCTGATACCAATTGTAATACCTTAGACCCTATGCTCTAAGCTTAAGCCTGAATGAACCCAAAATTGGATAAGGGATTCTACTGTGGTGGCCCAAGGCCACCCACGTGTAGGTCCGTAGAAGCGCAGTAGGGCACGGTACCAGCCAACCACCCTACCCACTTTCAAGAACATCAGGACAAGAGCGAGCGACGTAGTCGACAGGTAAAGCGATAAAAAACATACACGCATTCAATGATATATATCAGATGTTCATACAAGGACAACTTTATTATTTTATGAATACTTTGGGGAATATCATCATACATGATTGCCTCTAGGGCATATTCCCAACAATCTCCCACTTACACTAGAGTCAATCATCCTGACATCACATGTCTAGGCATCTAATGCCCATGGCTCTTACGTGCGCCTCATGCTTAGGATGTGGAAGTTTTTTTGTCAACGGATCTGCAACGTTTGCATCCATGTGCACCTTGCATAACTTGATATCACCTTGATCGACAAACTGGCGAATCAGTGGTACCACATGAGTATATGTTTATTCTTCTAGTGTTGTCTAGGTTCCTTGGCTTGTGCAATATCACCATTGTTTTCACAATACACGTCTAACGGATTGGACGAGCCCTGAACCACAACAAGATCAATAAGGAAATTCCTGATCCAAACTGCTTCCTTTGCCGCCTTAGAGGCAGCAATATACTCAGCCTCTATTGTAGATGTTGACACAGACTCTTGCTTGGAACTCTTCCAGCTCACAGCCCCTCCATTTATTACAAACACGTATCCAGATTGCAAACAAGAATCATCTGATTCAATAAGGTAACTCACATCCGTATAACCCTTTACAACGAGTTCAACCTCACCTCCATAAACTAGGAAACCATCCTTAGTCCTTCTCAAGTACTTAAGAATGTTCTTAACCGCTGCCTAGTGGATTTCTCCCGGGTCAGCCTGGAATCTTCTCATAACACTTAGAGCATAAGAAACATCTGGCCTATTACAAATCATGGCATACAAGATGGATCCAACTACAGAACCATATGGAATCGCACTTATCTGACTTCGCTCTTCATTTGCCGAAGGACACTAAGTCTTGCTAAGTTATACACCATGGGACATCGGTAAGAATCCCTTCTTAGATGATTCCATGCTGTACTTCTGCAACACTTTGTCGAAATATGTACTCTGACTCAATCCAATGAGCCTCCTTGATCTATATCTTTATATTCGATTCCTAATATGTAAGTTGCCTCACCCAAATCCTTCATTGAGAAACTCCTTTCCAACGATTCCTCGATTTCTTGCAACATCTGGACATCATTTCCAGTCATTACTATGTCATCCACATATAAGATCTGAAAGTTTACTTTGCTCCCACTAAACTTCTTGTATAAAAAAGAATCATAATCACTTTTGATGAAGCCAAACGATTTGACTACCTCATCAAAGCAAATGTTCCAACTCTGAGATGCTTGCTTCAACCCATAAATGGATTTCTAAAGCTGCATACCTTGTCAGCATTAGGTGGATCGAAAAAACCCTCGGGTTGTATCATATACATGTCCTTGCTTAATTTCCCATTAAGGAAAGTTCTCTGGACATCCATTTGCCATATTTCATAATCGAAACAGGCTGCTATAGCTAACATTATCCAAACTGATTTAAGCATCGCTATGGGTGACAAAGTCTCATCATAGTCAGCTCCTTGAACCTATTGAAACCCCTTCGTGATAAGCCATGCTTTATATACAAAAATATTTCCGTGCATATCAGTTTTCGTCTTAAAGACCCATTTGCACTCGAACGGTCTTGCACTGTCTGGCAGATCAACCAAGTTCCAAACTTGATTCTCGTCCATGGACTTTGATTCGGATCTTATGGCTCCAAGCCATGACTTAGAATCAGAACCCACCATCGCTTCTGAATAAGTTGCATGATCATCACTGTCTAACAGTAACACATCATGAACACTTTGCAATCTTGCCAACCTTCACGGTGTAGGTGCAGCTAACGGCGCAACTACCACGACTGGCTCGACCTCCAAGGCTTTTGCCGAATCTCTATTGGCCGGTTCCTCTCAAATTTCTTTGAGCTGCACTAGCTCCCTGACTGAGAAACTTTTTCTCAAGGAAGACACCATTACAAGTGACAAACACTTTGCCCTCTTCTTGGTTGCAGAAGTAGTAATCTAAGGTTTCCCTTGGATACCCCATGAAGATACACTTATCCGACTTGGCCGTGAGCTTGTCCGACTGTAGTCACTTGAAAAATGCTTCCCAACCCCAAATCTTAAGAAAAGACAAACTTGGCATTTTGCCTTTCCACATCTCATGTGGTGTCTTCTCTACCATTTTTTATGGTACTCTATTTAGTGTTAACGCCGCCGTTTCTAGACAATAACCCCAAAATTATAAAGGAAGATATGTCTGACTCATCATTGATCGTACCATGTCCAACCAGGTCTGATTTCGCCTTTCTGACACATCATTTCTCTACGGTGTTCCCGACAATGTGAGCTAAGGAACTATTCCATAACTCTTCAGATGGTCATCAAACTCATGGCTCATGTACTCGCCTCGTCGGTCCGACCGAAGAAACTTTATATTCTTGCCAAGTTGATTATGTACTTCATTCTAGAATTCTTTGAAATTTTCAAAGACATCAGACTTATGTTTTATCAAGTAGACATATCCATATCTACTAAAATCATCAGTGAAGGTAACAAAGTATTCACAACCACCCCTGGTTATCGTGCTCATTGGACCACATACATAACTATGTACTAGTCCCAACAAGTCAAACGCCCTTTCACAACTCTTTGCAAAAGGTGTCTTAGTCATTTTGCCAAGTAGGCAGGATTCACATGTCTCGAACGACTCTAAGTCGAATGAAGTTAGGAGTCCATCATCATGGAGCTTCTTCACGTGTTTCCAATATATATGACCAAGCCGACAGTGCCAAAAGTAAGTCATATTCAGATGACTTGGTTTCAACCTTTTCACATTTATGTTATATACTGATTCACCATCAAGATTGAAAATAAATAACCCTTCCAAGATGGGTGTGATGGCAACAAATGCATCCACTTTTTGCTGGGACTCCAAGTGCAGAGTGTTGTAGCAAGCTTCTTTCCCCACATGGGTGATTCGAGGGTTTATATTGAACTCTCAGGGAATTGATTATGGAAGGATGTTTGTCTTTTCCTCTTCAAGCAACGTGTAAAGTAGAATACATTTTCTTGTGTCCCCAACTCCACCAAGTGGTTGTCAAGCACAAGGTTCCGTATTAGTAATATGAAATAAAATATAAAACAAACTAAAGTAAAGAAAGTAAATAAATAAAGTAAAGTAATGTAGACTAGATGATATGGAAGATAGTAGAGTTGTTTTTAGGTTTGTATGAGTGATTGTAAGTAGAGAAAGTATTTTTGTATTTTCGAAATATTAAATTGTAGAAAATGTAAAGTATAGTAGATGCAATGGAAAGGTGTTTCTTATGATAAAAATTGGACCGAGGTTCATGAGTTCACTTGTCTACTCTCTTTTTAAGTTGTAGGGATCACAAAACAATTCATCAATCATAAAGATTCATGGAAATTATATAAGTTCTTGATAAAAGGAATTAATATGGGCATCACATTCTAATATTGAGATGGAATACATCTCTCTCTTATACTCCTCAAGAAAGGAAATCTCCATGCAATCTTGATTTAAGAATAGATCAGAGTATAGCTTTAAGCAATATTATATGATGTTTGAAATACAAAATATGCTACCTTGATCAACTCACGGTCATCACACTGTGACATGATAACTATAGCACATGATTTCACTTTACCCCTAGTGAGCCAACAAAAGAAAGGTAAAAACCAAAGTAGATCTTGAATATTATGTGTCACAATTCAATCTCTACCCCATGCTACTCCATCTAACACACACTTCTCCCCATACAAGTTCTTGCATACAAGTTGGATCAAAATAAGCAATGCCGAACGGGGGTGTATGATATGCATTTATTAAAACATCTTACACAAAATAAATTCCAATCTTAAATATCAAATCATAGAACAAAGATCCACCACATAGGAATTACAAATATGACCATAATCATGTTGGCCACCTCATATGGTACTAGATCTATGAAGAACAAGAGAGAAATAGATCAAGCTACTGCCACAAACTCATAGACCGGAGGTGGAAAACTCCATCTTCATCATGGTGATGAAGCTGGAGATGTTGGTGAGGGTGGAGATCTCCCCGGAGGTGGCTCCAGCAGAGTTTTCCCCTCCAATCTTCATTGGATCTAACTTTGTTTGGTGGTATTTTCGTATCTAGTGGCTCTCTCTCCGAGGACGCCCCAGGGGTCCTTATATAGGGTTTTTAGGTCAAGAAAACTCTGTGGGAGAAAGAATCAAGACGATCGGATGACCGAGGAGGGAAAGAGAATGCGTGGCGCACCCACTAGGCCTAGGCATGCCACCTGGGCTCTTTTGGCCCTCCTGGTGAGATTCCAGTGCTGTAGATGCTTCCTACTAATTGGATGCAATCCATCTAGATGCTTCCTACTAATTGGTAGCGTTTTATACCAACATGCCTACTCTAGTGTGCACACTTCATCTCACATCGATGCAATCCATCTTATATTTACTAATTGGAGGCACCGTACGGGGCTCCACGTTAATCCTTGACTCAATACATTATCATCCGTTTGATCTGATTAACTATTAATTGTATCGATCCAATGAAATAGACACCCTCGTCATCTACCACGTGCAAGAGATCGCTTTCCAATCTAGCCTTCTGTTTGGCCCCTAGGCCGCCATGCAGCCCTAGCTCCAATATTTCTCGCCCATGGTTCTTTGATGCCCTATCCGGCCAGGAGCAGCATATGTCAAGCTGATATGAAAATACGACGCCACCGGCCGGCGGCGACGTGCCAGAGATGCATGCATGTTGGCGATATCATCGCTGATGGCTAAGGGAGTAAGAGATCCATGTCCAGGAAGAAGCTCGATTTTCCCGTTCAAAACCAATCGCCTAGATTCATGTTCTGCTTATGCGTGAAATTAGCAGGTGGAAGCATCAGATTTCATCTCCTTATGTTCATGTACCCTACGGGCAGCCTATGGCTCCACGTTTTTGGCAGGCTTTCCGTCTGCGACTGATGTACAATAGATTCAAGTCAGGCGGCCGGGTAGCACAACAACAGCTTTAACATCATTACATCGACGGAGGACAGAGCCGGGGGCATATTACCCCAAGCGGTATTTCAATGTGGTTGATCTTCAACCATAGCTGAAGCCAGCGGTATTTCAACCCAGCACAAGCTCCTCTTTGCGTCGAAAGATCGATTTGTTCCCTGATACTCCAGAGTTCACTTTGTATTATGCTACTGGTTAATCTCACTCTTTACCAAAGTTATGGTCAACATGGTAGAGCGGCTGGCAACGATGACTAGTGGACGGAGTCTAGAGAAGGCCACGTAACGCATCATGTCCTGTTTATCCAGCTAATTTCTTACATATCCACAATGGATTTTGTATTAATCATCAACGGCCTTCTCACTTGGGCACGTAAATTTAATTTTCCTGAATTTTTATAGGTGTTAAACTATAATTATAAAGATGAACATTTTTTAGCTTTCTGTACACAGATTGATCTGGGGAGTTTTCTGTACACAAATTGATCTGGGATTAACATGGATGCACTGACAAGGAAAAATTAAGGGCAAGTTATCTTTAAGTGTGATATGCCGATCTGGTATGTACTTCTCTGAATTATTGTCGCTATCTATTCATACTGCTCCTATTAGTTCTTGCCACGCAATTCAAGCATTAGATAACTGCGAAAGATTAGATACATACGTAGCATACTAGCGTCCTTTCTATAGACTAACTAGGAATTCGTATATCACGTGCCAAATTATTAATATTAGACCTATCGTCTCAAAATCTGACCAGATTTTTCCTCTTGAAGTGGTGCAGCTTGAAGAAAGAAACGAAAACAAAATCATGAAACCATGTCGGCCCATATTATTATGTTGATAATATGAGTCATTGAACTTCAGTACTAGAGATACATGATCATTCAATCTTTTTTATTTTCAGGCACAATGGCATAAACTTCGGTTTCTCTATTTGAAATAATGCCATAATTAACTGCAAGTCCATTACCGTACAATCAATTAGCTATAGTGTGAAATCATTTGTAGTTAAATACTTAAGATCCCATGATAACTTTATGCATTAAATCACTTCAAGCATTGTAATCGAAAACAAAAACAGAATTATGCCCCCGTCTATCATAGTAGGGGAGTTCATGATGGTGTTTTATTGTGAGCTACACTTGCAATTGGTTATGTTAACCAAACACATAATATTACATAACACTTTCTACCACGAGTATATCATCCATCTAATTGCTGAGTTAATACTGAAAAAATTATTATAAACCAATTTGGTACAAAACTTCTAATAAATATATATGTCATCAATTCTGCAGTTTACTATCTCACGTGATGTCCGCCATCTAATATCAGATTGCCGAGGTGCTGATGCATTATCCGCTGGCTGTCCATGTAAGTTTCTAAGTTTTTCTAGAATCCCTTTTTAGTAATCTTCTACTTCCTATATATATGATAAAATATCCAATGTAAAGTTATTTACAATAGGAGGGGTGGTTTTTTCTTGAGGTATACGAACAAGCAATATCCATTTAGCTTCTTTGTTCCTGCCATGCAACTGAGTATTAATCTGAACATCAAATTTTACATTTTTATAGAGCTCTAACAAATCATATCTTTTTAACATTTTCTAAACCTTGAAACATGATTTCTACAAAGTTTTCATTGAACTTGGTTAAGATCGGATACTTTCTCTTTATTTATTATGGTATAGGTCCGAACTTCTCGATAAGTTTTGATGTTCTGTAAGCTTTTAGATAGTTCGAGGACATGTTCAATATACGGACGCATTAGAGAAGTGTTCAATCTGTTTCAATATATATAACATGTCTGTGCAATATATACTATCTTATTGGCTCTTTTCACCTACATGCTACTTCCTACGTGTGTTCTAATATGTGACTTCTTTTAATCTATTTTTTCCTTTTAGATATAATGAGATAAACTAATTGCATTACTATTTTTAGTTGTTATTGGACCACCTTGGTTAGCCATGATTCACAACCGGTTCACAACCTTATGGTATATTGTTGAATGTTAGTTGAAGACATGAAGCCAACACATGTCACTAAATTATATAAGCATACACACATTGTATACATGCAATTGGAAAAAGATATTATATAGTTTTGTTGTGGCTATAGAAGGTATATACATGTTTCCTCATATGGTTAGTTATTAAAATACTCCCTCCAATTCAAATTAATTGACTTGCATTTGTCTAGATTCGGATATATCTAGCACTAAAACATCCGAATCTAGATAAATCTGAGCAATTAATTTGGATTGGAGGGAGTAAGAAACTGTTCTACGATTTCAACGATTATCTAAAAGCATATAGAAAATGTACTTCAAGGATTTCTTTTCTAATGCTACGGATGGATTGTGCATATATATATATATATACACAATATATATATAAACCAATTATTTAGATACACTACAATGATTTAAATGGAGATATCAATAAATATATCCACAATAAAAATTATTTGAAAGCTCTTCGTACATTTGTAAAAATAACTAGCCGTGCAGGTGCACGGGTTAATGACTAGTAGGTAGAATTTTAAACATGATTGATTATCAACATTCAACATTGAAAGCTTGTGCCATGCTAGCATGGTATAGCCAACAACAACTAAAATATGATGTAAAGCACAAAAAATTCCATAGTGGTATCACCCCAAACCTTACTTTCTTATGAGATTTAAAATACATGAAAAAGGGTATTTTTAAGAATATTTGGATGATTAACATACATACTATACTTGAAAGTAGCTTTTGTCACAAGTAGGTGGATATGCCTAGTATAGTTTTAAGGGGCTTGGAACAAGTCTTAGCTTCTTCACCTTGCTTCTTAATTTTGAACATAAATATTCACAAGAAAAGGATACAAATTAATAGGCATAAAAAAGATCATGTTTCATATAAAGTACTTGAGCTTAAGAACTAGACACAACATGAATTTCAGCTTTTGTTTATCTCCCCTTTTCTTTTATTCCATGGCATTACTTTCCAGTTTTTATCTCATTAAGGTAGAGTTCCTTTTCAGTAGATCACCATAAACATTTATGATAATGGTGTTGGTGGTCTTTTTTATGCAAAACAAAAAAATAAAATGATAAAACATACGCTCTAAGTTTCTACGATAGTTCTATGTTGCTCAAAAAACAAAGTTTAAAGGTTTGCAAACCGAGAGTTGAGTTGGTCCAATGGGTTTCCTAGGACATCCCCAAGCTTATAGTTTTCACCATCCTTGGATTTCTCTTGGTGTGGTGTTCCTCTATTCCCTGTCAAAAAACATCAACACACAACTTTTTCTCCCATCTCTTTTTTGAGAGGTGACATTAGTGGAACAAGAATATAAAAGTTGTTGCATATATATCAAAGAAAAAATTCTTTCTATATGCTACAAAAAGCATATAATGTTCCTACGTATCCCTAGCATATAATATGACCCATACTAATCTTCTTAGGACACTTGAGGAATGGTTAAAACAAAACATGGCAGAATTTGTCCAGATTTTTAGCAACAGCAAAACGAATCTTTTTAGTCCACTTAGACATGTCAGGAATTTTAGCCCATTTTTTGCATACAGCGGATGAAAATTTGTAAATTCTGTATCAATCTGAGGGTAATCGGAGTTACGGAAAAAAACCATAAAATTCACGCAATAAAAAATGTTCTGCAAAAATTTTCTACTCCGTGTGTTTAACAACTTTTAAAACATCCAAAATGGATTCCACTTGGTACTTTATTACAAACTACAGAAGGAAAACCAAAACAAAACTCTAGCAAGAGTTCAAAACAAAAATCCAAAAGGAAAAATAACCGGGTTGCCTCCCACAAAGCGATTTCTTTATAGCCATATAGCTAGGGTTTACTTACTTGGTTTAGGTGATGTGGAACTCATGGAATAGCTTGTTCTTCTTAGCTACCTTCTTCTTACTTAGAAAGTGTTCCATGCACATCTTATGGAACTCATAGGTTTTAACTCAAGTAAGTCATATACATCGTTAGATAAAACAGAGACTCTAGATCCTAAATCTAGAATAGCATGATGTGTCTCTTTTCCAATAGTGATTAATACCTTTGGGATCCATACATTCCCAAGCTTAGGTGGAATCATAGCTTCTCTATTATATCTTTCAATATTTTCTTTTATAACATAGTTTGCTAGGTAGGAACCAGATCCTGCCTGATGTCCATTAAAGGATGGATCATTTGAATGTTTTTGCAACAATTTAATGAGTTCATGAAAGATACATTTAGCAAGATCAAGTAGAGGTTCTTTTGTTTCACTTAACATTTTAACTTCCTCTTCTTTTTTATCATTTTTTTGTTCATTTTCATTTTCAACCATAGTAGTTTCTTTATCATCTTTTAATGGTTCTTCTTCCACTTGGATCTTGAGTTGTGATACTAGTGGTCCAAGAAAATCAGTATAATTCATTAATTCATTATAAGTTTCTTCCAAATATGGTGTACTAGTTGTGATAGTAATAGAGTTCATACCTATGGCTGGTGGTCCTTGTATTTTTCCTGCAGACATGCTTAACAAGGTTGCTTGATTATCAACGAGTTTTGATAGAGCTTTGTCTAACCCAGCCGCTTGGTTCTGTAACCCTTTAATATCAGAATTTATGGATATAAAGTGCCTTATGAACTTCTTCTATCATGGTGGCATGGTGAGCTACTTATTCACTAAGATTTTTATTAGGTTCTTGTTGTTTCTCCAAATTCTCATTAGCTTGTGGAATGGTAGCTAGTTTCCATTTACTTTCATTAGCATTAGGATATGGAACAAAGGGACGGCTACCATAGTTGTTTGGAGCATAGGTTGGTCTACCGTATGAGTTATTGTAGTTATTCCCATACCCATTACTACCAAAGTTCCTTATGTAGTTGACATATACACTTTCATTGGTGCTTGTTACTAACTCTTGTAGAGGAACATTATCTGTATTTTATTTAGATATGTAGGCAAATATGGCATCAAGTTTATTTCCTGTGGGGTCTAGTTCTTCAATGGACTTAACTTTCTTAGATGGGTTTGGTGCTCTTTCAGTGTGCCATTGACTATGGTTGTGGAGCATGCTTTCTAGGATAATTTTAGCTTCAGACATAGTTTTACTCATAAATGCACCCCCTGTAGCAGAATCTACAATGCTTCTTGACATAATATTTAGATCATTATAAAAAGAATACAATATGGTCAATTTGTTTACTCCATCTAATGGGAAAGATCTAAGCATGTTTTTAACTCTCTCCCAAGCTGTTGCTACATGTTCATTATCATTTTGTCTAAATGATAAGATACTATTTCTATTTTGCAGGATCTTAACATGTGGGTAGTATTTCTTAATGAAGGCTTCTTTTAAATCAACCCAGGAGTTTATACTAGCAGAAGTAAGTGATAATAACCATTCTTTAGCTCTACATCTTAGTGTAAGTGGGAATAGTTTAAGCTTGACAATGTTATTGTCCACATTTTTAAACTTTTGCATATCACAAATTTGACAAAAATCATGCAAATGCATAGAGGCATCCTCACTAGCACTCCCCACCAAATTGTTCTCTAGTTATAAGATTTAAAAGGCCAATACTTACTTCAAAATTTTCAGCAATAATTTCAGGAGTGGTAATGGGTCTAGCCATGAACTGGTCATTAGGAGTGTTTGTGTAGTCACAAAGTTTTGTTCTTTCTACCATGTTTGCAAATAAGTAATACTAATTTTTATGTGTTTTTGTGTTTTAAGGGAAAACTTAGAAAGACTAAAAGCAAGACAAAATAAAATACTTAAAAATCTAAAAGGAGAAGAAAAAGCTCACAGTGGTGCAACCTCCCCAGGATTGGGTTGTTGCACAAGTTGATGAAGATGACAGGGCTAGAAAATAGGCAGTTGTCGTGGGAGTTACCTTTCTCTTAAAACTTTATGAGGATGCAGTTGTGATGTACCTTCGCCAATTCCCCGGCAACAATGCTATAAAATAGTCTGGCAGTTGAAGTGGGAGTTGTCTTGTGCTTCACCACGCAGCAACCACTATGATGTATCCTTCTTCCAATTCCCCGGCAACGACGCAAGAAAATAGTCTTGATGGCAACAAATGCAGCCACTTTTTGTTGGGACTCCTACTGCAGAGTGTTGTAGCAAGATTCTTTTCCCCGCAAGGGTGACTCGAGGGTTTATATTGAACTCTCAGGGAATTGGTTATGGAAGGATGTTTGTCTTCTCCTCTTCAAGCAACCTATAAAGTATATTAGTTTGTCTTGTGTCCCCAACTCCACAAAGTGGTTGTCAAGCACAAGGTTTTTTATTAGTAATATGAAATAAAATATAAAACAAACTAAAGTAAATAAAGTAAATAAAGTAAAGTAATGCAAATGCGGTGACCTAGCATACCACTGCATGTGTAGTACACTATAATCGTTGACATGACATCTTCAGAACAACATTCCGTAAATATCACATTCCTCAGAGTGGTACAACAGAAACATTGCGGGTCATATTACAAACCTACACACTTCATTATTATTACAAACCAGAAGATCCAACTTCAAGTATAACCAAAATTACAAACCAAAATTAAGTAGTTTCAGCGGAAGGTATAAAATCCAAACTCATATTCCAAATTGAGCTCAACAACTTATTTTATAAGGTTATGATGCTCGTCTCAATTGTTTTACTAATAACTAAAGAAACTACTCGGACACGTTACCCTACACTTCGTAGCGTATCTCGTAGTCCACCCCTTCAACTCCTCGAGACAGGTCTGGCTCTTCATAGTAGACATCCTCTTGTCCTTCAGTTGCGTACATTGAAGGGTCTTCTGGATTCTCAGAGTCTAAGCAGGGGTTCAAAGGAAAGAGTGAGTAACAGTGTTACCCAGCAAGTTCATTATATGCAAGGTGGGAAGTTTGATGCTCTATCTACCACCTTGGACCATAAGTCCTTCGCGATATGCAGTTTTCGTAAACATTTCTTCAAAGTTTGATTTTATTATCAAAACTATGCCCATCAGCCTTCATAGGTTGACCAGAACTTCATGGAGTTCCTTTCCTGCCACGTTCGTAGCTCCTTCCCAGAACAGGGAGTAACAAGTTATAGTTCTTACACTCTGTAGAGGTGCGTTGCTTTACCCATGAGAGATCAACTCCTTATTGCACAACCAGGCGTACTTTCCCGTCCACAATTCCATGATGTGGGGACCAGTAGGTGATCCAAGCCAATCACTGCCCTCTCCGCAACCCCATATGTCTGCACGATCCTCCGGGCCGAGCTCCATCTCCGTTAAGCCCCCAATTTAGGGCAAGCTATAACCCTGATGAGTTCCCGAAGACTCTATGAGCTGGTGATGCCCCTTGCAAGCTCCATAAAGGTCTGAATATACCTCTGGCAGCCACTCATAGATAATCTAGACACCAAAATCATGGGGCCTAAGGGTACCCACCCATATGCCGGATCCACACAAGGAATCCCAGCGTCACGATAAGGTCATCTTGCCTCCATATGAAAGGAATAAGATACAACTGATTTCTCCGTCACATTCCAAATCTCATGGTTAACGCGTAATATACGGCGCTAGAATCACTGATGTCATGAGTTGTTAAGCCTATGTGACTTATGCAATTGTAACCCTAAGTTCCATTGCTAATATTTATCATCACTTAGGATAAGAACTACACCTTATTTATTAGAGAAGATAACATTTTATTTTTCTAGTTCATAGATGATAACACACAATTTGCAATATCTTTGATAAAGAATCTTCAAAGGACATGAGCAAGTTATGAACTTGCCTTGTGACTACAAGGTAGTGAAGTCAGATGCTTCCACTTGACCTTGAGCTCCGGTTTCTACAAAGAACCATTATTGTCCGGTAAGGACAATATTTAAAGAAGCAATATGAAATGCATAGTAATGTCATGCAATGATTTATTATTTGCTTCTTTGCATGTTTTACCCTTTTAGTAAAAGTTTACTATTCTCTTTAATTAATAAAAGACAAGTATCATTCTGGGAATATGAATTTAGTTAATTTTATCACTCTTTTAAATATTTTATGAAATTCCTTCAAGGAAATAAGATTTACTTTGATCACACCAAATTTACTTTTCAAAAATACAAATTAGTATTTTTCCATAATAATATGTCCATTCAGCATTTTAAAAATAAATTGTATTCAATTTAAAGGTTTCATATTTTTTTATAAAATTCAAAAGAAATTGGCACAATAATAAGAATAGACCTAAATTTTAGTTGCCCAAAAATTCTATTGATTATTTTTACTCATTAGAGAGTATTTTTGTGAGTTCATAGATATATTATTTATATTGTTAAGATTTTTATTTATTTTTCTAAAGCTATTTTTGTTTCAGGGGAATATTTGTAAATATAACTTTTTAAACAACCCTATTAACATACGGGCCTAGCCAGTAGGCTGGCCTGGCCCATCTTAACCCATCCCACTTGGCCCAGTTAAATCCACCAGGATAGTATTGGGCTACCCACAGGCCCAGTACCCCTACGCACTCACACTCTTGTCACATCTCTCTCTCTCTCGCTCACGCGGTCACCTCCTCTGCTCGCTGCCACCGTCGTGTAGGAATCCGGCCAGGTTCGGCCGCCATTGCCGCTGCCATAGTGCAGGATGGCTAAGTCGACGATGCTGCTCCATTCTGTCCAAGTAGATCCGCTGTTGGTGCTCCCTTTTAGCCGTGCTGACCCCTGCCCGAGGCTAGGGTTAGGGTTTGACCGCCCTGGAGCATCGGCGATGGTGCGCCGAGATTCCTCATGGTGTATTCCCCTCTTCTCCGGCGGTTCTGGCGTGCTATAGGCGTGGCTTGCAGCGCCCCATTGGGGTGCTCCCCGTGCCGCCACTTCCGCTCCGCCACCGGCCATTCCTCTGCTTCCTCTTCAGTTATTTTTGTGAGGACCTTGAGTAAGTTGGACTACTCCCCTTTTGTGCTCCTCTCTTGTGCTCTAGCTACTTCCTGGGCATGACGAACACGAGTAATCCCCCTGTCTAGGGTTCATCTCTAGTCCTAGGGTTCATACCTTGTAAAATATGTTGTTCAGTTGCTCTGGTTCCTCCTATCAGTGATACCCTTATAGTATTTTGTTTGTTCTAGTGATTTCTGTTGCATGCTATTGGTTCTAGCCAATTGTTTCCCTTCTGTCAGTTGGTACTTTACTGAATATTTGTTACCGTCTTGTTCTCTGTCAGAGAACCCCTTGTGAATGTATACCGAACTCTATGTGATCACCCTTGTTGCCTCTGTGATGGTTTCATTTTGTTGAATTGAAACACACTATGATGCCTGAGTTGGAATACTCTCTGTTAATAATTCTTCTGTGAAATATGATTTCCAATTGAAGTATTGGGAAGATGATTAACTGTTAGTTAGCCTAGATTATGTAATAAGTGGGTAATCTTTGCTTGGTTAAAACAAATCCTGGTGACACCTCTTAAGAATGGTACACATGATTTGTTTTGGTACTAGCTTTGGGTTTACAAGTGTTCCAGATTTATCTAGATGCTTAATTGCCCTGGAAATCCTAGCTATATATGTGGGTTCATGATATCAAAAGTTGTTTCATGCATATGATGTGGGTCTAAGGCATAGGACTAGTTTTCCTAACTTGCTGTCTCTAATAGATGATTTCTGGTATTGATACCAGCTATTCATCTTGGATTTAGTAGATCTGTAGATTCTGGGGTGCTACTGTTTTAAGAGATGAGACCAGAATCCATACCTTGGGATAATTTAATCTGAAATATAGCTTTTATCCAGGATCAGTGATGCTGGTCTGAGATCCTGGTGCTATTTGCACTATTGTATTACTTGGCTTTAACTCTGATTTCTCTATGATGGATACACCCCACTTGGGTGATTTCTGAGAGATTTAGGATAGAACAACACATGATTCTCATCTGGATTGGATCATGTGAAGGTTTTATCTTACTTACCACAATATTGGAGTGGTTGATGTTGATGCTAGTTGATCTGGTGGCTTGATTTTTCTAGCCTGTTCTACTGGTTGGATCTTGGCCTGCACCTCCTGGTTCTGTGCCTGCTCCTCCTCTGCTCCTGTGATCAGGATGATGCCCTTGCTATCCTTCTGCACCACCCCCTCCTTATGTTACCATTTTGAGGTGAAGTGGTGGTTAATTTGGTGTAGTGGCTAGTGATTTTGTGGATGCTTTGGTGAGCTCGATGAGGTTAGATTGTGTGCTAGAGAAGGAGAATGTTGCTGGCCGTGGATGAGCCTTGCCTTTGTGGTCTGCTTGAGTCCTAGTACTGCTACTGCTGCTTGGACAACACATAGCATGCATTTAGGTGACTCACCTGCGTGTCTGTGTGAGCTGCTCATGTGGATTAGCTCAAGTAATCTGACTTTTACTTTTACCTGATTACTTGTTGTTGGCCTGGTGGAACTTATTTCTCGCCACTTGGCTTCTAATGTGGCGTCTGGCTGTTTACTTAGAACAGATACTGCACCTTTATTATTTACTCGATGATGTAATATGAATTGTGCACTTCACTGTTCCCTACTGAGAGTAATATAAACTAACCACTAACTCTTTCTTTCATTTAGTTGTGTTTCTTATTTGCAGGAACAAGATCTGGACATACAAGATCTAGTATAGGAGTAGATATGTAGTATAGGTTTCGATTGTAACCTTCTTTTAATTCCTTTTTGTAAAGAATCTTGTAAAGATGTGATTATAAATTAATAAAGTTTAATTCTGTAATATTCAGTGTTTTTGTTGTATATAACACTATTTGTGTTATTATGATTTAATCAGAAAATAGGATTCCCTTTCTTATTTCATTTTCCTTGTCTTAAATCCTTATTAGTATCTATTATCTAAAATTTAACCAAATAATATAAATAAGGAATTTTGGAAATCAAACCAATAATACCACTACTAATTTTTGAATTCTTTTCAAATTGATTTAAATTTCGAATTTGAATTCAAAGTAACTTCCCCAAAAGCTTAACAATGCCCAAAGGTCATGTCAAAATTCATAACAACCACTAACCAGAGCTATACCTACCTCTAGTTAGCGAAAGATCTGATCCCTTTAGGTTTTTTTGTTTGGCAAAAAATTTACCCTGATTTTATAGATGCATGCATGCACAAACTTGGATTCCTAATTCTACCCTTCGTCAGATCCAAATGCTGGGGTGTTACAGACTTCCCCCCTTAAATTAAACTTCGTCCTGAAGTTTGCGGATATGTACCTGAATAGTTCTGGATATGTTTCCCTCAAGTCATCCTATTTCTCCCATGTGGCTGCTCGCTCTAGGTGATGCTCCCATTGTACCTTGCAGTATTTGACTGCCCTGTTTCTCAACCTTTTCCAGTTCTCCTCTAAAATCTTACAGGGTTTCTCTACATAAGTCAAATCTTCTTGTAACTTAATCTCTTGATGTGTGATGACATTTTCAGAGTTGTGAAACATGGAAAACATTGTGAACTTGAGCTAGCCTTTTTGGTAACTCCAAAGCATAAGCTATTGTTCTATTCTAACTTAGTATCTTGAATGGTCCAATATATCTTGGGCTTAGTTTTCCTTTGACTCTGAATCTCTGTACTCCCTTCATCATACTTACTTTGAGATATACCATATCCCCCACTTCTGGATGCCATGATCTCCGGCTTTGATCAGCATAACTCTTCTGTCTACTTTGAACTATGTTCAATCGATCCCTTATAATATCAATGATATCTTGCTTTTACTTGATATAATCTGGTGCAAATTCCTTGCTACTACCAGGTTCATACCAACATATAGGTGATCTACACTTCCTTCTGTATAGTACTTGGTAAGGTGCTGCCTTTAGACAACTTTGATAGCTATTGTTGTAGGACAATTCTTCCAATGGTAGATGATCTTCCCACGAACCTCCAAAATCTAATGCACAAGCTCTAAGCATGTCCTCTAAAATTTGATTGGTCCTTTTCTGTCTGGCCTCTAGTTTCTGGATGATAAGTTGTGCTAAAATCCAACTTTGAACCAAGTGCTGCATGTAATTGTTTCCAAAATGCTGATGTAAACACATATCCTCTGTCTGACACAATCTTCTAGGGTACCCCATGCTTGCTTACAATTTCTTTGATATAATTTTCTACTAACTTTTAGGCATTATCCTTTTGATTTAATGGAATAAAATGAGCACTTTTTGTGAGTCTATCGACAATCACCCATATCATATCCTTCCGCTTCGGTGTCATGGGTAACCCTGTGATAAAATCCATACCAATTTCTTCCCAAATCCATTCTAGAATTTACAAAGGTTGTAATGGTCCTGCTGGACTTTGATGTACTTCTTTTACCCTTTGGCAAGTATGGCATTCAGATACGTACTTTGCAACATCTCTTTTCATATTATTCCACCAAAATAACTCTTTTAAATCCATGTACATCTTGGTACTTCCTGGATGTATGGAATATGGCGTTTCATGAGCTTCCCGAAGTATCATTTCCTGAATTTCTGGCACATATGGTACATAAAGACGGTTTTGAAACCATAAAGATCCATAATCTCCTAGGTGAAAAGCTAATGTTTGACCTTGAGAAATTCTTCGAACTTCTTCAGCAATAAAAGGATCTTCATCTTGATGTCTAAAGATATCATGTCGAAGATCACTACTTTGTTCCTCAATCACACGCATGGTGGCTAATCCTCCAAGAACTGCTGTACTTATAAAATGTATTTCCAACCTTTCCAAGTCCATCTGTAATTCCTTTGGCAGTTCTCTATTCATGGGTTGCGTATCTGTGCTTTTCTGACTTAAAGCATCTTCCACTACATTTGCTTTTCCAGGGGTATAATTGATTGTTAGATCATAATATTTAATCAACTCCAGCCAACGCTTCTGTCTCATATTTAATTCCTTTTCAGTAAAGAAATATTTGAGACTTTTATGGTCAGTGTATAACTCACATCTTGCCCCATAGAGAAAATATCTCCGTCCTTTTAAAGCAAAGACTACTGCTGCGAACTCTAAATCATGGGTTGGATAATTCACTTCATGTGGTTTTAGTTGCCTGGATCCATAAGAAATCACTTTACGATCTTGCATAAGCAAGCAACCTAATCCTTTCTTGGAGGCATCATAATATACTTTGTAATCTTTTCCTGGTTCTGGAATTGCTAAGATTGGTGCGGTAGTTAATCTGGTCTTCAACTCCTGAAAACTCGCCTCGCACTTCTCATCCCAGATGAATGGTGTGTTATTTCTTAATAATTTGGTCACTGGTCCAGCTATCTTGGAAAAACCTTAAATGAACCTTCGATAATATCCAGCCATACCTAGGAAACCTTGGATTTGCTTAACATTAGTTGGTGCCTTCCATTCCAATACTGATTGAACCTTGGATGGATTTACAGTAGTTCCATCCTTACTGATCACATGACCAAGAAACTCTACTTTGTCCAACCAAAATTCACACTTACTAAACTTAGCATAAAGCTTGCGTTCTCTTAGGATTTGGAATGCTATTCTCAAATGCTCTCTATGCTCTTCTTTATCTTTAGAGTATATCAAAATATCATCAATGAATACTATGACAAACTTGTCCAAGTAAGGCATGAAGATTTTGTTCATCAAATTCATGAATATTGTCGGGGCATTGGTCCGACCAAAAGGTATGACTAAATACTCATGATGTCCATACCTTGATAAAAATGTTGTTTTAGGAACATCTTCAGGTTTAATTTTTATTTGATGATAACCTGACCTTAGATCGATCTTGGAGAATACTCTAGCTCCCTTGACTTGGTCAAATAGATCTTCAATTCCTTGTAATGGCTAATTGTTCTTAATGGTGACATTGTTGAGATTTCTGTAATCCCCACACATTCTTCGTCCTCCATCTTATTTATCCACAAAGATCACCGGAGTTCCCCACGGAGATACACTTTCTTGAATGTATCCTTTCCAGGCTAATTCATCAATTTGATCCTTAAGTTCTTTTAATTCTTTTGGCCCCATCTTATATGGTGTTTGAGCTATTGTTGTTGTAACAGGTATCAGGTCAATAGTGAACTCTATTTCCCGATCAAGTGGCATTCCTGGTAACTCTGCTGGAAAAACATCTTGAAATTCCTTCACCACCGGAATGTCTTCCAACTTGAGTGCCTTCATTGAGTTCAACTGCAGATCTACCATGATATGACTATGTTTATCTGCCTGATAGACTATCCTTCCTCCACTTGGAGACCTGATTGAAACTGTTTTATCCTCACAATTGATCTGAGCTCCATAGTCCGTCATCCAATCCATTCCCAGCACTACTGCTATTCCTTTTAATGGGATCACATAAAGATCCGCATAATAGGTTTGACCACAGATTGAGATGACTTGGTTTGGTTTAATATTTCTAACTACCACGATCCCTCTGGCGGTGACTACTATCATAGGTTTATCTAACGGTGCCCTTCTAATCCCAAATTTATCACAAAATTCTTCAGATATGAAAGACGTAGTTGCACCGATATCAAATAAAACTCTTCTAGGATTTGTGAGAATATTGAGCTTACCTAACACTGCTTGATAAAAATTATCCACCTCCTCCAAGGTTGTGTAATTCAGCTTTCAAGTAGGTCTACCTCTCTTGCCATTATCATTTTTGCCATAGCTTCCACCTCTATTCGGTGGTCCACCTCCGCCTCCACTGGCTTGGTCTCCACTCTTGGTGGGCCAACCACCGGGTGGCTTACTTGGGCATTTTGGCTTGATATGACCCTTTTGACCACAACCAAAACAAATTATCACTGGTTCTGGCAATCCTTACTGATATGTCCTGGGAGTTTGTAATTATGACATATGACATTCCTTCTAGGATTGAATTGTCCCCCAGTGTTGTTGTTACCCCTGTTGTTGTTGTTGAAGGGTCTGCTTCTTGGTTGAAATTCTAGGTTGGTCTTGGGTTTACTTGCATGAATCCTCTTTGTTTCCTTCTTTGCTCTATTCCTGCGCTCCTCTTGCTCATTCTTGTAATCATCCTCAAAGGTTATAGCTGCATCTAGCAACTATTGAAAAGTTTGGGTGTTGGCAAGCCTCAACTGCATCTTCATAAATGGATTTAGTCCACGCATGAACCTCTTCTTCCTTTTCGCCTCTGTGCTAACTTCTTCAGTAGCGTTACGAGATAATTCATTGAACTCCCGGATATACTTCATGACACTAGAGTAACCGTGTTGCAGTTCTTCAAACTCCCTACACTTCAGCTCAATGATACTTTCCGGAACATGATATTCACGGAATCTTTGCTTGAACTCCTCCCAGTTGTACTCTCTTCCTGGAAGTTGCATAGCTAACTGACCCTCCCACCATGCTGCTACAATTCCGGTCAATAGATGGGTTGCATATCTGAACTTCTCTTCCTCATTACATCCTACAGTTTTCAACTTTCTTTCAGTATCTGCTAACAAATCCTCTGCATCCATTGGTTCTGGAGCAGATGCAAAAGGTAAAGGCCTGGTATCCTAGAAATCCGAGAGACTAACACCCCGTCCTTGAGGTGCCCTCGGCTGTCCCACACGGCCTACTAACCCTTCAATGAATTTTTTTTGGGACTCTTGCATCATTTGCATGTACTGCATAAAGTTCTGCTCCATTAGTGGCCTCATTGGTGGTGGTGGTGGTAAATTCGGTTATATTCTGGCGTCTTCATCCGCCTTTTCTTTGACTTCCTGCTCCATGCGCTGCTGCTCAGTCTCGTTTTCTACACCCGTTTCCATACCCCCTAGTCTTGTAACATAAAGCAAACACTCATAATTACATCATGCATATGTGTTCTGAGCTCAACTTCATGCACATAACTAGTCACACAATGAAAAACAAGATCCAAATAAAAACCAAATATGAATTACACACACATTATACCTTACAAGCCACATAATTGATACAACATGGTTACAAACCCTTACTAACCAAACATTACAAACTCATGTGGATTCTATCCCACTTATTTATTTACATCAAGTCCTCAGACTTTTACACCCGCACTTTGCGAAAATACTACAAGTCAAAGTCACACTCCCCAGAAGTTGCGTCGTTCATCGTACATACCCGGAGTACAATCGTGCTGATGTTAACTACGATGCACCGTCTGTGGAACGACTTGCCTCTTCGACGGACGATACTCGGTATCAGAAGTTTCCGGACTTGACACATCATTCAACTGAAGTGCATCCATTCCTTCCAATTCAACTGAAGCATCAACCGAGTCATCCACATCACTATCTTCTTCATCCATCTCCTGCATACCGACTCTGGAGGAATCAACAGAATATTCCCCTTCTGGTGCCCCCCAAGTACTCTGCTGGGTACGATAGTCCTCAGCTATGATTGGATAGTGCACGTTATCTGGAATTGGATAATGTTCTGATGACTCAAACAACCTTTCTTCAGGATCTTCCTCATCGGAATCTATGTCTTCCACATGGACATCTCTCCCATCAACAGAATAAGATCTCACGCCCCTGCGACTAGTATGTTCGATATCTCCAACTGAATCTTCCACAGGAATAGGATTCCCGGTAGATCCATCCATCGATCTGTACCTCCATCCTTCAGAATTTCCAATAGGTAGTTCCGAGTCTTCCGTTCCCCAAGAACTCTGTGGTACTAGATGACTAGTGCCCTCATCAGGATATCTAGTAGGTTTTGGTATAGGTGAGTAAGTATATGGTGTAAAAGATGCTAGATCTATAGGTATATCCTTGAAAACTGGGTTAACCCTATCCACTGCTTCATTTTCTAGTTTAGATGCTAACTTCTCCCTTCTTTCAGGATTCGTTAAATCCTCTAGCATATCAACCTGATCTTCTACAATAACCTAATGTGTCTTATACAAAGACCCAACCATCAGTCGATACAGATCCATAAACTTCGAAGCTAATTTTGGATGCTTCCTTACTAAAGTAAGATAATCCGGTCTAGGTTCCTCGTCTATAGAGTCATGAGGAATCACAGAATATGTGCTTCCAGCTAACTCTTCTGCTTTGTGTTCCCAAACATTGGCTATCGCCTCCACAATAGCAACATGATATGCTGCTAGGTGACTTCTACCTTCCGCCATAGCTGTAACTACCTCGGTGAATTACGCTCTTAGTTAATGCCTGGATGCACGAAAGTGGTTAAAATAGTACGGTGGGGCCCAGGGCCACTCACGGTAGACCTTTCGGCCGTCCTAACCACTTTCAGACAACGGGACAAGAACGAGCGGCATAATCGGCAGGCGAAGGGATCAACTACATACACAAATGAGTATGTATGCAAGCCACATACAACAGTCCTCAGAGCCATTCCATCTAAAAGAAATAGAAATATTGCAACACCATACGTCAAGATCCAAATGTCCTAGATAGATATAATAATTTAGGATATTTCCTCATACATCACACATCAGAGTATCAGGCGGAAACGGAAAACAAGATCCGAGTACGGATAAGAAGCAAATTGGCATAAGATGCCCCATAAATAAACACATCCCGCCCATAGATCTCACGGATCCCCGTTCCCAGAATCTCTAGACCAAACGATCGTTGCCAACATCATCTGTCTCTTCCACCCAGTATCCATCTTGCGGGTACACCTGTTCATCTGAATCAAACAATTTATCGTGTGAGACCCTAGGGGTACTCAGCAAGTCTTTATGCCGCTAAAGGGGACACAACTTGGGGTGACGCAATTGCAGCAAAAGATAATATCTAACAATTCTACAGATACTCGCTAACCTTCCGCCTAACCAATGATAGACGGAAGTCCGTGAATTAAGATCAACAGTTATAACAGTATAATTAACAGATCCATCCTCCTCCTCGCTTACCAACGAGGAAGCGGACGAACATCCCCCATCATCCGTTGGAAGTTTTATTAACCATTCCATGAGTATTGCACTATTTACTATTCAAGTACTTTGTCAGGTTAAAAGCGGTACTTTAGTTATACTTGGCTATGATCGAGAAACTGTCTCCAAGTCGTCCATAACCACGGACACGGCTTTCAGAAAGATTTACCCTGCAGGGGTGCACGAATAGCAACACACACTCGATCAACCTCGGAAAAACCAAATCAAACCCAACGAGGCATTCACGACAAAGCAATCACAGGATTCAGAAATATTTCAGGGGGCCACCCCAATAAGCTACCCGCAACGAAGTTGGCCGGCTCCGAGACGGACCCAGGGTTTGCGACGACCGTTGTAAACGACTGGGAACCCAAAAATGTGACTAGGCTTGTCGATACCGCGAAAACGTGGCGCGATCCAAAACAGTACAGGCGCTCCTCGCACAATCTTAAATAAAGCTGTAACATGGCATAAGTACAGGATAGTAATAAAGCCCCAAACTAATTGTGGCCCCAAGAAATAAGAATGAATCAAGCTTTGGCTCAGGAGGGTCTATAAGGCCTCCCGGATGTGGATAGTGCGAATAGTCAAGGAACAGGAATCAAGTACTCGGGGTCCTACGGGACACAAGTGAGCATGAAAAACCAAATAGCAGATATTGCTCACCGGTGCCTCTTTCATTAGTTATCCCATTACTACTTAGGTTAAGTTGTTTAGGTACCTCATTATTCATCAGACTCTCACATACCCTACTCATGCTTTTCTACGACTCGCATGGCTCAAACAACTCCTGTAGTAATGACTCATGGGATGGAGGATCAAGCTTCGGTGGGGTTTAAAAATAAAGGCTATGCAGTACTTGGGATTCAATTTAATGCAATCGCGACTCAATGATGCAAGAATAAGATAGAGGCAATAGGTACTGTATGTATGCAAGCATGTGGTAGTGCTTGCCTGGCAGCTCAGTTGAAGCGAGAGATGGATCTGGGTAGTACTCCTGTGATTCCTGGTAATTCTCCTGCTGGGCGTCTATTCGAAGAAGAACCAAACAAACAAGGGCCAACATAAATAAAGTGCACACGCATATGAATTAAAATGCGACAAGCAAACAAGCATGCCATGATGAATGATGCACAATTTGCATGGCATTAAAGTAGCATGGCAAAGGTGAGGTGTGGATACAAGAAATAAAGCATTTTGTCATTTATTTAACCAAGTTTTATTGTCATAAACAGTTCAGATTTTTAATAACAACATGATGCATGCTTCAATTCAGAACTAGGACCGCATAGATAGAATGGGCTCGTCACGCTGATCGATTTAGACATATTATTTTCCCAATTTGGATTTATAGAATTAAAGTTATTAATTAATTAAGGAAAAGGGCATTTTATTGTAATTTTAATCATCTCGAAATTTTAAAGTGTTCAAACATTATTTTGAATGGCATATTTGAATTCCTCACATTTTTCTGATTCCAAAACATATATTATTTGGATTTATATTTTAAAAATTATTTGAATCTGATTTGAATTTGAATTTAAATCCATTTTGGAAAAAGTTTAATTAAAACAGATAGTCAGAAATACTTTTGTCACCCAGGCGAATCTAGCCACAGCCGCTGACGGTGGGCCAGCTGCTGACTGGGCGAGACCCGCGCGTGAAAACCCTTTTACACCGCGGCTCTGCCTAGCCACAGAGGGTGACAGATGGGGCCGGCGGCTTCGGGCCCACGCGACAGTGGGGTTGCCCCCAGAGGTTGACAGGTGGAGCTAGGGCTGGAGCGCGGGTTACGGCCTGGAAATTAGAGGGACTTTTCTGCAAGATGCTAGTGCGGCTGACTAGTGGGCCCCGAGGTACCGCGGATTGAGGCGAAAATAAAAAGAGGGGCTTAATGTAATATGACCACGGCCCGGTACTGTTCTTCGTCTCCACCGTCTGGCGGAAATCGGCGCGCAGCGCAGAGCGGGGGGATCGAACTCGGGTCGCGGGCGTCCGCGCTGAGGGGACTAGCCAGGGCGGCTGGCTCGGGGAGTTGTTAGGAGGGGGCTTGGGGCCTAGGTGAGGTGCTAGGTGGCGCGGGAAACTGGCAGACACCGGCGAGCTCTGGCGCACGGCGGGCGTTCGACGAAACGATCAGTGGCGCTTGACGGCGACAGCGAAGCGGAGGGTGTCAGGGAGGGAGAGAGGCTCACCGCGGGTTGGCCGGAGGGATCAGATCAAGGAGGGACGCGGCGGATCGTGGACGATGCTGGCGCTCCGGCGATCTAGGGTTTCGGAGAGCGGCGAGGATCTGGCGGTGCTGGGGGCTCCCTTCTTCGCGTTGGCGTGGATAGGGTGATGCAGTGGCCGTCCTTGCTCTCCTCGGCCTCTTCCACGACGAGCACGCTGGCTAGAACGAAGAGGAGCAGAGGTAGACGGCGGCGACCGGCGGCAGGAGCTGGGCGTCAGGGAGGAAGAAGGGGAAGGAGAGGGCCGGCTCGGGGCGGATCTCGCGATGCAGGAGAGCCGTGAGGAGGAGGGTAAAGTGAGAGGGAGGGAGAGGAGAGGCTGGTGGGCACGGGCAGGTAAAGTAGCCTCGGCCTTTTCCTCCTTCTCCTCGAGCACGTGGGCGAGCTGGGGCTCGTCCTGGGGCAGGGTAGCTGCAGAGGGGAGGGGCTGTAGGTGGGGCCGAGGACGAGAGAAGGCAGGTGGGGCTAGCTCGGCCGGTAGAGAAAGAAAGAGAGGAGAGGGGACGTAGCTTGGGCTAGGGTAGACATGGGCTAGGGTTAGGGTTTAGCTAGGGTTAGGGTATGGGTAGCTGAGGTGTGGGCCAGGGGGAGGGTGGCCAGGTGGGACCAGTAGCTAGGGAAAAAGGGGGAGAGAAAGAGAGGTAAGGTAGAGTTAGGGTTTAGTGTAAATTAGGTTCAAAAGAAGTTAGAGAGAAAAATAGCTAGGTTAAGTTTGGTTAGGGTTTTAGATTTTTGGATTTGTTTAAGAGACCAAACCAAGAGGAAGGGAAGCTTGATCTAGCATAAACTAAGGTGGAGAAGAAAACAAGAAAAAAGAGAAAGAAAATGAGAGAGAAAGAATAAGCCTCATTGATCATGCATGAAGAAATAGAAATAAAAGAAAATGATGTGGATAGGAATATGGGGATGGTGGAATGGATGGAGATGGACCACATAGAAAAATATCCACTAAAGCAAAGTAAAAACCAATGAGAGCAAAGGTGGTGAAGAAGGTTGCATGGCCCATGCAAAATTATAATTGCCATGATTTATTTTGTGAGAACAAACTAATGATATGGCATTATACTTATGCATTCCCAAGAAGTGGAAACAAGGCCAAGTAAGAGAATTCAAAGAACTAGATTCCCCCTATTTCCCATGAGCTAGATAAAACCAAAATAAAGACAAACAAGCTCATGGACTAGTAGGATGGTGGAATTATAAAGTGGTGGAAAAGAAAGGTGATGGAATTGAAATAAAAGATATGCCCCCAACTCAACTTGGGCATTTAGACAATATATCAATAACCAAAAACAATATCAAGAGGCAAATACAATTAATAATGCATGTGAGAGAAGAACCAAAAGAAAAAGGGTTTTATATGATGCTCAAATGCAAGATGGCATGATGACATGAGCATGATATAATTATGATGCAACAATTATATATAGGAAGTAGCCAATATCTTACTAGACCAAGTAGCATTACAATTGTTAGACAATTGGGATGCTACAATAGCCCATAGGTAAATCGTAACAAGATATTTGGCTAACATTTGCCCATCATGGTATATCATGGTATTGACTAGGATATTAGTTGAGCAACCAAATACCCACAGAAGTTCTCGAAGCTGTTCAGTTAAAGCCCCCTGATAGTCATCGAGAGTCTCTTCTTTCCTTGCCAAAGTCTATTTTGGTAACTTTGGTGCCATTTCCACTGTATATAAATAATAGAAATGAATGTAATTAGTATTCATTAATTATAATGGTGCATCATAATAAAGAATTATCGCACTAAAGAATATAAAGATATATTCCCAATTGAATATTCATCATATAATCTAGAGAACTCTTTACCGTTGTTCCTAGACTCTTACAGTTATTTCCCTTTACTAGGTTTCCAATCTAAGGTCAAAGCAATTGCTCTGATACCAGTTGCGGTGACCTAGCATACCCCTGCATGTCTAGTACACTATAGTCGTTGACATGACATCTTCAGAACACCTTTCTGTAAATATCACATCCCTCAGAGTGGTACAACAGAAACATTGCGGGTCCATATTACAAACATACACACTTCATTATTATTACAAACCAGAAGTTCCAACTTCTAGTATAATCAAAATTACAAACCAAACTTAAGTAGTTTCAGCGGAAGGTATAAAATCCAAACTCATATTCCAAATTGAACTCAACAACTTATATTATAAGGTTATGTTGCTCAGCTCAACTGTTTTACTAATAACTAAAGCAACTACTCGGATTGGTTGCCCTGCACTCCGTAGCGTATCTCGTAGTCCACCCCTTCAACTCCCCGAGACAGGTCTAGTTCTTCATAATAGACATCCTCTTGTCCTTCAGTTGCGTACATTGAAGGGTCTTCTAGATTGTCAGAGTCTAAGCAGGGGTTCAAAGGAAAGAGTGAGTAACAGCGTTACCCAACAAGTTCATTATATGCAAGGTGGGAAGTTTGATGCTCTATCTACCATTCGGACTATAAGTCCTTAGCGATATGCAGTTTTCGTAAACATTTCTTCAAAGATTGATTTTATTATCAAAACTATTCCCATCATCCTTCACAGGTTGACCAGAACTTCATGGAGTTCGTTTCCTGCCGCGTTCATAGCTCCTTCCCGGAACAGGGAGTAACAAGTTAGAGTTCTTACACTCTGTAGAGGTGAGTTTCTTTACCCATGAGAGATCAACTCCTTATTGCACAACCGGGCATACTTTCCCGTCCACAATTCTGTGATGTCGGGCCCAGTAGGTGATCCAAGCCAATCACTGCCCTCTCCGCGACCCCATATGTCTGCAGGATCCTCCGGGCCGAGCTCCATCTCCGTTAAGCCCCCAATTTAGGGCAAGCTATAACCATGATGAGTTCCCGAAGATTCTATGAGCTGGTGATGCCCTTGGCAAGCTCCATAAAGGTCTGACTATACCTCTGGCAGCCACTCATAGATAATCTAGACACCAAAATCGTGGGGCCTAAGGGTGCACACAAGGAATCCTAGCATCACGATAAGGTCATCTTTCCTCCATATGAAAGTAAGAAGATACAACTGACTTCTCTGTCCTATTCCAAATCTCATGGTTAAGGCGTAATATACTGCGTTAGAATCACTGATGTCATGGGTTGTTAAGCCTATGTGACTTATTAATTTGGAACCCTAAGTTCCATTGCCAATCTTTATCATCACTTAGGATGATAACTACACCTTATTTATTAGAGAAGATAACATTTTCTTTTTCGAGTTCATATATGATAACACAGAATTTGCAATATCTTTGATAAAGACTCTTCAAAGCAGATGAGCAAGTTATGAACTTGCCTTGTGACTGCAAGGTAGTGAAGTCGGATGCTTCCACTTGACCTTGAGCTCCGGTTTCTACAAAGAACCATTATTGCCCGGTAAGGACAATATTTAAAGAAGCAATATGAAGTGCATAGTAATGTCATGCAATGATTTATTATTAGCTTCTTTGCATGTTTTACCCTTTTAGTAAAAGTTTACTATTATCTTTAATTAATAAAAGACAAGTATCATTCTAGGAATATGAATTTAGTTAATTTTATCACACTTTTTAATATTTTCTGAAATTCCTTCAAGGAAATAAGATTTACTTTGATCACACCAAATTTACTTTTCAAAAATACAAATTAGTATTTTTCCATAGTAATATATCCATTTAGGATCTTAAAAATGATTTTATTCAATTTAAGTGTTTCATATTTTTTTATAAAATTCAAAAGTAATTGGCAAAATAATAAGAATAGACCTAAATTTTAGTTGCCCAAAAATTCTATTGATTATTTTTACTCATTAGAGAGTATTTTTGTGAGTTCATAGATATATTATTTATATTTTTAAGATTTTTATTCATTTTTCTAAAACTGTATTTGTTTTAGGGGCATATTTGTAATTATTACTTTTAAAACAACCCTATTAACATACGGGCCTGGCGCACTAGGCTGGTTAAGTCCACTTGGCCCGGTTAAGTCCACCAGGGTAGTACTGGGCTACCCACAGGCCCAGTACCCCTACGCACTCACACTCCTCTCCTCTCTCTCTCTCTCGCTCACGCGGTCACCTCCTCCGCTCGCTGCCGCCGTCACGCACAAATCCGACTAGGTCCAGTTGCCGCTGCCACGGTGCAGGATGGCTAAGTCAATGAAGCCGCTCCATTCTGTCCAAGCAAATCCGCTGTTGGTGCTCCCTTCTGGCCGCGCTGACCCCTGCCCGAGGCTAGGGTTAGGGTTTGGCCGCCCTGGAGCATCGGCGATGGTGCGCCGGGATTTCTCACGGTGTATTCCCCTGTAGGCGCGGGTTGCGGTGCCCCTTCGGGGTCCTCCCCGTGCCGCCACTTCCGCTCCGCCACCGGCCATTCCTCTGCTTCCTCTTCGGTTATTTTTGCGAGGACCTTGAGTAAGTCGGACTACTCCCCTTTTGTGCTCCTCTCTTGTGCTCTAGCTACTTCCTAGGCATGACAAACATGAGTAATCCCCCTGTCTAGGGTTCATCTCTAATCCTAGGGTTCATACCTTACAAAATATGTTGTTTAGTTGCTCTGGTTCCTCCTATCAGTGATACCCTTCTAGTATTTTGTTTGTGCTAGTGATATCTGTTGCATGCTATTGGTTCTAGCCAATTGTTCTTTGTTCTGTTAGTTGGTACTTTGCTGAATATTTATTACTATTTTGTTCTCTGTCAGAGAACTCCTAGTGAATGTATACTGAACTCTATGTGATCACCCTTGTTTCCTCTGCGATGGTTTCATTTTGTTGAATCGAAATACACTGTGATGCCTGAGTTGGAATACTCTCTTATAATAATTCTTCTATGAAATATGATTTCCAATTGAAGTATTGAGAAGATGATTAACTGTTAGTTGGCCTAGATTATGTAATCACTAGGTAAGCTTTGCTTGGTTAAAACACATCCTGGTGACACCTCTTAAGAATGGTACACAGGATTTGTTTTGGTACTAGCTTTGGGTTTACAAATTTTCTAGAATTGTCTAGATGCTTAATTACCCTGGAAATCCTTGATGTATATGTGGGTTCATGATATCCAACAGTTGTTTCATGCCTATGATGTGGGTATGAGGCATAGGACTAGTTTTCCTAAGTTGTTGTCTCTAATAGATGATTTCTGGTATTGATATCGGCTACTAATCTTGGATTTAGTAGATCTATAGATTCTGGGGTGCTACTCTTTTAAGAGATGTGCCCAGAATCCATACCTTGGGATCATTTAAGCTGAAATATAGCTTTTATCCAGGATTAGTGATGCTGGTCTGAGATCCTAGTGCTATTTGCACTAATGTATTACTTGGATTTAACTCTGATTTCTCTATGATGGATACACCCCACTTGGGTGATTTCTGAGAGATTTAGGATAGAACAACAGATGATTCTTATCTGGATTAGATCATGTGAAGGTTTTATCTTACTTACCACAATATTGGAGTGGTTGATGTTGTTGCTAGTTGATCTGGTGGCTTGATTTTTCTAGCCTATTCTACTGGTTGGATCTTGGCCTGCACCTCCTGGTTCTGTGCATGCTCCTCCTCTACTCCTGTGATCAGGATGATGCCCTTGCTATCCTTCTGCACCACCCCCTCCTTATGTTACCATGCTGAGGTGAAGTGGTGGTTAATTTGGTGTAGTGGCTGGTGATTTTGTGGATGCTTTGGTGAGGTTGATGAGGTTAGAGTGTGTGCTAGAGAAGGAGAATGTTGATGGCTATGGATGAGCCTTGGCTTCATGGTCTGCTTGAGTTCTAGTACTGCTATGCTGCTTGGACAACACATAGCATGCATTTCGGTGACTCACCTGTGTCTCTGTGTGAGCTGCTCATGTGGATCAACTCAATTAATCTGACTTTTACTTTTACCTGATTACTTGTTGTTGGCCTGGTGAAACTTATTTCTCTCCACTTGGCTTCTAATGTGGCATCTGGCTATTTACTTAAAAGAACATATACTACACTTTTTGGTGAAACTTGCCCCTTTATTATTCTCAATGATGTAATATGAACAATGCACTTCACTGTTCCCTACTGAGAGTAAACTAAACTAACCACTAACTCTTTCTTTCATTTAGTTGTGTTTCTTATTTGCAGGAACAAGATCTGGACATACCGGATCTAGTATAGGAGTAGATATGTAGTATAGGTTTCAATTGTAACCTTCTTTTAATTCCTTTTTGTAAAGAATCTTGTAAAGATGTGATTATAACTTAATAAAGTTTGTTTCTGTAATATTCAGTGTTTTTGGTGTATATAACACTATTTGTGTTATTATGATTTAATCAGAAAATAGGATTCCCTTTCTTATTTCATTTTCCGTGTCTTAAATCCTTATTAGTATTTATTATCTAAAATTTAACCAAATAATATGAATAATGAATTTTGGAAATCAAACCAATAATACCATTTCTATTTTTTAAATTCTTTTCAAATTGATTTAAATTTCGAATTTGAATTCAATGTAACTTCCCCAAAAGCTTAATAATACCCAAAGGTCATGTCATAATTCATAACAACCATTAACCAGAGCTATACCTACCTCCAGTTAGCGAAAGAAACTCTGATCCCTTTAGGTTTTTTTTGGGGAAAATTTTACCCTGATTTTACAGATGCATGCATGCACAAACTTGGATTCCTAATTCTACCCTTCGTCATATCCTAATGTTGGGGTGTTACAGCAAACAAGATAGTAGAGTTATTTTTCGGTTTGTATCTGTGATTTCAAGTAGAGAAAGTATTTTTTTTATTTTCGAAATATTAAATTGCAGAAAATGTAAAGGATAGTAGATGCAATGGAAAGGTGTTTCCTATGATAAAAATCGTACCGGGGTTCATGGGTTCACTTTTCTACTCTCTTTTTAAGTTGTAGTGATCACAAAACAATTCATCAATGATAAAGATTCATGGAAATTCTAGAAGTGCTTGATAAAGGGAGTTAATATGGGCATCACATTCTATTATTGAGATGGAATACATCTCTCTCTCTCTCTTATACTCCTCAAGAAAGGAAATCTCCATGCAATCTTGATTTAAGAATATATGAGAGTATATCTTTAAGCAATATTATATGATGTTTGAAATACAAAATATGCTATCTTGATCTAGTTAAGGTCATCATACTGTCACATGATAAGTATAGCACATGATTTCACTTTACCCCTAGTGAGGCAGCAAAACAAAGGGAAAAACCAAAGTAGATCTAGAATATTATGTGTCACAATTCAATCTCTACCCCCATGCTACTCCATCTAACACACAATTCTCCACATACAAGTTCTTCCATACAAGTTGGATCAAAACAAGCAATGAAGAACGGGGTGCATGATATGCATCTATTAAAACATCTTACACAAAATAGATTCCAATCTCAAATATCAAATCATAAAACAAAGATCCACCACATATGAATTACAAATATGACCATAATCATGTTGGACAGCTCATATGGTACTAGATCTATGAAGAACAAGAGAGAAATAGATCAAGCTACTAGTACAAAAACCATAGCCCAGAGGTGGACTACTCCCTCTCCATCATGGTGATGAAGCTGGAGATGTTGGAGAGGCTGGAGATCTCCCCGGAGGTGGCTCTGGTGGAGTTTTCCCCTACAATCTTCGCTGGATCTGACTTTGTTTGGTGGTGTTTTCATCTCTAGTGGATCTCCCTTCGAGGATGCCTCAGGGGGTCCTTATATAAGGGATTTTATGTCAAGAGAACTTTGTGGGCGAAAGAATCAAGACGATCGGACAACTGAGGAGAGAAAGAGCATGGGTGGCGTGCCCACCAGGCCTGGGCGTGCCCCTGGGATCTTTTGGCCCTCCTGTTCCTCTTGGTGAGATTCCAGTGCTCCAGATGCTTCTCGTGAATAAATATTGGCATTCCCAAAAGTACATGTCCATTTGACTCTGTTTAGGTCCTGAAACATCAAAAACATTGAAAACATGGTTTTTCTGTCTTGAAGGGTTGTAACCAAAATAAAGGGGATCATTGGTAAATCCCCAAAAGTCAATATAAAACAGGGATATAACATTATATATGATGCAAATATGTGGGAAAACATGTTAACAAACTACAAAGTTCAAGTATGTATTTTACATGCATTAGGGTGCAAAGTCGTGAAACATATCATTCAAATATAAAGAATAATCGTTGTTCTTAATATTAGACTCATTGCCTTGTCTCATCAAACATGAGGCATAAATAATGTTTCGACTAAGCACTGGAACATAACAATTATTTGGTTCCATTAAGAATCCTTAAGGTAAATGAGGTTGCATCATGCAGACTTCTAACGCAGCGACTCTCGCTTTATTGCTGACCCAGATATCAACCTCGCCTCTTGCTATGCTCCTAGTTCTTACCAGTCCCTATGACGAGTTGCAAATATGAATGACTGATTCAATATCATATACCCAAGTGTACCTGAGTTGGAAGTCAGACCTCCACTCTTGGCTTTACCAGCCAAAAACTTGCTACAATTCCTCTTCCAATGTCCATTCGCCTTACAATAGAAGAGCGTAGATCTGACTGAAGGAGATGACTTTGTCCTTGAGGAAACACTTGGGATCGAATCATGTGCATTGCCTCCTAACTTAGTCTTCTTCTTAGTCCAATAACTCTTCTTGAACTTAGCCTTATTCTATACCACCAACACTTGGCTGGTACCTTTCTTGAGATTAGCCTCTGCCTGCTTAAGCATCCCATGCAATTCATTTAGCTTCTTATCCATACCATGCAAGTGGTAGTTCAATATGAACTAACCATGCACACTAGGAAGAGAGTTCAGAATTATATCCGTAGCGAACTCTTTGCTAATGGAGTAGCCAAGCCTTTCTAGAGACTGCACGTAACCAACCATCTTGATCACATGAAGACTCAGTGGATCACCATTCTTAAGCTTACAACTTAGCAAATCTTGACAGACTTGATACCTCTCGGTCTTTGCCTGAGCCTGGATCATACTTTTGAGACTTTCGATCATCGTACGCCTCAACATTATCGAACTGCTTCTACAAGCCTGGTTCCATGTGAGCAAGCATAAGATAGCTAATCTTCGTGTACTCATCATGAGTCCTACTGTAGGCATTGGTGACTCTGACACTCGTATTATCATTTGGATCATCTAGAAGTGGGTTGTCTAGAACATGGTCCCTCTTTTATTGTTTGAGAACAATTCTTAGATTATGATACCAATTGGTGAAGTTAGTTCCATTAATCTTATCTTTCTCTAGGATGGTCCTCAATGCAATACTTTATAACTGAGGGAGACTGCTACTATGTGCCATTGATCTACAACATAAAGTATGCAAAACACTTAAGACATGTATTCGTAAAAGAAAAGGTGTAATAAACATTTTAATACTTATGATCCCACTTGAACCAACATCCTTCTGATGGTTGCTTAGTGACTCAGGACCCTAAATAAGCAAGACGACTAGTGAGCTTTAGCATCACCGCTAGCCGTCAAGTGATCTAGGTAGGTAACTCCTTGCCAATCGCATCTCATGCGACTCCTGTTGGTCAGGTGGCATCTCATTCCCCAGCTCCCGACCGACCTCTCCCCGAGCCCCACAACCATTGCGATAGACCCGTCTAGCTTACCAAGTGCTTCAACTGTAAGAGTCTGACTCAAACCCACATAGTCGAAAAGAATTGGCAGCACCTCAATTTTATGAGACCACTACCAAAGATATCTGACTTGTGATGGTGCAGCATTGGCGAGTGATGGCTGAAAATATATCGAGCTCGTTGGGAACCCCAAGAGGAAGGTATGATGAGCACAATAGCAAGTTTTCCCTCAGTTATGAAACCAAGGTTATCGAACCAGTAGGAGCAAGGAAATAACTTCAAGGTGTTGCTAGCAACTTCGAATCCTGCACAACACAACCACAAACTTTTCCCCAACTTACAGTGAGGTTGACATCTCACCGCTTTTGCTGAAAACAAAGGAGTAAACGTATTGTGTGGAAGATAGTTATTGCTTGCAGAAAGTAAACAGTAAAACAGTAAATAGTAGATGATAGATTGATGGTAAAAGAATGGCCCGAGGTCCATAGTTCACTAGAGGTGATTCTCCTTAAGATAAATAACATGTTGGGTGAACAAAATTACAGCGGGGCAATTGACAGACATAGAGAAAGCATACATGCATATACTAATCATCTTGAATCCTATGAGATTTGATTGGGCATTACAACATTATACATAGACCGTAATCCAACTGCATCTATGACTAATAATCCACCTTTAGGTTATCATCTGAACCCCTCTAATATTAAGTTGCAAGCAACAGATAATTGCATTAAGCAAAGTGTGTAAAGTAAACAATACGATTGTCCCATGGACAAAGGATTGCTGTTTTCTCTCTAGTAGCAACAACACATCTAGTACCTTAGATATTCCTGTCACTTCCCCAGATTACTAGAAGCATGAACCAACTATCGAGCATAAATACTCCCTCTTGGAGTTGCTAGCATCTACTTGGCCAAGATAGCTACTAAAAACGGAAACCGACATGCTAGAATCAATAATCAATCTGAAATAGCATCTCAATATCCATCGGATCCTCGCAAATACAACATGTAAGATTATAAATAGATGATCTTGATCATGAACGGAGATCACAAGATCTAAACATGGTAGCACAAAGGAGGAGAACCAACCATCTAGCTACTACATGGACCCATAGTCCAAGGTGGAACTACTCACACATCACACCGGAGGCATTCATGGTGATGAAGAAGGCCTCTAGGGTGATCTCTCCCCTCCGGCAGGGTGCCGGGAAGAGCTTCAGATCCCTCCCGATCTAGGGATGGAGATGGCGGTGGCTACAAACTCTTTCGTGGAATTTTCCGGGTCTTTGATCGGGTACTTAGGGTTTTCGTTCCGGGAGGCTTTTATAGGAGGAAGGGCAAGGTCGGTGGAGTACTAGGTGGCCCACACCAGGTGTCCTCGCGCCTAGGGCTGGTCGCGCCACCCTAGGGTGTGGCTACCCTGGTGCCCCTCTTTGTCTCCCCTCCGGACTCCGTGTTGCTTCGGGTAAAATATTGTATTTGGCATTTGTCCGGTCCAATTCCGAGAATATTTCCTTACTAGCTTTTCTGAAAACAAAAATAGCAGAAAACAGGAAACTGGCACTGTGGCATCTTGTTAATAGGTTAGTTCCAGAAAATGTATAGAAATACTCCAAAGTGTGTACAAAACATAAGAACGTAGATACTAAACCAGCATGGAACATCAAAAATTATAGATACGTTTACAACGTATCAGTGGGGAGACCGACTAGAACTTATTTGAGGGATTATAGTTTACCAACTATCTAATAGAGGTAAAACTAGAGACATAGCAATAGCACCAATAATCCAATTATAATGTGAAATGGTATGGCTCTCTTCATGGAAATATCCATCTCCATGAACATGTTCATCATGCCTTTGGTTGTCGTGTCCTTCAAGTCCTCCAAACAGACTACACTACCAATAAGGAACATACAAGAAGATAGCATCACATGCCGACATGCAGGTCATTATACAATAACAGTGATAGCACTTTGGCTCCAGCCGGCTGACAAACCCGTGATACGTAGATCACATATGGGTTACACACATCACATGCACATAAGCCATAACATTCACAACTTCCTGCAAAAACAAGTTACGAAAAGATACGATGAAAGGATCGTATGGGCACCTAGAGGGGGGTGAATAGGTGATACTTCAAATTTTACTCTTCTTGAAGTTAGGGTTGACACAAAAGGTAAGTTCTCTAGATATGCAACTAAGGTGAATTTACCTATATGCCAAACTAGGACAACTAACTAAGCAAGAACAAGATACAAGTAAGGTGCAGTAAAGGATAGAAGTAACTGGAATGAAGCACATGGAGACACAAGGATTATTTCCCGCGGTTCCTTCCTTTTGAGGGGAAGTACGTCTGTGTTTGGAGAGGGTGTGGTATCAAATCACCAACGCCATGAGAGGCCTCCCTTGTTCTCCGGTGAACCTCACCCCAAGGTGATCGATTCACGCTTCAACTATATCGGCAACCTTCAAGGTGGTAGCCGACACCCTTACAACAAGTTCGAGGCACACATCCACAACTTAATTGGAGGCTACTGAATCCAAGCAAGCTGTCAAAACAATCAAAGACAAGCTTGTAAGAACCAAAACAAGGCCTAGGATTTCCAATGAAACCCTAGAGCAAGGGGGCCTCAAGTGAATGAGGGGGAAATGAAGATCTCTCCTTGTGAAGATGTAGAGCAAGGCATCCTCCTTCGATTCCCCAAAGATCAACGACTTTGGGTGGTTGATAAAGAGATATTGGAGTTTTGGTGCCTCTAAAGGTGATGCTTTTCTTTTTTGGAACGAGAAACTAGAGGAAGAAGATGAGGTCCTCTATTTATAGCCTCCACTGTTGCTGACCATTTTCTGCCCGTTGGGGAACTTACATACCGGAGACTTCGGTCTACACCAGAGAATCCGGCATATCTCTGGTCCATCTCCGGACCGCCTATCAGAATGTCATGGCCCTTGTCTTGTCACTCACTCCAGAGACTTGCCAGGAACTCTGGTCTAGGGACACCGGATACTCTGGTGTTTTCAAACCAAAAACTCTGGTCTAAGAAACCACACCGAAGATTTCGGCCAAGATCTGGTCTGTCTCTGGACCCCCACACAGTATGACCTTGGGATGCATCTTGAGTCCACTCCGGGGAATTTTGGGGAAACTCCGGACCACACTGGAGACTCCGGTATATGCGCACCGGAGACCCTAGTCTGGATTCTTCAGGAAACCTCAGTTTTATCCAAGGATTTTCCCACTATGTTATGGCCCTTTCTCTTTTCATTAGATTGACCTGTAGACATTAACACATAGTAAATTGATCCTCATGTTGTTAACGAACACCAAAACAGATTAGGACAATAAATGTCCTTTCAATCTCCCCCTTTTTGGTGTTCGATGACAACAAGAGGTTTTGCATGGAAATTTTAATAAGAGACATAACTATGCTCCCCCTGACAATAGATACTAAACATGGGAAAGTTTAACTATTACAATAATGGAACAGGCATAGACATGTCCACACACATAGATAGTTTCACATGAACCAAATAAGTCTCACAAGAACCAAATGAAAGCAAATGTTCAAATACAAATATACGACACACCCCAACCCATGAAAATCCTAGATGATCCTAATGGACATCTTCTCTCCCTTTGGCATCGAAACATCAAAAAGGGAAAAGTCTACGCTATTGCCCCATATAGATCACTCGGAGTCATCGTTGTCATCCTCATCCTCATGATAGTCATCATCAGCAGCAGAAGACTGTGGGCCTTTGCCATGAGGAGGAGGGGAGGAAGTGCCCTCTGGTGCAAAAACAGAAGTGACCTCTGAGAATGTCGGCCAATCAACCAAGCTAGCATTCATAGCATTCCAAGCAACAAAGGAGAATGTGTGGTCTGACTCTACAGATGGTTCATCCCCATGCTCATCATTGTATTCAGACTCCCCTTCCTCTTCTTCTTCTCCTTGAGCCTCGATTTCCTTGAGGAGCTTCTCAATTCTGCAGTTGCTCTTGTAGGAGTCATGTTGTCCCTTGCAGATGTCCACATTCATGCAGCACAGTGTCTTCTCCCAAAAAGATGCCTTCTCCACCTTGTCCTGAACAAACTCACGTGTGACAGGATCCATGGGAACATTGGAGGCATTCTTCCTCCGAGAGCCGTTGGTGGAGTGGGAGCCCGCTCATCCTCAGAAATATCATCATCCTCACTCTCAAACAGCTATCTACGACCTAGACCCATTCTCCCTTTCTTTTGAAGAGACACCAAGGTATGCTCCATAAGATTGGGAGGAAGGGTAAGAGGTGAACCATGGGCTTGATTATTGATAAGCCTCATCACAAGAGCAACATATGGGGGAGACTTATTGAAAAGAATAGCATGGTGCATCTCCTAAAAAATGAAGTCCATGACGTCAATAGCATATCCTTCAGCAGTAGGGCCAGCACAATATACCTTGTGAGTATGGTGGAGTAAGTTGACAAGGCCACACCTAATAGCATCATCATTTCTAGCAGTGGGGGAGATGTTGTGGTGAAATATCCTCAATAGTAAGTTGTAGACAGGCTTGAGGTCCTTGGCCTCATCGACGACACCCTTGCTGCCATAGAGGTGCCAACTTGGTCTTGTTCTCGCCAAGAGAAGCATCATGCATACGGTGCCCAACATGAATAGACACACCCTGAAAAGTGTCATTGATGACCCTGGCAAAGTCAAAGAAGTTTACAGTGCAGCGGGCATTGCCAGTCATCCAAGTCATGGTCCTTGCCTGATCAGTCCCAAACACAAATATTGCATAGAATTGCTGGACAAGGGGGATGCTATAATTTTCTCGGAGCTCTATGAGCCCATGCAGTTCAAGCTTCTCAGTAATCAACACAGGATCTGCAAAATAGTCATTGGCATGCATGTACTCGAGGTCCATATACCTTTCGGGCAGACATGAGACTTGGTGAGCTTGAGATAGATATCTTGCATGAATACTTTCTACTGCTTTCTCCAATAGCAAGGTTCATCACTGGTCCTTGGCATATCATAGAAGTCTGTCTTGCATAGTGCATGGTACTCTTCCTTGGTCATGTGGGAAAGGGATTATAAATTGTCATACTTAGCCCTCTTGGCGTGATTTTCTTCCTCTATGCGCTCTTGGTTCTTCCTCATGTCTTCAACATCTCTGATATGCTGCATGTGGTTGGATGGCGGGATCACATACTGACCAGCTTCCTCAAAAAACCAAGGATCCGCCCTTTTGGACTTGGATTTGGTGTCACCACAATGAGACCTAGAGCCACCTGTGAATATAGAGTAAGAGGGATAGCATGGAGGTAAGAACATATGTCCCGGAGATAAAAACAAGACCCTCAAAACTTTGACAAATGTGGTAGAGGCAATCAACACCGGAGTCTCTAGTGTGCAACACCCAAATCTTCGCCCTGGGCCGAGTTTCTGGTCAGACGGACCGGAGTCTCCAGCCTGGGCAGGAGTCTCTAGACTGGGTAGGAGTCTCCAGACTGACCAACCAGAATCTCTGGTCTGGAGATTTCGGGTTGCATAAGGAGGCTGTAGGAGGGATTGATTCTAGCAGATTGGGCAAGGGAATGGGAGTAATGTAACAGAGTGCACGTAGACATGTGGATCTAGTGGGCAAAATTAGTACACAACTCAAAATAAACAAAGGGGGTGAACCCTTGGTTCATGCTGAGAGGGAGAGGACCAGATCTGTCCATTGGAGCGATTCCACCGGTGGGGAATGCCCTAGGGGTGGAGAAGGTGGAGTGGGCCGGCGGCACAGTGAATCCCGATGGCAAAACAACCTCCAGGCGGCGGTTTTGGAGGAGGACGCGACAGGTGTGAGGGTGGGAGTCGGGGCGGAAGATAGAGTCCTGAGTGACTCTTTCACCCCATCTCCCTTAAGTCACAGACCAAAACCGTCCCATACTGGAGACTCCGGTGTTTACACACCGAAATCTCTAGCCCTCTTCGACCAAAAACGCTAGATTCAATATTTGGGACATATATGAGAGATGAAAAGTGTTTAGGGCAGAGTGAAGGGCTTAGGTTTAGATTCCAAACTGTGAAGAACCAAATAGGTAATAAAAACAGGTTAAAGGTCAAGTGAAACTCCAAATTTAATTGAACCAAGAACCAACTCTTGATGACAAAGAGGGAGGTGGCCGAGGCCACCATGTAAGAGTTTGAGGCATGACACCGTGAAAAGTTTATCCTTTGGTTTATAGCCACTACTCATCAATGAAGCTTTCATATCAAAAAGAATGTATAGTAAGATAATTGATTTTCTTAATTTTGGCATTATGGGGGGAGGGATAGCCCAATGGATTAGGACTGCACTCCCCCTATGTCCATTGTGGGGCCCCCGGATTAATCATCCGAGAAATCCATGTTATGTATACATCCACGTTCCCATGATCAGTGAGCCGTGGAACATAACCGACAAGTATCATTACAACATCCAAGATATACCGAATTACTAGACTTGCATAAATGCCGTTATGGCTATACCATCTTCAACAGCGGAACATCATCACGCGCAGAGCCCAATCATGCCTCAACCTACAGGCAACTGACTGGGAGGACGTTCTAGCTCGCATAGCCGTCAAGTTCATCCTCTTCTTGATATCTAACCAAGTTAATAGCCAGGGACAATTCCAGTGAGTACTTTGAATGTACTCGCAAACCACCTTAAGATAACAATAATAACAAGAGGGTATGCAATATGGCTGTGGTAGTAAGAGGGCTCGAAGAGAGGTTCTTTTCTCAATTAGTTTCTCTTGTAGATATAATATATACATATCTTTGTTGAAAACTTTTGTAAACCATTTTGGAAACCTTTTGAAAAGTTTTGTAAACACTAGGATTGGGGTACCCATTTGTTCCCGTCTTCAGGTCGTCCCACGACCAAACTCCTTTCGACCATCCCATGGTCAAAAACCTTGCTCCTTTACGACCATCCCATGGTCAAAATATTTTCAAAGCCATTTCTTTTTCCGAAATCCTTTTTGAAATCAAAACCAGCACCGCTCTACAGAAGTTTGTCCAACTCGTCCATAACCACGAACATGGCTATTCGAATAGATTTACGCTCTGTAGAGGTGGTACACTTTACCCACACCATTCGGGTACCCTACCCTGATCTACACCGATCGTGGGTCGAGTAACCGATCAAGACTCTATGAATGCCACTCCAGTATAAGTGCCTACCCTATGAGTGTTGTTCCCCTCAACACCGGGACACCCTATATAGTACACAAGCCAACCAGAGCGCGTTTCCACTTCCCAAGTGTGCGCTTTCAATGAGGGGCTCAGAGTAACGCGTGGAGGCCCGCAGACCCTTCGTTCCTTCTCCCGGTCGATGTTTTACATGGACTCAGCCAGTGAAGGCCCACCCTCCTGGGATTTTTATCCCCTGTAGTCATTGCGAGGCAGCTTATACCAGAAGAAACAATCATCAAATCCAGCCCTGTCTCATTCCAGAGTAATGTGGTTGCACAGGGTTAAGTTGTTATAGCTAAACTGTAAAGAAACGGGTGCGTTTTTGTAAACCTTTTTTCTCCAGCTTTCCTTCAGCATTTTGTAAAACAAAACCTTTTTCTTTCTCAACATCTCTTGGGAGGTCCCACCTCACCAAGGTTTTATCATAAAACATTTGGTAAAACTTTTCCGGGGTCTTCCCATCCTATAGCTTTGCTTCGGCTAAATCGGGGGTCTCCAAAGGGTATGGTGTACTGCACCATCTACCATACTAGGGACAAGTAGGTGTCATCAAGGGGGTTGTACTTAATAGTACAAAATTGTAATAGTTCGGAGGAGCCAAACCACTACCATATATACATCACATATAGTAAACAATGCAGTTTTGATAAACAGTAGATAAATCATGCATGAGTAAAACAGTAGGTCAAGGCTTATGAGAAAGAAGGTGGCTTGCCTGATGATCAACCATATGGAAATATGTCCCTGGACTTCTTCTTTATATAACCAAGAGTACCAATACCAAATGATAATAAGATATCTTCTTCTCGGCGTCAATACAAGCGCAACTATCATCGTCATCCAGTATACATGCAAACAAGCAAGACCACACTCAAAACAAGGCATACAAGCATCAATACCTACAACAAGAAAGTGGACAATACAAGTATAACAATTAGTAGGATTTTGAGTGGTTGAGTTTAGAACCATTGCAAAAACCCTAATTGTAGGGGTGGGATTTCCTTTATTTGGGAAATGGTCAAAACCACTAGTGAAGGGGTTTGGGACCAAGGCCTAGGTAAGTATGGTAGAAATGTGCAACCAGAATACCATCAGGTAGGTTTTGAAAAAACAAGACCATTAAAAGTGGTTTCATGATTTTATCATTTTTCTTCAATTTCTTATGAACTTTCTAGTGATAAAAGCTCTAGTTTTAGGAAATAATTCACCACAAATGTTCTGTCTGTCCAAAAATTATTTCATTGGGTGGTTAGGTAGGGCTTGGTGTAATTATTCACTGAGAGTTGGAATCATGTCAAAATAATTACCAGAATGCCCTTTGGAAATTCCCAAAGGCAGTTTTGGAGCTGTTTTGTCTTTTTCACCAAATTAAATCTATAGAAGATTTTGAGTTGATTCCAAGGGAACATGGTAGGCATTTATAATACCTTTCTGTAGAAATTGGAATACACCTATTTGGATATCAAGAACTTCTGGAGTGGTTTATTTAGTGAAATAAGTCTACACATAATAGTTTAATTTATTAAAATTGAACTAGAGCTCAAATTTTTTTGAGCTGCTGGTGTTTGATAGATGTTGATAAGAAGTTTTACTAGGGGTTGGAATTGGGCCAATAGAACTCATAGTATAGCTTAGAGAAATTTCTAAAGTTATAAATAGATGGATCTTGTTATTTTTGCTACAGGAGTTTAATGGTTCCACTTGGAGGGAGGCCAAGTTCATGAGGTAGGTACATGCAGTGCCTACCAGGGGCACTTGGGTTTATCCTATTTGGAGTTGTAAGTACCAAAGACAGAATTAAATAGAAAACTGGACACCTTCTGGTAATTAAATTACTAGGATTAATCTACACAAAATTTTGGTTTAGTTATTGTACAGAATGTTGAGGAAAACATTTAGGTACAAGCCAAAGTTTAGATCTGGGAATCTTGAGGTATTTTTCATTTCCAAATGAATTTAATCCAAACAGGGAAGCTGCAGATCTGGTGGATAATATTAAAAAGGAAATGGGGTTGGGCTGGTTTCCCAGGGGAAATGGGCCGGGCCCACCCGGCACTGGCTCGCGCGGGAGCTCCGTTTGAATGGCTAACGGCCGGGTCCCGCCATTCAGAGGCCATGGGAGGCCGAACGGGTATTGAGCGAGGAGGGTCATTCGATCAAGTAAGGATCAACGGCACCAGCTCTTCGTCCTCCTTAGGACCGGCGGCGGAAAGAGGAAACCCTAGGCGTGGGGAACATGCGGAGGGGAGGCTCACCGGGGCCGTCTCCGGTGAAGAGGAGACCGCAGGATGTCGAGGTACGCCACAGAGATCCCGGGGATGGTCGGCATCGAGCTATTCCACGGTGGAGCAGTGCTCCCGCGATGGCGACCGAAGGAACTTCGTCAGAGCTCGTCGGCGAAGTCGGTAGAGGCCATCCTGGGCAAAACGTAGGATAGGGTTAGATGCATGGGAGCATGGGGGATCCTGGAAGCTAACATGCAGCGGGGGAGGTGCAGGGTAGAGGGAGCGACGCTCGATTTCATGGAGGAGGCTGAAGCTCTCCTCTCTCTCTCTCTCTTGATTTGCATAGGGCAGGGGAGAGGGAGTCGAGTACAGGGGAGGTGAGAGAGGAGTAGTGCAAAAATGAGCCAGGAAGGGGGTGCTGGGGTGGCATGTGGGTTTATAAACCGAAAAGGGGGTGGTGTAGAGTGGACTATGTCCATTTTGCATATGGAGGAGGGATGGAGCTGGCTTGGGGATTGGTCATAAAGGGCGGTGGAGGGGTGTGTTGTGTCGTGGAGTGGATCCAGGAGGGAGGGGTGGGGCTGCTGCCAATTAATGCCCAAGATTTTTCAAGATATGGGGCCCCTCTCTTTTTGTCCATCCAAACATAAGGGACAAGGGGTAGGGCAGAGCTACAGTGCTTTGCTCCAGTGACCACGACCAGAGAGGAGTGCTGGGTGCTATGGTGCATTTCTTTGCAAGATTGGTGGTGTTTGGGTTTGGTTTTTGATACAAAAAGGCTAAATGCTCAAATCTGCCATAAGGGATGATCAAGGTTTATTTCTTGATTTTTGATCTTGACCAATTGATATAATGATGCCGGTAGATGGGTAAGGTTAGGATGCATATCTAGGATTTATTTGGGATTTTTCAGAAGATTAGAAGTCCACTTAAATCCATTTATTCAAAAACTGCAGAAGTGAAGTATTGGAGCTCATTTGATATTTTTACATTGGCCCTTGTTATATTTTGAGGTGAGGCGGTCCCAAATGTGAATACACACTTAGGGGAATTTTCCCAAGATTTATTGGGGATAAAAGGTATTTAAAACTATTATTATTCCATTTCTGCCATTTAAGAAAATAGGCAAAAAGAAATAATAAAACCCTTAAAAAATATTCATTTTTTAAGTGCGAGGATAGGGTGTGAGATATAGGAATCAATTAAGTCCAAAGTGGGAGTTGTGATTTGGGGAAAGACAAGCTTGCCTTTATAGAGGGAGGTTTGGAGATTTTGTCTAATAAGGAGATTAAATAGATTCGGAGCCATAATAATTATGGATGATTTTTGATAAATCTTGATGATCACGGTAGATGATGTGGACAAGGTGTAGCAAGAATTTTCAACCTTGGGAATTGGAAATCCAACTTGAATTAGATGGAAAACAATGAGTTGTGGATCTCGGGTGATGTTATTTTTATACCACGAAAACCTTGTTGGATCTTGGATCTCAGAGCTCACCTTTATGCAAGGGATAGATGGTTAGCTAGACCAAGTCATATAGATGATAATGGTAGAAGGAGTTTTTATTGGTTACATTTGAGGTGGTCTGGAAGTGATGGCAAACTTTGTTGAAAATAAGGCTGCCATACCAGATGAGTCATGATGCCTTATAAACCATATGGGTTTAAGAAGCACAAAGATCAACTTGTAACAAGTGAAGTATATGTTGATATAACTATATGAGTAGAACAAAACCAGGCCAAGATTTGGTCGAAAGAAGGTGGGATGGTGGTGTGAGCTTCTATCAAATTAGGCATGATGACTAGATTTGCAGGAATAGTTATTTTCTTGCCTGCAAAACCATCAAGAACAAGTAGGTTGGAGGATGATCTAACCAAGGGAAAGAGTAGGCCTTGGTAGTCCTTATAATGGTTAACAAGATTGTTCGAATACATTTCCAAAAATGCACAAGGGTTGAGAAAAGGAGGCATTCAAAAAGGTGATGTTGGAACAGATTCCAACTTAGCCAAGTTTGGCAGATTTAGGGTTTTTGACTAGATTATGAGAGGGAAGGCTTTTGATGGATAAAAAGATACCAAAGCATCATCAAGTGGATGAGATTGAAGAGTAGATTGAGTAGAAGGAATCCATGCTTGATATTGGTCTTCATTGACTTGGAAACTTCTAGAATAGATCACTGTAGAATTGATCTGGTTAAGGGTTTTAGAGGATCACCCGGTGGCTAGAGATTAGATGCAGATTGTATTCTAGCTTAGGGTTTCGTGATTTTTAAAGTATCTTGATCTTAGTGGATGAGATCATAGAGTAGCTCATACTACTTCTAAGCAATCAAGTCAAACAGCAGATCAAGGCAACTCATCTTACAAACAAATCAACAACTACTAGGGTTACCACCATGCTTGGCTTGAGGTAAGGATGGGTATTTTGAATAGGTTGGAGTTTGAATAAGGTAAGAATTCTTGGTATCCCTACCAAGAGTAGAATTCAAAAGTTTTATACAAGGTTTTGGAAATCCTAGAGGTAAGAGTAGCTGAAGGTTTTGTCTTGAAAACATAAGGGATTATATTATATATCTATCCGTAGTTTTGTCAATAGAAGCTACTAAAATAGTTTTGGTTACATAAGCATCTTGGCTCATGTTTTGAAATGCCATAACATTTAAGCATATGTAAAATGAGCCCGGATAGTTTTGTTAAATAGCTTTTGTCAACTGAGGTTGAGCTGATGAGTATATCCTCTTGGGCACATTCAGAGGCATGAGCATAGACAACAACAAGCAAACACTGCAACACTTAACAAGAAAATGTTTTTGTTCCCCCTGATTTTTGCATTCTGGACAACAAATCCGTGTTGCTGAGATTGGGATGTTACATCCATGCCTGCACGTAAACCAAGCAATGATCAAGTAATAGGTGTGTATGCAAGATGATCAGGTCAAACTTCTTAAATCTATGATATTTAGCTCATTCCTCAAATAGCAAAACCTTGCTTCATCAAGTGGCTTCGTGAATATATCTCCAAGTTTGTATTTGGTTGACACATAAGATAGCTCAATATTTCCTCGGGTAACATGATCTGTAATGAAATGATGATGGATCCCAATATGCTTTGTCCTTGTATGATCCAGCGGATTGTAGTAAATCTTGATATCACTTTCATTGTCACATAAAAGAGGCACTATGTCACAATGGACACCATATTCCTTTAAAGTTTGCCTCATCCATAACAATTGGGTGCATGCACTAGCAGCAGCCACATACTCAGCCTCGGCGGTGGAGAAAGATATACAGTTTTGCTTCTTAGAAGACCAACACACAAAGGACCTACCAAGGAATTGGCAATCCCCAAACGTTGATTTTCTATCATCCTTATCACCAGCCAAATCTGAATAAGTGTATCCACAAAGAGAGAATGTTGAACCCCTAGGATACCACACACCATAGTTTGGGGTATGAACCAAATATCGAAAGATTATTTTGACCACCATCCTGTGGTTGTCTTTAGGAGGCGCTTGATATCTTGCACACACTCCTACACTTCACATAATATTGGGTCTAGATGCACATAGGTAAAGAAAAGAACCAATAATGGATCGGTATACCTTTTTGGTCAACATTTTTACCATTTGGGTTAAGTTCAAGATGAGTCTTGGTTACCATGGGAGTAGGAGCTCCATTTCATTCTTTCATGTTGAACCTCTTGAGCATGTCTTGAGTATATTTGGTTTGATTTAAGAAGGTTCCTCCTCTTATTTACATGATCTCAAAACTAAGAAATGCCGTCAACTCCCCCATCATAGACATCCTGAACCTGTCAGTCATAAGCTTCGAGAATTCACCATTAAATGCTTTGTTAGATGAACGAAAGATAATATCATTAATATATATTTGGAAAACAAAAATCTCCCCATTAAACTTCTTAGTAAAAAGAGTGGGATCAATTTTTCCAACCTCCAATCCACGGTCTAACAACACCTCTCTAAGGTTCTCATACCAAGTACATGGAGCTTGTTGAAGTCCATAGAGCGCCTTATCGAGTTTGTAGACGTGGTTTGGGATGTTGTGATCCTCGAATCCCGGGGGTTGCTTAACATAAACCAACTCATGCAATGGACCATTTAGAAAAGCACTTTCCACATCCATTTGTTGTAATTTAAAATTATGATGTGCAGCATATGCGAGAAGGATATGGATGGACTCAAGGCAAGCCATGGGAGCATAAGTCTCTCCATAATCAATGCCTTCAACTTGAGAGAACCCTTGTGCTGCCAATCTTGTCTTGTTCCTCACAATGATACCATGTTCATCTTGCTTGTTCTTGAATATCCATTTAGTGCCAATGACATTGCAGCACTCCTTGGGATTTTCTACTAACTTCAATACTTTGTTTCTCTTGAAGTTGTTGAGATCATTGTGCATTGCTTCTAGCTAATCTGAATCTTCAAGAGCTTCCCACACTTTCTTTGGCTCCACCATGGATATATGAGCTTGATGCTCACCAAAATGTTTCAATTGACCTCGAGTAGACATACCACTCCTTAGATCACCAAGAACATTCGCAAGAGTGTGGTCTCTTCTTTCCCAACATTTTGTCCACTCTAGCTTTGCGACGAGTTTCGATCTCCTTATTGTTTCTTGTGGGGATCACTTCATCATTCTGGTCCTCATCTTGATGATTAGTTTGACCTTGATGAACAATGGGTTCAACTTCATCAACATGAGGTACAGGTTGATCTTCGTCTTGATTAGGCATGCTACTTGAAAGGCTTCGAGATGATCTTGCGGATGACTGAATAAATCTTCCTTGAGCAACTGATTGCGCAGGGCTAGATAATATGGTCAGTGGAATGACTGCACAATTCAGCCTCGAGCATTTAGCCTGATCAACATGGTGAGGGTTCTCAGCTTGCCTTTTGCATGGGTCATCATTTCCATCAATACTAGGAGCTTGTTGAAGTTGTGAAGATGAGTGCTCCACTTGGCTAGAGCATAGTTCTTCTCGATCCGCCACAAGGGGTTACTCATCAGGGCGGATGAACCCCGCACCCATTCTTCTTATGGCATCTTGAGGTATTTCATCATCTACATCACAAACATCAACATGCCCCGCTTGGGGGCCATCATATTCTTCGAAAGCCACACTACAAGATTCTATGATAATTTCGGAGAGTTTATCATAGATTCTAGAAGTATGGGAATTGAGACCATAGCCAACAAAAATACCCTCTAAAGCTTTGGAATCAAATTTGGACAAACGAACACCTTTTATGAGATAGAAAAACTTACAACCAGACACCCAGAAGTATCAAAATGTTGGGCTTGTTACCGGTAAGTATTTCATATGGTGTCTTGTTCAACTCTTTCCGGAGGTAGAGCTGATTTTGATGCATGGCATGCGGTGGAAATTGCCACCGCCCAAAAATTGTATGGAGACTTAGATTCTGCCAACATGGACCTTGCCATATCCATTAATGTACAGTTCTTCCTCTCAGCTACACCATTTTGTTGAAGGGTATATGCAGCGGAATATTGATGTTTTATCCCCTCATCACTAAGAAAACCATTTTAATGTGTAGTTCTTGAACTGGGTGACATTGCCACTTCTTATTATTACCACAGGCACATTGTATTGACGCTAAACCATATTGACAAAGTTGATGAAGTATTGTTGGATCTCACTCTTCAACTTGAAGAAGTATACCCATGAGTATCTTGAGTAGTCATCAACAATCACCAAGCAATATTTCTTCCCACCAAGCCTAGCATGAGATGGAGGACCAAAGAGATCCACATGAAGGAGCTCCAAGATCCTCTTCAACTTTATAATGTTATTTGGCTTGTGTGGTGATACGTTGCTAATGTATCTATAATTTTTGATGTTCCGTGCTTGGTTATATCTACTTTCTTATGTTTTGTCCACACTTTGGAGTATTTTTATACACTTTCGGGGACTAACCAATTAACAAGATGCCACAGTGCTAGTTGCATGTTTTCTGCTGTTTTTGGTTCCAGAAAAGTCAGAAAATGAATATTCTTGGAATTGGACTGGACAAAAGCCAAAGTCGATATTTTACCGGAATACTCACGGAGCCAGAAGACGAGACGAAGAGGGGCCAGGGGCTGGCCACACCATGTGTTGGCGCGGGCTAGCCCTGGCCGCTCCACCAGGTGGTGTGGGCCCCTGGTCCACCCACAGACCTTGCCCTTTCACCTATAAGAAGCCTCCGATGCAAAAACCCTAAATCGACCAGCCTCCAGCCATGAAAAGTGTTGCAGCGCTGCCACCATCAAAGGGGGATTCGGGGGACAGAAAGTCTCTATTCTGGCACCCTGTCGGGGAAGTGCCCCCGGAGCCATCTCCATCGATCTCCACCACCATCTCCATTGTCGTTGCTGATTCCCATGATGATGAGGGAGTAGTTATCTCTCGAGGCTAAGGGTTCTACCGATAACTATGTGTTCATCTCTCTCTCTATGCATTATCATATTGTGATCATGAGCTTTGTAATCAAGTAGATCTACCTTGCTACTCAAGTGCTTTATTAGATCTCTTCTCTCCCCATGTGTGTGTGAAAGTGACAGCGTGCACACCATGGTGGCACATAGGCTAGAGATTATACATACTTGTTATGAGTTATATTTGGAGTTGGATGTTTCTATGAAATTGTGGTGTTTATTGGAACCATCTAGTGCTCAAGGTGACAGTGTGGGGTTACATAGATGGGAAAAGCGAACTTTGAGGAGTGCTCTCATAGCCCTACCATGGATTAGAGTGTCCAACCGGAGAGTAGTTCAGAGTAGTATCATAAAGAGATGATATTTATATGAGAGTATTCACTAGTGAAAGTATGATCCCTAGGACTTGTTTCTAATCATTGAAACACCGTTTGCAACTAGATTTGTTACATGTTTGCTTGCTTCCATCTTTATTTCAGATTGCCTTTAATCTCATCCACGCCATCAAGCTATTTTCTAGCACCATTGTCTTATATCCATACCACTTGTATTTCACTATCTCTTCGCTGAACTAGTGCACCTATACACCTGACAAGTGTATTGGGTGTGTTGGGGACACAAGAGACTTCTTGTATCTTGATTGCATGATTGCTTGAGAGGGAATACCTTTGACCACTTCCTCCCTGAGTTCGATAAACCTTGGGTAATCCACTTAAGGGAAACTTGCTGCTATTCTACAAACCTCTGCACTTGGAGGCCCAACAACTGTCTAGAAGAATAAAAGTGCGTAGACATCAAGCTATTTTCTGGCGCCGTTGCTGGGGAGGTAAGGTAAAAGGTACTAACGTCCTCTGGCTACTAAGCTATCTTTTAGCATTGTTGCTGGTGTGTGAGTGCTCGAAGTTATTTCCTTTAGATTCTGCAATTATATCTTTTTGTTTCTTGTTTTTATTTTCAATAGTTAGGCTTAATGGAAAACAACAACAAAATTATAGAGCTTTATAGTATTTATCTTGAGTTAGGACATGAAGTGTTTGAAGAGAAAATTAGAAAACCTATGGAACTTTATTTGCATGCTAATAGAAATGTTATTTGTATGAATTCTTTGAACACCTTTATTGCTAATGCTATGGAAAAGTATAAGCTTGGGGAAGCTTGTTTTTATGAAGATGATCTTTTTAGTCCCCCAAGCATGGAGGAGACAATTTACTTTGATGATACTATGCCTCCAATATATGATGATTACAATGATGAATATGATATTTTGAGTCCACCTACTACTGAGTAGAAAATTAAGTATGATTACAATATGCCTCCTATATTTGATGATTATCATGATGAGAATAATAATGATAGCTATTTTGTTGATTTTTCTCCCACGACAATTAATAAGAATGATATTATTATGTGGAGAGTAATAATTATTATATGCGTGTAGCTCATGATAAGAATGTTTTATGTGATAGTTATATTGTTAATTTTATTCATGATGCTACTGAAAGTTATTATGAGAGAGGGAAACATGGTTTGATGTGTCTCAATAATATTAAGTTTCCCCTCTTAATGTTGAAAGTCTTGAAGTTGCACTTGTTTTGCTTTCCTATGCTTGTTGCTTTGTGCTTTCATGACTTGTTTCTTTACAAGATTCCTATGCATAGCAAGTGGGTTAGACTTAAATGTGTTTTGAATTTTCTTCTTGATGCTCTCTTTTACTTCAATTCATATTTCTTCTGTGAGCATCTTCTCAAACTATCATGCCTAACATAAAGGCGTTAATGAAAAGTACTTATTGGGAGATAACACAAAAGTATTAATATGAGTCTTGGAAGTTATTACCTCTGTAATAACCGCTTCTTATCCTTTTTATTTGTTTTTGGTGCCAAGAGTAACCTCTAATGAGAGAGAAGTAATGCTTGGGAAAGTTGATGTCCCGAAACAGATTTTTGTTCTTCACTGTAAAAATTCGTGTAAAATCTCTATACGTCTGTTTGAGCTGTGATTTTTTTTGCTTCTGCCCCAGGTTGTTATATAACTTTCTTTAGTTCAACACTTTTCAATTTGAGCAATAGAAGGTGTTCTAAAAAATTGGTTTTTACCTGCTGGTCTGTTTTGACAGATTTATGCCATTATTTGCATTTGCTTCTTGTTGGTTCCTTTTTGAGTTCTCTTTGGGGAATTCAGCTTTTTGAGGGAAGTGCTATAGTAGCTTGTGTTTTAATGGAAGTTTTATTGGTGTTGAAACTGAACCTAAAGACTTATTAACTTGAGTGCACTAATGTTGCTAATAAAGATTGTTTGAAGTTTTGTATGAAGGAAGAATTTCAGGTGTATGGAGAGAATGATGTAATGAGATGAAGAATGGACTAAAGCTCAAGCTTGGGGATGCCACCCCGTGTCACCCCAAGAAATATTCAAGAGGTACAAGCGTCAAATCTTGGGAATGCCCAAGGAATCCCCTTCTTCATCAATAAAAATCTCAGGTTTCTTTCAAACACTTCATTTTTATTGTTTCATGCACAGTTGTGTTGTTCTTGGAGCGTCTTCTTTTTTGTTTTTGTTTTTGTTTTTGTTTTCTTGGTTTTCTTAGTTTTCTTGAATAAATTGGTTGGACCCCCTCTTTCATACATTGGTTTTCAAATAGTTTGGTTTAGATTGGAAAAGAGTAGGAAAAGTTCATGCTTAAGTGGTAAAGAGAGCTTGCTTTTTGACTGTGGCCTATGCTTTGTCATGCCATGCTTGATATTGTTTTGGCTTTATGCTTAGTGATCTTTGCTGTAGCATGACATGTTATAAACAATTGAGATTGCTTAATGTGCCTTGGAAGGATCATGCATTGTTTTAGCATATTAAAGCATAGTATTGTGGTATTCTCCTTTGATGCTTTATTTGGGTTGACTTGGCGCATGCTCACACCATGTTATGACTATCCCAAGTTACCATAGCCTTTATGATCCTTCAGTTTTCGACTTGTAATATCACTTTATGCTTTAATCAATGATGTTTTGTCGCTCTACATGATTATGGCCATTATTGCTCTCTTAGTTGGTCGCTCCCAGTCTCTTGCTAGCCTCCGTAACCAACTATGAGTTCCACTCATGCATCCAACTCCTAAACCAAGTTATTACAAAGAGTCCACCGTACCTACCTATTAGCATTTTCTATTCCAAGTATATTCATGTTTTTATCTACCTTCTGAATTAAACTTGTTATGTGAGAATTAGTGATTAAAGCTCTCATGATTTGAGGGCACACTTTACTTTTCTTGCACTTAATAAACTGGAACCATTGTGTCCATCTTTGTTGCGTATATGCTTGCGCTTTATAAGTTAAAATTAGCAGAACCATGCATCATGGGGAACTCTTTCAACATTGCACTTGTACATTGTACCTCGTTGATATCATGATTCTTTTGCTTATGGATCCCGGCGGTGTGAAATAAAAGTGGAACTTGTAAGATCATGGAGTTTGTATGTGTGTTAGAGCAATGCCTGGGCCGCTAGCCTAAGCCATGCCTAATCATGGTGGAAACTTGCAGCATAACCATAATGAGCATTCTATGAAGCATCCTCAATAAAAACCTATGCAAATAGCAAATAAAAAGATCGCTGAGATCCTCATTGTCTGCTTGCCTTGTCATTTTGATTATGGGATAGCTCATGTATCACGTGCAAGGGGTACCCGTTGGAGGTTCTCTATGATACATATGTACTTACAATGACAAGAGCTTACTTGTGACTAAAGTTGAGTAGCATGAGGTTCGCTCTTCGTAAGTAAGGGGCGTGAGATTTTGGCTTATAACTTGTCAAGCATATCCTCTTAGTTGTGTCACTTTAATCTTAATCACTTAAATATGCTTATGATAGGGGCAATCAGAGCTGAAAGCTAACAAGTACCATAATTTTTGGAAGCTCTTTATGAAACTTGAATCCCTGCTTCCTTCCATGAAGGCCTTTCTTTTACTTTTATGTTGAGTCTCCATCTTCTATCTTTATGCACCTATTGAGAGAGCATAGTGGCCATTTTTAGTTTAATGTGCATTGTCCCAAGACTTGTTGATTGATGCATAACTTTGATATTGCTTGTTCTTAAACTATTTATATCTAGTCACCCTTATGAACTTTGAAGGTGTCCTATGCAATTATGATTTGCTACATTATGAGGGACAAGTTTAATGCAACTATGCTATGTTTTCTTTATGTGAAACAAACAAACATCTTTCAAAGCATTGTTATTCATGAATCTTTTGTTTCTGCCTTTTCATGCTACAACATAGTTGCTATGTCTTATTGTTAGAACTTTATCTTTCATGTTATGTAGAAGTACTATGATCCTAGCTATCAATGTTTTACAAATAGTTTGATCAAGTTTATGATGGTGCATGTCACTTCAAAAATTATTCTTTATTTTTATCACTTTCCTACTCGAGGACGAGCTGGAGTTAAGCTTGGGGATGTTGATACGTTGCTAACATATCTATAATTTTTGATGTTCTGTGATTGGTTTATATCTACTTTCTTATGTTTTGTCCACACTTTGGTATATTTCTATACACTTTCTAGGACTAACCCATTAACAAGATGCCACAGTGCCAGTTGCATGTTTTTTGCTGTTTTTGGTTCCAGAAAAGTCAGAAAATGAATATTCTCGAAATTGGACCGGAAAAAAAGCCAAAGTCGATATTTTACCAGAAGACTCATGGAGCTAGAAGACGAGAAGCAGAGGGGCCAGGGGCTGGGCACACCATGTGGTGGCGCGGGCAAGCCCTGGCCGTGCCACCATGTGGTGTGGGCCCCTGGTCCACCCACCGGCCTTGCCCTTTCGCCTATGAGAAGCCTCCGATGCAAAAACCCTAAATCGACTAGCCTCCAGGCACAAAAAGTTCGGCAGCGCCGCCGCTATCGAAGGGGAGATTCGGGGGACAGAAAGTCTCTGTTCTGGCACCCTGCCGGGACAGGGAAGTGCCCCCGGACCCATCTCAATCGATCTCCACCACCATCTCCATCACCGTTGCTGATTCCCATGATGATGAGGGAGTAGTTCTCTCTCAAGGCTAAGGGTTCTACCAGTAGCTATGCGTTGATCTCTCTCTCTATGCATGAACATATTGTGATCATGAGCTTTGTAATCAAGTAGATCTACCTTGCTACTCAAGTGCTTTATTAGATCACTTCTCTCCCTATGTGTGTGTGAAAGTGACAGCGTGCACACCATGCACTACAAGGAATCTGGCTATATATGACCCTCCATTTTCGTCACAAAATCGTCATAGTAGTCTGTTTATGACGATTCTATGACGATTTTGAGATCGTTGAAAGCCGGGCGTCGCAAATGAACTATAACGACGTTTCTAGTAAAATCGTCATAACCGTCTATGACGATATTGGATCGTCATAACCTCTATGACGATTCAATATCGTCACAGACCATCTAGCCAGGCCAGGTCAAATCTGACGTGGCCTATCCGACATGGCAAAATTGTGACGAAATTAAATCGTCTTAAATCAAATTTAGCCCGGTCCATTCGGTCATTTATGTGGGCCGAGCCCAATAATTTGGGTTATTTATTATTCTTGTTCTACTAGTTCTGGTTGGCTACATGGGCCAAGCCCCAACAATTCCGCCTTTTTATTTCTAGACTTTGGCATTTTAACATTATTTTTATTTTCTATTTCAAAATTTAAATCTTATTCTGAATCTGGTCCCACTATGAAGATGGGTGTCTAGTTCCACTTGTCAGTTTCCTTTTCTATCTTTCCTATTTTAAAGCAGGTCCCACCAGGCATCCGTTGCTATTTAGGTACCACTCATCATTCATGTATTTGTTCAATAACCAGTAAACCAATTCAAACATGCCAATAAAGTCATAAGTATTTCATATGACATCCAAACAGTATATTACAATCACTCACAGTACTAATCAGGTATTCAGCTATCAAAATACACTAAATCTCACCTATTTGGATCAGTGTCGCCCCCGTCGTGATCTGGGATTGCGTCGCTCGCCGCCAGCCTATTCTTTGCTCATCCGTCTCCTCTGCTTTGCGCGCTGAGCCGCTGGTCCTCCTCTGGGACATAGCGCCACTCCTCCACTGCCATGGTGCCATACTGCTCTTCCTCGGCCTGCTCAACCTGTAGCTGCTCCTCCTTGACCTGCTCAGACTTACGAATTATCAGGCATATGGTAATATGAAATCTTACTTGACTATAGATAACAGCTGCTATATGGAAATTATAGGAAACAATTAGAACGAGCGGGTGTGCACTAATTTGAAATCTGGATGCATTACATTCGGACATAATTTTCCACATGATCAAGCATGCACTAATACACAGTCAGCAAACAATTAGAAAGATACTTACAGTTGTAAGTACCAGTAACATCTTGGTGCAGTACGCATTTCAAATTTATTGCTACTCAGTTCAGATTAACCCAATGCAAGATTATAGAGCAACTACATGAAAGTAATCAGATTTACTAATGTATTTTTCACATGATACATTCATCAAGCATCAGATAATCAAGTATCAGTTCTGTATTTGTACGAGAAGACAAGTAGATACCTGAATTCCGTGTCGATGAGGTGGATGGGACTGTAGTTGAAGATCTGGTCTGTAACATCATATCATATATTGGTTTTCCATCCATATGAGATTATGTAGTCAGAAGTTAGCTAAGCATTGTATCATACAGAACTAGGTCAACCTGTGAGAACAACCAAGCAAAGTAGTTGTCAGTAAGCATCAAGGATGCTGCTGCTTCAGCATCAAATAACAGATAACTTCATACATGCACACAAACAAACACGAGCAAATTAATCAAAATTTTAAATAAACAGCACCTCAGATTACCTATAAGCATGTTGTTTTCCTTCAGAAGGACATAGCATAGCTTCTAAAGGTCATCCTAGGATTTTAGGCATGATTCAGCAACCTTCTAGCTACGACCTACTAATTAATAAGACATAAAGCAAACCTGATATAAGATTTCTTAGCAAGGATGGAGTGCAACCTCACATTAGATAATAACAGATAACTTCATAGATACAAAATCCTGCATAAATTGAACTAGCAGGTAAATTAGACGTCTAGTTGTAGAAGAAGAGGTTTACACAGAATAAAGCAAGAAGTATCAGTTAATCTAGCGGTAGCTGTTAAAGTTTCAGTTAGCAGTGTCAATAATATTCAGTTAGCGTCAGGTCTAGTTAGTTGTTTCTGTCAGCTACTTTCTAGGATCAGATAGACTAGATTTACTTGGTCATTCCTTGACCCGATCTTTCTGTTGTAAGCACGAATGCATGTGCGTGGGATGGCGTGGCCGATGTGGACATCGTGTGCATCGACATGAATGAACACACAGAATAAATAGAAGAAGAAACAGAAAAGCTAGGGGGTTGAACACAGCGCAAATATCCTATCTCCCTCTCTGAAATTGCTATCTCCATTTGTGATTTGGTTTCAGTTTCGTGAGCACAGAAGACCACAAGAAGTTCTGCTTGTTCATCTTTCTGATCTGAACGAATACTCCGAATTACACTTCATCCTGAACCAACTATGGTAACTATGATCGACCGACGAATAATCCACGCTGATCAGTGGCAAATTCCCGAATCGCGACATCCAGATTATATGGAGTGGGGGTGAGCAAGCAAAATGTTGGATATTACCGTAGTGGGGCGGGGCCTGGTCGTCCTCGGTGCTGCGCTCGACCTCAAAGAACTCCTCGACGATGTTCTGCGCCTTCCTTACCACCAACGTCGTGGCAGTGGCAGCGGCGGAAGTGCGATCGGACGCGTCGGCGGCAAAGGATAAGAGTTTGCCTGCTCCCTCCATGCTGCTTCCTTGCGTCTAGTTTCACGACCAGTGGATGCGGCGTGTCCGGCCTCGTACCTACCGGACCCGGCCTTGCCACCCTCGAGGAACTGGGGAGGTGGAGAGGGGAGGCGGCGGCGCATCTAGAGGAACTGGCCTCCCGCAAGCCCGCAACCGGCGCTAGGAGAGGGGGTCTGGGATGGGAGCGGCAATAACCGACGCTGGGAGAGAAAGGGCCGGGGCGGCGCTAGGGTGGTCATGTGGGGATCTAGGGTAGGAGGCACTGGGTGGTCGCATGAGGATCTGGGGTATGCGGAGCTAGGCCGGCCGCCATAAACAACCACGCCGACCACCCACGCCTCCGTCTGCATCGGCGGCAGGCCACCCACGCCCACCCACATCTCCATCGTCCAACGCCGGCTGCTGCTACTAGTGCCATCCCATGTGGCTAGTCCGTCGAGGTAGGGCGGGAGGTGGGGGAGGGGAGGCGGCGCATCTGGAAGGTGAGAGGAGTGGGTCGCGATGTGGAGCAAGGAGAGGCTGGGTCGGGTGGCGAGCGACGCGGTGAGGAGAGGTGGGTCGCGATATGGAGCGAGGGGATTAGGGTTACGGTGAGGAGCGGCTGTCGAGCAAGAGAGAGGAAGGACTGGCAGCAGGGTCTGCAAAGAGGAGCGAGGGGATTAGGGTTTGGGGGTCAGTCCCTCTTGACCATGTTGATATCACGAAATTACCCCTGATCACTTGTGTGGTGAAGTGTATGTGAACTCTAGGGTGTTTCTATCATTTCACGTACAAAGACAGGGGGCAAGGAGGCGTGGGATAAAATTTCAGGCGTTGGATGGAGGGCATGTAGACGGCTGAGATCACCTTCTATGGGGTAATCCGTGGTACTCTGATTCTCTATTCTGATTGGCTGACACTTATTTTCTATTTTCGAGCGCTAAAAACGGGGCGTTTTTGTGAAGCAATCATCAAAGAACTAATTCAAAATGCTACCACCCTATTTTTCAAAAATACTAGACCACCTTAAATAGATAATCTCCGAACCGGGAGATCTCAAACCTTTCCTTCCACCCATGGTGAAAAAAGACAAATTCATGCCGAATCGGCAGGAAGTGAGTCAGATTTGAACAACGGGTACATGATCTAATACTCGTGATTTTTAAAAAAAATCATTTTTAGGTTCACAGTGTGATGTTTCTTCAGAGATCCACCGAAAGTTTAGCGAGGCTTGGCCCCGGGGTAAGAACCTTCGTTCTCGTCATTTTGACCATAGTTTGAAACGGGCGCAAAAAAATCCAAAATAGTCCAAACAAAGGAAAACCTTCATGTGGTGTCTAATTATGTGACATAGTTGCTAGTAAAAATACCAAACTTGATATATTGCAAGTGTCTCAAATAAACCTTCTCAGAAATGACCTATCATGTTTGATGTTTCATGGCTTTCGGGTCAAACGACCAATGTTATGTTCCGAATCGTGGCATAGTTTGTGATAATGTGTCTATATTGTGTCTATATTGTGCACCTATATGTATCATGGGATGGCAAACGATGTTGCAGGAGGAAGTTTTCCTTTTCGTCGCAAAAAAAACATTTTCCATTTTCCGAGCGCAAAAAACGGGTCGTTTTGTGAAGCAACCACCAAATTAAAGTTTCAAAATGCTACCATCCAATTTTTCAAAAATAATAGGCCACCTTACATGGACAAATGTTCCAACCGTGGTATCTAAAACCTTTCCGTCTACCCCTGGCGAAAAAGACAAATTCCTGCCTAATCGGTAGGAAGTGGGTCCGATTTGAACTATAGGTACATGATCCGATGCCCAGTATTTTTTGAAAAAATTATTTTTAGACTCACATTATCATGTTTCTTCAGAGATCTAATGCAAGTTTAGCGATACTCAGCCCCTAGCTAAGAACCTTCATGCCCGCCGTTTTGACCATAGTTTGAAACGGGCATAAAAATTCAAAAATAGTCCCATCAATGCAAATCCTTCGCGTGGTATCTTATTATGTGACATAGTTGCTAGTAAAAATAGCAAACTTGGTATATTGCAAGTGTCTCAAAATAACCTTCTCATAAATGACCTATCATGTTCGATGTTTCATGGCTTTCGGGTCAAACGACGAATGTTATGTTTCGAATGGCGGCATAGTTTGTGATAATGTGTCCATATTGTGCACCTATATGTATCATGGGATGGCGAACGATGTTGCAGGAGGAAGTTTTCCTTTTCGTCACACAAAAAAAACCATTTTCCATTTTCTGAGCGCAAAAACGGGTCGTTTTGTGAAGCAACCACCAAATTAAAGTTTCAAAATGCTACCATCCAATTTTTCAAAAATAATAGGCCACCTTACATGGACAAATGTCCCAACCGTGGTATCTAGAACCTTTCCGTCTACCCCTGGCGAAAAAGACAAATTCCTGCCTAATCGGTAGGAAGTGGGTCCGATTTAAACTATAGGTACATGATCCGATGCCTGGTATTTTTTGAAAAAATTATTTTTAGACTCACATTATCATGTTTCTTCAGAGATCCAATGCAAGTTTAGCGATGCTCAGCCTCGAGCTAAGAACCTTCATGTCCGCGTTTTGATCATGGTTTGAAACGGGCATAAACAATTCAAAAACAGTCTGATCAATGCAAATCCTTCGCGTGGTGTCTTATTATGTGACATAGTTACTCGTAAAAATACCAAACTTGGTATATTGCAAGTGTCTCAAAAAAACCTTCTCAGAAATGACCTATCATGTTCGATGTTTCATGACTTTCGGGTCAAACGACTAATGTTATGTTCCGAATCGCGGCATAGTTTGTGATAATATGTCCATATTGTGTATGCATGTGCATCCCGGGATGGCGAACAATGTTGTAGGAGGAAGTTTTCCTTTTCGTCGCACGGAGAAATCATTTTCCATTTTCCGAGCGCAAAAAAGGGGGCGTTTTGTGAAGCAACCACCAAATGACCATTTTAGAATGCTACCACCCTATTTTTCAAAAATACTAGACCATCTTACATGAACAATGTCCTAATCAGGGATTTGAAAATCTTTTCGTCCAACCCTAGTGAAAAAGACAAATGTTTGCCGAATTGGTAGGAAGTGGGTCCGATTTGAACTACAGGTATATTATCTAATGCTCATGATTTTAAAAAATCATTTTTAGACTCACAATATGATATTTATCAGAGATCTAATAAGGGTACAGCAAGACCCAATCCCCAATTTTTAATTCAAACCCCTAATTTTAAATTTATATTTTGAATTATAATATTATCCCTATTATGAAATAATGTGGGATTAGTAAATCAACTAGTTTTAAATAATCAAACATTGATAATGAACATTCTAAGATGATCTACTAATTTCCTTAAAAATTTAGGGACAAAAATTAATTCTTTTGGACATCTTATAAAAAAGATATAAAAAAATTATGAAAAAAGAAAGAAAAAAAATCCATCCAACCGAACCAGCCGAGCTGGACTAAACTTAAACTACCGCATGAAGGCCCAGCCTAGCCCATACATAAACTCCTACGCGCAGGCCTACTCCCTTCCCAGGCAGCTAAAAAAAGGAAATAATCGCGCGAAGTCTATATTTAGTCTGGCGCGCGGGTTATTATCACCAAAAGTGGAGTAGGGTGGTGGTTGTGACTGTTGCGTCGCTGTTTGAGGATGTAGGTTCGATCCCCTCACCTCTATATTTTTGCTTGCTTATTTCCTAATAAGCACGCGTGTGTCTGGTTGACACGTGGATGCGACATGTTGGCACCTGGTTGACACGTCGATTCTTTCCTAATAAGCACGCGTGTTTCTGGTTGACACGTGGATGCGACATGTTGGCACCTGGTTGACACGTGGATACGACATGTTGGCAAAATCTAACATGTAGATATGACACGTAGGCAAACCGACACAGCCAGCATGTTCTATATGCCAGTTTGGCAACTGGATACGACACATAGACATTTCATGTAGGCAAAAATTGACACATAGACGTGCCACATTGACTAAATTGCTGACGTGGAGTCTTACTTATTGCAACTTATTCTATTTTAGACCTTACGACCAATTTAAATTGTTGTAATCGTCTACAAATAATGCCGTGGTCTACATCAGGCAGATTATGACGATTTTTCCTAGTCAAACCATGACCTTTTTTAGCCAAATCGTCTTAATTTTTTAGTGCTCTGACCTATTCTAAGATCTTGCGACCATCTGGTGCGAAATCGTCATAGATCTATGACGATTTGGTCCACGGTCACTATTAGAAGGTCATAGATTAACACATTTCTTGTAGTGATGGTGGCACTTAGGCTAGAGATTACAAATACTTATTATGAGTTAAATTTGAAGTTGGATGTTTCTATGAAATTGTGGTGTTTATTGGAACCATCTAGTGCTCAAGGTGACAGTGTGGGGTTAGTTAGATGGGGAAAGAGAACTTTGAGAAGTGCTGTCATAGCCCTACCATGGATTAGAGTGTCCAACCGGAGAGTAGTTTAGAGTACTATCATAAAGAGATGATATTTATATGAGAGTGTTCACTAGTGAAAGTATGATCCCTAGGACTTGTTTCTAAGCATTGAAACACCGTTTGCAACTAGATTTGTTACATGTTTGCTTGCAACCATCTTTATTTCAGTTTGCCTTTAGTCTCTTCCACGCCATCAAGCTATTTTCTAGCACCGTTGTCTTATATCCATACCACTTGTACTTCACTATCTCTTCGCCAAACTAGTGCACCTATATACCTGACAAGTGTATTGGGTGTGTTGGGTGCACAAGAGACATCTTGTATCTTGATTGCAGGATTGCTTGATAGGGAATACCTTTTACCAGTTCCTCCCTAAGTTCGATAAACCATGGGTAATCCATTTAAGGGAACTTGCTGCTATTCTACAAACCTCTGCACTTGGAGGCTCAACAACTGTCTACAAGAATAGAAGTGCGTAGACATCATGGGGATAATCATGCATCTTTCCTTCAACACAAGCCCTACAAACATGATCTTTGGCAAAACAAACATTTTCCTTTAGTCCCACATATGGTCACCCTTGTGGAGGCTTCGCAAAGTTCTCATATTGACATGGGCTAGTTGGCGATGCCATAACTACCCCACATCAGCCTTTCCGAATATGCGCATCGCACTTGTAGTGTTTTGCCTAAAAAGTCCACCACATACTAGTCATTTTCGACGTACCCAATGAAAGTGACCTTTAGAGGCTTGCTCCATAAGAGAACCACAATATCATTATCAATAAAGACGGCCAAACCCATCTTGCCAAGGGAACGAACTAAAAGTAAATTATAGCCAAGAGTCTCAACAAGCATGACGTCCATGAGAGTAACATCGTGTGCAACCACAACTTTTCCAATACCCAATACTTGAGATTTTGACTTATCGGCATATGTGATGGTTATATGATCTTGATTTTCCCTTATCTATGTCATTATTGCCTTGCTTCCAGTCATATGACTTGTGCAACCACTATCAAGCATCCACTTTGACCCTCCGGAAGCATAGTTCTATAAAAGATCAAGCTAGTTTTTAGGTACCCATTTTTCAACGGGTCCTCTTTTGTTAGTGACAAGGGTATTTGGAACACAAATAGACCAAGCATTATAACCATCAAATGGACTAACATATTGTGCATAAATATCACCATAAGAATTACGCATTAAGACATAGTGAGGGTTAGCACTTCCCAAAAAGTCATCTTGTGACATAGTTTTGCCACTTGGGGTATTACTACCCATAATGGACTTGTCTTTTGCTTGTGCGGGCTTGGCCTTGTTCTTCTTGATATTCTTCTTCTTGGCTTTGGATACATAGCCATGACCTCTTTTCTCGTTATTTGACCTTTTCTTACACAAAAGGTCATCAAGATACTTGTTACCTTTGGGGAAGGTGGCCTTAGTAAGCACCCCCTTCAAACTAGAATTTTCTTCAAGGTTGTTTGTACTACTAGAGGGAATGAAAACACTAGGTGAAGCAACATTAGTCAATTGAGTTTGAAGTTGTTCACGAGACTTTGTGAGAGTCAAGAGTTCACTTTACAAGACCTTGTGAGTCTTGTTAAGTCTCTCAAAATTATCGGCAATTTTTTCATGAACAACACAAAACTCAATCTTGTCCTATTTAGCCTTTTTTTACTTAGAAAATGGCATGATCACGTTCCTTAATGAGTTTAGCATTAATTCGATCATTTTCCTCATCGAGGCCTTCAAGTTTTTCTTCAAGAGACACCCAAGGCTCTTGCTCTTCTTCTAGGGCATTAGTAAGAGCATCCATCTCAAGCATGTGCTCTCTCCCAAGTTTGCATCTCTCATCAAGAAGTTCTTGCATGTGAGAAAGTTGATTCAAGAGATTCACAAAGTGTTTCTTGTTCTCCCCTTGCAAGTTAGCCATGAAAGTATTGAATGCAACTAGTTCCTCCTTCACCTCAAGAGTTATATCATCATCCATTTCATCATTTATAACAGAGGTGGAGAGAGGAGATAATAATACCTCCGATCCTCTAGCCATAAGGCAAGTGACATTCTTTTTAGAGATATTCTCATTTTGTGAATCGAAGAGGGAGAAGGTGGATGTAGAGGTAGTGGCAATGGTATCCACACCATTCGTTGTTTCTTCTTCATCCTCCTCCTCTTCATCATCGGAGGAGAATTCTTCGTTTGTTATCAATGCAATGTCACCGAAATTCTTCTTGGTGGCATTATTTTTGTTGAAAGGCTTCTTAAAGGGAGCCTTTGGATTTTTATGCAATATGAGTGCACCACCATTATCTTCTCTCTTCTCATATGGACATCCAGCAACAAAATGATAGCGGTCACCATAGTTGAAGCAAGTTCTTAGTCTTGTAGCATTTTATTTTCTGCCACTTGGGTTGCTTCTTCGTTGCATCTCCATCTTGGTCTTGGCGGGATCATTCCAAAAGTTTCTCGCATAGAAGGCCATGTATTCACAATGAGCAATGACATCTTCGGGGTATCTCATGGAGAGTGCATCATCACTACCTTCTTCTTCTTCATAGTCCACAGTTTTGGCCTTCAATGCAAGATTTACACCACTGCTTATTCCAATGGCACGGGCCCGAGCATCTTTGGCATTCTTGGCAGCAACCTTGCAGGCGACCATCTCTTTTATAACTTCATTGGAGGTCATGAGATGGTAGTTATGTCTTCCTTGGAGACTCTTCAAGTCAGTGGGCTCAAAGGGCATGAGTGAACTCACATACATTCTCTTGATCGAAGTATCATCAATATGAGAGGCACCAACATTTCTGAAGGCGATGGTAGTGGATTTGAGTCTTCGATACATGTCTTCGTGATCCTCACCATCCTTCATATAGAAGCCTTCGGCTTCATTTCTCAAAGAATCATATCTATTTCTTCTCATGCTCTCATTCCCAACAAATAAATCAGTGGGAGCATCCCAAGCTTCCTTGGCAGTTTTAAAGTGTTCAATGTGGGGAAAGTCCTTTGGTCCCAATCCAAGTTGAATCATGTGAAAGGTGGTGGCATTGAGTTGACTATTGACCACTTCCCTTCTTGTGAAGTTGGTTGGATCCTCAATTTTGAGTCCTTCTTCAATAAATGTTCCACAAGTCAATGCAAGAGCTGCGCACATGAGATTTCATCAAAACTTGCCATCGAGAAAAAGAATGTGCAGCTAACTTGGGTGGGTCACCTCTATTATTTATATGCGGATGAGGGATCGGGGGATCCGGAGAGTACCATCCGGGAACCATATGGTGCTCTTCCTTCCCATCAGCCTTTTTGGTGGTGGAGTTAGTGGAATTATGTTCATCCCCACTTCTTCACCCATTGGCTTAGACGGAGCATTTACCTTAGGTTTAGGAGGTGTTTCCTCTTGAGAGGGAGGTGGTGAGGCTGACTTTTCCTTAACAAGTTGCTCAACTAGTTGACACAACTATTGGATTTCGTTGCCCAAGGTAGAGCTCAAGGTTGTTTCCAACTTCTTGAGATCTACCATGGTCGCCGAAGTGCTAGCCTCACCCTCTCCACCTTCCTCTGGGTTTCCCATATTCTCTTAGGCGGTTAATCCCAAATAAAGAGTTGAGGCTCTGCTACCAATTGAAAGGATCGTATGGGCACCTAGAGGGGGGGTAAATAGGTGCGCATTCAAATTTTACTCTTCTTCAGGTTAGGGTTTGACACAAAAGGTAAAATCTCTAGATATGCAACTAAGGTGAAATTACCTATATGCCAAACTAGCGCAACTAACTAAGCAAGAACAAGATACAAGTAATGTGCGATAAAGGATAGAAGGAACCGAAAAGAAGCACACGGAGACACAAGGATTATTTCCCACAGTTCCTTCCTTTTGAGGGGAAGTACATATGTGTTTGGAGAGGGTGTGGTATCAAACCACCAACTCCAACAAAGGCCTCCCTTGTTCTCCGGTGAACCTCATCCCAAGGGTATCGATTCACGCTTCCACTATATCGGCAACATTCAAGGTGGTAGCCGACACCTTTACAACAAGTTCAAGGCATACATCCACAACTTAATTGGAGGCTCCCGAATCCAAGCAAGATGTCATAACAATCAAAGACAAGCTTGGAAGAACAAAAACAAGGCTTAGAGTTTTCAATCAAACCCTAGAGCAAGGGGCTTTCAAGTGATTGAGGGGGAAATGAAGATCTCTCTTGGTGAAGCTGTAGATCAAGGCCTCCTCCTTCGATTCCCCAAAGATCAGAAACTTTGGGTGGTTGGAGGAAGATATCTTGGAGTTTTGGTGGCTCTAATGGTGATGCTTTTCTTTTCTAGAATGAGCAACTAGAGGAAGAAGATAAGGTCCTCTATTTATAGCCTCCACTGTTGCTGATCGTTTTTTGCCTTTTGGGGAACTTCCACACCCTAGACTCTGGTCTACAGACTAGAGACTCCGGTCTACACCGGAGATTCCGGTCCATCTCTGGTCCATCTCCGGACCACCTATCAGAATGTCCTGGCCCTTGTCTTGTCAGTCACTATGGAGACTTGCCAAGAACTCCAGTCTGGGGACATCGGAGACTCTAGTATTTTCACATCGGAAACTTAGGTCTAAGAAACCACACCGTAGATTCCGGCCAACATCCAGTCTGTCTTCAGACCCACACACAGAATGACCATGGGCTGCATCTTGAGTCCACTCTGGGGACTTTCGGGGAAACTCTAGACCACATCGGAGACTCCGATGTCTACATACCGAAGACTCTGGTCTAGATTCTTCAGGAAAACTCAGTTTTATCTCGGAATTTTCCCACTATGTTATGGCCTTTTCTCTTTTCATTAGATTGGCATGTAGTCATTAACACACAGTAAAATGATCCTCATGTTGTTAACGAACACCAAAACAGATTAGGACAATAAATGTCATTTCATACGATATCTACCAGCATTGTGAAACTCGCAATGACATCTAATCCTTGTGCAGATCTGACCAATCTCATTGATCATCCGCACCTGATCTTCCATGCACCCTGAGTGTGATTGATCCAATCAGTCTTGCACAAAACCGATCTATCTCATAGATCGACCACCAGAACCCTAAGTAGATCCGATCTACCACCTCAGGCATATCACATATGCACAAATATAGAGCTTAAAACCATAAGCTTTCGCTCTGATACCATTGTTGGGCCACGTAGTGATAAAAAACTTTTCCCTACACGGTACTCCCAAGATCTAGCTCATGTGATAGGCCACGAGATTACCACTAGACGTGCATGCGGAACTTGATGTAGCGCGTCGAAGAAGGGCCAAACAATCCCACGAATAGCTCCTCTGAATCCTACAAACTCTTTCGATGGATCCCCCACGAACTCCTCCATCTCTAGGACCATAGGTGCAACACCTCTACTGGTATCAACACGTACATGAAGGAGCACGGGCGGGGGATTTCTAGATCCTGTCTAACCAGAAATGGGAGTGGAGAAAGTGACGGCTAGGTTAGGGACTATCCCTTGTCACTCCACTTATATAAACTCCTAGTTGGGCTCAACGCTTGAGGCTCATCTAGGTTGTATCCCAATCTCCACATAGATCTTATCCACATGTGTCGTGGTGTGGAACATGGTAGTACCATCGGGGATGGCATGACAGGGGACAATCAGGATGCTCTCGGTGGCTACTAGCAACGGATTGGGCACAGATACTACAAACAAAGCGATGTACTCAGATTCGGAGCCCTCTTGGCGAGCTAAAACTCCTACTCCTGCAAGGATCTACTATCAAGGAGCGAACGCCCAGTATAGATGCTCCTTGAGCTGTTTTCTAGGCTACTCCTTGCTGGAAGAAGAAGAGGAACTACTCAACTTGTCTAATCTAGAGAACTTCTAACTTCTAATTCTCTCCCCCTAGAACCCTAGCACTACCTCTCCTTATATACTGGTTGAGGAGGTAGCTTACAGGATGGGTTCTAGGCTTTACTGTTTGGATTTGGGTTTTACAAACTGGGCCAGCTGGACGGGCCCGAACGGTAGGCCTAGGTCCAGTCAAGCCGCCGGTACAGGGGAGGACAAAGCTAAAGTGTCCAGCGCCCTTGCTTTACTCGTCAACTGGCTCTTTATCCGTTAGCCGACTCTTTATCCGTCAGCCCTTGCTTTGCTTGTCAGCCTCCTGCTTTGGCACAGTTGTAGCGCTGACCGAGCTAGCCAGCCTGTCCGGTTAGAGGTGAGCTCAGCAAGGAACGTCACCCCCACCATACCATGGGCAGCGGATCCGAGGCGGCCGGCTAGGAGCGGCCTCCTAGCCGGTTCTTCTGGCTACCCGGCAGACGGGCCAACCGGGGAAACTTGGACGCGGACCGGGTGGAGAGTTCCACCCGGCTGTGGTTCCTTGTCCTGGGTCTAGACGGCCAGAGCTCTTTCGAGCCGGTCGGTTGGTCCTGTCTTGGCCTATCCAGGGGTCATCCCCCCGACACTAGTCCCCGAGCACATTAGGACTTCGCCCCGCGGAGAAGTTCTTGCGTGCTCCTTTGTCGAGTTTGAAATGATTGGTGATGCAGAGACTTTGTCGTTTGCTTTTGTCTTGTAGCTTTTGTCTTCTACCGGCTTGAGATTCTTCGTTGTTTCCTAGCTGGGGATTACCGGCTACAGAGCCGATGGCCCCACCCACAGGGTGTGAGCGGTGATCTCATGGACCTGCTGCCGCACTCGGCCAGCAGAGGGATCGCCAGTTTGTTGTCGTCGGTACTCGTGTCAGCCGCGCCTACCACTTCTGGTGTGCGTCGCTTCAGTTTGACCTCTTGGTTTGCCATGGCAGTTTTTGGTAACCACGCACACGTCTTCATCATTGCGGTTTTTTGGGGATCGTGCGTGCATTTTGCCTCCCGCATTAACTCCTGCGGGATCTTCTATGTATGTTGCGTGGGCGCACGTGATCCGCCCCGAACCGTCATGTGGAAGTGGGTCCGTTGCCAGCCACGTGGTGGGGAGGGAGGGCAACTGGCGCAGTTCTTCTGCCTCGATAAATAGGGATGAAATAGAGCGGGCTTCCTCACTTCATCTTCATACTGATGAGGATATATACAGGGCGACACATTATTGCCCGCGCCAACAATGGTGGAAAGTTGGATCAAGGCGCAAGCAATATTTCAGCTGTGATCGGTGATACTACTGTACAAATTATACTGAAGGAGGAGGTAAAGCCCACGTTCAGAACACCATGCCAATATTTGATGATTGGTGCAATTAAAATCAAAGTCTGAACTATCTGATTGATTATTTCAAAGAAGAATTGTGGACATGTTAGTAGTTTATCACCAAGTACTAGTACTAGTATAATATGTTTTCTTATTGCCTACGTGTATTAGAAAAGGCCAAACTGAAGTTTGTAAAAGGAGAGGGACGTGCAAGCTATAAGCACGTTTGGACCTGGCCTTGTTCTTTTATTATTCGAGTCGGGCTTAGCCCAGTTTTTGTTTACTATATAATCAGGTGTGATCGTTTTGTATTAGGGCAGATAAGTTTTATTTTGGAGAATAGATATCAGAAAATCCATGGTTTGGCGGCCAATCTGTGTCGTTTTTGTTGAGACCCCATCTGGGGTTTGTTCCTGTGCGTGAAGATTGGAGGCGTTGCTCCTCTAGTCCCTACGTGATTCTTCAGGGATCGTCCAAGTGCTTCCTTCCCTTAGCTAGGGTGCTCTTGTTGTTTCGGTTAGGTTTGCATCTGATAAACCTAATTTTGCTATTTTCTTGGTTTCTCGTACTCCGTGGAATTTTTACTGTCGCTATTACGTGAGATCACTTCTGGAAGCTAGCTACGATCGCACGTATTCTATTTCAGTTCTGGTTTGCATCGGAGAGCTGTTGGAAAATCCACCTTTGACTAATATTGTACCGTGAAAAGTCTGGGGAAAATTCTCGTGGTGTTGATTTTAGTCATATGCCGTATCATATGGGGTGGCCCGATCTTCTCAGTAAGCGGATGGCGATGATGATGGTGGATGATAGATAACTAGTGCGTAGCTATGATCTCTCCCGCTCGATCACTGATGCCAGTGCAACAGATCTCGAACCTTGTAGGATATTCACAACACCACACTCTTGCGCATGCAGCCGTGACCACGAATGGTAGTATGCAATCTACTAATTTCCAATGGAACAACATATCACACTCAATTATAGTTGGTAGATTCGAACACAGGGTAATTCCAGAGATTCTATGAAAGGAACAACTCCAAAATATTTTAACGTGGTCTAAACCCTAACTTGTGACGGCTACGGAGGTTTATATGAGGGCTGGGGCATCCTCCCCTCTAAACGGGCCTAAAAATAGCCATAACTTGGCCCAAACTGACTCGGTTCGACTCAAACTGATACATACCGACCCATATATGGGTTCGGCCTTATTGGCACGCAGTCCAAACGTTGTGGAACACCTCAAACATGTAATTCTTGGTGCGCCATCTATCTCTCTTGCTCATACGTGATTTCCTCATTGCCTCCTAGTGCGCATGCCTCCCGCTCCTCCCTCACGCACTTGTTGATATTAGAAATCAGCACTTGTCCTTCTTGCTGCAACTCTCCTCCTCCTCCTCGCGCAACGCTTGTGTTATCAATAAACCTGATCATACAATGATGCATAGACTTAGGTAGTATAAAGTTCTCATTAAGTAAAACATCAGGTTCAGTTAAGAGTGAATTCACCTAATAGTCATTATTGATTTGACTCAATATTTCCTTCCAGTTCAGGCAGTCAGAATCATCATAATCCTTTTATATATCCTCATCACGTACGCCTGTTGCCTATGCTCTACTTTGCGTCCTATCCTCCCACTGCTTGCTTGCGCTGCCACCTCTTTGTCGTCGGTGTTGTTCTTCTTCTTTCGCGACGATGGGCCCGCGCGCTTCCAACACGGCCACCTTCCCCAACAACATGTTGCCGGAGAGCACCGGTGGGTGGTGCGGCTCCTATGTCACCGAGGAGCTGGTGCAGAAGTTTCGGCGGGGGAAGTTGCTGCTGCCGTAATGCTTGGTGAAGCACCGCCTTGCACCGGAGGACGAGCGGGGTACCCAACCCTCAGCCCGGCGAGGTCGTCGTCTTCCTCGTCCACTTCACCCGCGGCCTTGCGCTGCCGCTGAGCAGAATTTTCCTGGAGCTTCTCGTCTCCTTCGACCTCCAGCTCCATCATCTTGGGGCCAATGCCGTGGCGATGCTGGCGCATCACGCGGCCTGCTGCGAGACCTATCTCGGTGTTCACCCCGACGCGGTGAACTTCTTGAAGTTCTTCTACTTCAAGATTCAAGTGGTGGGGAAGGGAGGGCCGCTGACGAAGATGGGCTGATGCGCCATCTACCCACGGCCATCGATGGTGATGCCATGGCTGGAGCTCCCGGACACCGTCAAACTGTGGCAGCACTCGTACTTGTACGTGCGCAACGCCACCGAAGTAGATTGGATCAAAATTCGTATCTTCTCGAACGTCCCTTCCACCGGCAGGCTTGGAGCATCCAGCAGTTGGATGCCCAGGGGGAAGTCTATCGGATGGCCGCCCGGCTGGCGGTGCTGGTGGAGAAGGAGTGTGATGAGGATATATACAGGGATTATGATGATTCTGACTGCCTGAACTGGAAGGAAATATTGAGTCAAATCAATAATGACTATCAGGTGAATTCACTCTTAACTGAACCTGATGTTTTACTTAATGAGAACTTTATACTACCTAAGTCTATGCATCTTTGTATGATCAGGTTTATTGATAACACAAGCGTTGCGCGAGGAGGAGGAGAGTTGCAGCAAGAAGGACAAGCGCTGATTTCTAATATCAACAAGTGCGCGAGGGAGGAGCGGGAGGCATGCGCACTAGGAGTAAATGAGGAAATCACGTATGAGCAAGAGAGATAGATGGCGCACCAAGAATTACATGTTTAAGGTGTTCCACGATGTTTGGACTGCATGCCAATAAGGCCGAACCCATATATGGGTCGGTATGTATCAGTTTGAGTCGAACCGAGTCAGTGTGGGCCAAGTTATGGTTGTTTTTAAGCCCGTTTAGAGGGGAGGACGCCCCAGCCCTCATATAAACCTCCATAGCCGTCACAAGTTAGGGTTTAGACCACGTTAAAATATTTTGGAGTTGTTTCTTTCATATAACCTCTGAAATTACCCTGTGTTCGAATCTACCAACTATAATAGAGTGTGATATGTTCTTCCATTGGGAATTAGTAGATTGCATACTACCGTTCGTGGTCACGGCTACATGCGCAAGAGTGTGATGTTGTGAATATCCTACAAGGTTCGAGATCTGTTGCGTTGCCATCAGGGATCGAGCAGGAGAGATCATAGCTACGCACTAGTTATCTATCATCCACCATCATCATCGCCATCCGCTTATTGAGAAGATCGGGCCACCCCATATCATCTTGGTATCAGAGCGCTGGGTTTACTCGGTGAGCAATATCATCTTGGTATCAGATTTCCAGTGTTGCCTCGGTAAGCATCCACACATCCATCCATAGATTAGTTGTTTTTGTCCTATACAGAAAAAGCCACACAGAAATATTAGGGTTCATAGTTCATTGCCATAGCCTAGATAACACTGTTCGTGAGTTCTAGTTGCTGATCATAATCCTTTTGTGTAGCCTTTCTTCTAAATCTGAGTCGTAGTTTTTTGTCTAGTTTTTGTCTATTTTTGATCCGTTGTCGGAGTCCCTAGACTATTTCTAGACTGTTCGTCGTGTTCTTGAGTCTTAGATCTAGTAGATCTATTTTATTTTAGTCTCAGGTCGTAGATCTGTTTGAAAGAAGGAGAAAAAAATCAAACTGACCAGATCTAGACTTGTACTGAGTTTTCTACACGTTGAAGGCAAAAAAAATCGGCGCGCTGCCTCACGCCTGACCGCAGACGCGTCTGTGCTATAGCATGAAAGCAAAAAAAATCCTTAAAAAAATTTCGGACCGTCGCTGTACCACAGACAGGTCTGTCCTCATACGAGAAATTTTAGGCCGTTTTTCTGCCGTGCCAGAGACCAATTCTCAGGTCAAATTTTTTTATTTTTTTGTTTATTTTTTTACTGAATCCACATAGCGTACCTATCCTTGTGAGCCTTAGTAAGCCTTTCTTTGTTTCTAAAACTATCCTATGAGACTAGCGTGCTTAGTGCTCTGCGGGCTGCTCAGTTTAGCAATCTTGTTCCCGTTTCGTTGAGACATTGCTAGCGTCTCTCCTTGTGCATTGCAACACGAGCGTTCCTCCGACATACCTCACTTTATTGAGCTCATTTTCATAGTTGCAATTACCCCATTTATCTCCACCATGTGTGTTTTCGTGGGTCTTTGTCATACGATCAGCACTAGGACTTGTTTGCGGTGTAGTTAGGATACCATACCTACAGCTCCACCATAAATAACCTGTGTGTCCTGCGATCATTCTCTATACCTTTGGTATTCACTTCATCACATTAGTGCATCAGTCCTTGATTTCAAATTGGTAAGCATCACTATTCACTTTGGAACGGTAAGATCTGCTTTCTTGTCAGTTTTTGAGTGAGTTGTGAGTGTGCCACCAAAACAGTTTTGTGTTTTTGCACTAATGTACTAATCATGACTTCTACTAGTGTTGATGTGATGCAGAAATCAGATGATGTTTACCATGACTATTTAGCTATTGTGGTTGGCATGGCATATGATCCAACTACAATCAAGTGGCGATTGGAAAGTTCCGCTACACCCGCAGAATATCAGATTTGGGAAATTGATATGGGATTTGGTTTTGCGAGATGTCGTACTTTCGATAGCAAGTTTAATGGCCATATAGAATACATTCTTGCTCACCGATGTGTGGATGAAGAGGTAGCTCGTTGGTGGAAGGACACAAGGATTGTGTATGGTGTCATGGGTAAAAAAATCCTTTAGGAAGATTTCAAGCAATTTCTACGTTCTATGTTTTTGAAAAACTGCAAATGGCCTCTTCCAGAAATTTTGAGAGTGGACACTAATGAGAAATATGAGTTGGCTACTAACGTAATCATGTCTAATCCTAGTGTTGTATCTTGTGATGTGCAGGTTGCTTTTGAAGAAAGGGAGCCGCCTATTTTACAACCTGCATCACACGATCTGGTATAGTTACTTGAGGAGGATGTCGTAGTACCTACTACAGCTGAGAAGATTGTTAATAACATTGGTACTGATTTGGAGCTTCAGCCAACATGTGCGACATATTGTGAGTCTATTCCTTTACTGAAGCCCCCTTGTGATTTGCTTTGCACTACTGTTTCAGCACCATGTGATAGTTTACCAAATTCAAATTTTGATCATGTGGTACTGATAACACATAAGGAAATACTTGCTCGAATACCACCTGCTGATATTGTGTATTCCATCATGCTAAATGAACCTATGAGTATGAGTTGTGCTATGGATAAGATTTCGGAAATTTCATTTCTAAATTCTAGCACATATTCTCCTTGTTTCACTTCAATCTGATTGGTGAATATAGCATGCATGAAAAAATTCTTGTGGATCACATATTCATTACTTGTGATCGAATCGCTGAACTGAAACATGCTGTTTTTAGCCATACATGTTGCGTGTCGAAGATTTTGTGTTGTGGGATATATGCTAAAATTTGTGATAATATGAAACTAAAGTCAGGTCTAGTTGATATAATGCAGCCAACACAAGTAATTTTACCTATGTTGGATCGCTGTAATTTTGCTAGAATAGAACCCAAGTTTTCATATTCGTTGTGTTTGTCCCAAAATTCGTTGTCTAGTTGTGCTAATGCTTTATACTTCACTTATATTTGCAAATTGAGTTGCATTTTACATACTGGACAACATGATCATGTTCATAATAATCAGCGTAGCGCAGTTGAAGCATGGCATGATTCAATTTGGTTTTCAGACATATTGAATTGGTTTGATCATGTGCACAAATTTGATCATAGATCCTCTTTGCGAAAACTCAATTTAATATTGAAGAACGAGACTGTCTATTTAGTTGTTTTTCACCATGATCATGGTTCTTTGTACTTCACTTATACCTGCAATTTAAGTTGCTTGATGTATACTGGACATACTTTTCATGTGAACAACAATAATACAACATGTTATATATACATATACTTTGCGTACACGTTGTTCTTTTTGTTTCTCCCACTTTCAGCTTACCTAAAGCCGAGGACGGCTTTTCATGAAGAAAGGGAGGATGATGAGGATATATACAGGGATTATGATGATTCTGACTGCCTGAACTGGAAGGAAATATTGAGTCAAATCAATAATGACTATCAGGTGAATTCACTTTTAACTGAACCTGATGTTTTACTTAATGAGAACTTTATACTACCTAAGTCTCTGCATCTTTGTATGATCAGGTTTATTGATAACACATGCGTTGCGCGAGGAGGAGGAGAGTTGCAGCAAGAAGGACAAGCACTGATTTCTAATATCAACAAGTGCGCGAGGGAGGAGTGGGAGGCATGCGCACTAGGAGGCAATGAGGAAATCACGTATGAGCAAGAGAGATAGATGGCGCACCAAGAATTACATGTTTGAGGTGTTCCACGACGTTTGGACTGCGTGCCAATAAGGCCGAACCCATATATGGGTCGGTATGTATCAGTTTGAGTCGAACCGAGCCAGTTTGGGCCAAGTTATGGCTGTTTTTAGGCCCGTTTAGAGGGGAGGACGCCCCAGCCCTCATATAAACCTCCGTAGCCGTCACAAGTTAGGGTTTAGACCACGTTAAAATATTTTGGAGTTGTTTCTTTCATAGAACCTCTGGAATTACCCTATGTTCGAATCTACCAACTATAATTGAGTGTGATCTGTTGTTCCATTGGAAATTAGTAGATTGCATACTACCATTCGTGGTCACGGCTGCGTGCGCAAGAGTGTGGTGTTGTGAATATCCTACAAGGTTCGAGATCTGTTGCGCTGGCATCAGGGATCGAGCGGGAGAGATCATAGCTATGCACTAGTTATCTATCATCCACCATCATCATCGCCATCCACTTACTAAGAAGATCGGGCCACTCCATATCAGAGTGGCTCACCGCTCGGGACATTTTGCTGTCCTGGATGACGTGTCGGGTGCTCCGGCTGCAACAGTGGTCGCACAAGATGTGCCACCTCTCCGGCCATCTAGATCCCACCCGGACCTCCCGACTGGACGTGTCGTACGTGGCCCTCCGTGAGTGGCTCGCCGCCATATCAAAGGAGGTGCTGGCGGAGGACTGGGAGTTCTGCCGGCCATACCACCATAGCCGGATTCCGCCAAAGGTAGGCCTTTCCTTCCCTTCTCAGGGTGGATTTTTCCTGAGGGATCTTTGTTTCGTGTCTCTTATCTTCCCTTGTTGTGTAGCTTTTTACGGCGCAGCTAGTGGAGGAAGGCATGGTAGACGGTGAGCTCCCCTCTTCTCTGCGGACTACAAGCCCACGAAGTACCCGCAGACGGAGCCGGAGCGGTTCCCCACCCGGGCTGACGACGGCTACAAGTTCCCACCCGGTGAGAGATTTCCCCTGTCCTTGCCTGCCTTGCTTCCACTTCGTCTAGCTGCAAAGTTGATATCTCCCTTGCGTGTTGGAGCAGCCGCGCATGGCAAGGATGTGGATCTAGCTAAAGTTGTCACGCCCAAGGCCAGGGGGAAGCGTGTCACCTCGACCTGCACTGCACCGGCTGGAGGTGGCGCCAAGGAAAGCCGCCGCCACAGAGCAATAGCCGTCATGCATAGCATCGCCGGGTACATGCTCATGTACCCCCTGTTTGTGGTGGTGGGCTTGCATTTTCTTATTGCGCCCCTGTCTTTCCTGTAGTGAGGCGATTGCCTTGCCCGGCTCTGCAACCATCGCCACCGCGTTTGCCCCTCCTCCTGCTGGGGACTCCGGCACGCCGGCTGCGACCTCCGAGGCTACGCCTGCAGGGGCCAATACGGACGCGGCGGATGTGGTGTCGCCGGCTTTGTCCGTGATGCGGCACCGGGCCAACACCGTCTCCCGGCTCGCCGAAGCGCTCCTGCTTGGGCGCGGCGGTGCAACCGCGCCTCCCCTTAGCCTGACGGCTGGGGCTGGCTCCGACGCCTACCGGGTGGAGGAGTCGGTGGAGGTACCCCTGCTAGAGGTCTCCGCCCAGCCGATGGGTGGGCCCTCCACGGGCGTGGGGACTGACGATGACGTCCAGGTCACTGGCTGGACGCCGTCTCGAGCTGCGCCACCAGTGGACCCCGCTTTGGTGCAGCTATTGGAGGCAGCGCCCCTGGCTATCGTTTAGGCCCGCCATCAGGTTGAGGTGCTGGAGCAGGGGCTTGGCCAGGCCAAGGCATTGGGGGCCTCGTTCGAGGTATGTGTCCCTTTGCCAATTTCGCTGTCTTTCACTGCCTTGCATCTCAGTCGGTTCCTTTGGTTCTCACCTCCCTCTTTTACGTAGAGGGCTCTTGCCGACGCTCCCTTCTTCAAAACAAGCTAGAGCACGTTCAAAGCCATCCAGTATAGCCCTGGTAATCTTGATCGCAAGATTGGTGTCTGGATAGATCTGTGTGTTCACGTTGTTGGTGTTCTTCACGAAACTGCTCTCGTCACAGTTCCCCCCAGCATGAACCGCTCACATCACAGCGTATAGCTTGCTGTCCTCTTTAATTCGAGTACTCATATGACTTTTTCCGTTCAGCGAGAGTGGAGAAATCCACCCCGCAAGTTCAACTATTTTCGCGGATAGATGCATCGCCGTGCGGTGCAGTTCAGGTGTTCATATGAGGAACCCTGGTATTGGTGCTTTACCTGGATGTACGCGCTTAATCTAACAACAGAACTTGCTAAGCCGAAGTGGCAGCCGGTGCAGCCTAACCCAGCAGCGTTGAGGTCCTGGGTTCGATCCCCCACAGCGCCACTTTTTATTTTAACCTCGCACACCGTGCGTCCCCACCAGGTAGTCTCTCTCTGCAGCCACTTCAGCCCACTGAGTACAATTAGCACCCCACGGCCCGCCTGTCTTGGACTGTGACTAGAAGCCCCGTCGGTGTAAAAAGTCCCGGATCTTTTTCTAATTCAATAAAATTCTAGAAAACTGATAAATCTAAATAAATTTATATCTTTTAAAATAATTCAAATTTGACATATAATATATGTTTCCTGATCAGAAAAATGTCAGGAAGTCAAATATGCCATCCAAAATAATTTTTGAGCAATTTAAAAATTTCGAATTTATTAAAATGTCGATTAATGCTTTTATCTTAAATAAATCATAACTTTAATTCTATAACTCCAAATTTGACAAATAATATGTCTAAAACGATCACCTCGACGAGCGCGTTCTGTTTATGCATTCTATGACATGAATTGAAGCATGAATCATGTAAATATTAATTATACAGCAATGTTTATGGGAGCAGAACATGACTAAAAACCTAATAAAATGCTTTATTCTTGTACCCCACACCTCACCCATGCCATGCTATGCTATGCCATGTAAATTGTGCATCATTCATCATGGCGTGCTTGGTTTCTTGTCGCATTTTATTCATATGCTTGCGCACTTTATTTATACTGGCCCTTTTTTGTTTGGTTCTTTTCGACTAGATGCCGAGCAGGGGAATTATCAGGAATCCCAGGAGTACTACCCAGATCCATCTCTCACGTCAACTGAGCTACCAGGAAAGCACTACCACATGCCTGCATACATCTAGTACCTATTGCTTCTATCTTATTCTTGCATCATGGAGTCGCGAATGCATTAAATTGAATCCCAAGTACTGCATAGCCTTTACTTTTAAACCCCACCGAGCTTGTTCCTCCATCCCATGAGCCACTACTACAGGAGTTGTTTGAGCCATGCGATTCGTAGAACAGCATGTGTAGGGTTTGTGAGTGTCTGGTGGAAAACGAGGTATCTAAACAACTTTACCTGAGTAGTAATGGGATAACTAATGAAAGAGGCACCGGTGGGCAATATCTGTTATTTGGCTTTTACGTCCACTTGTGTCCCGTAGGACCCCGAGTACTTTATTCTTGTTCCTTGACTATTCGCACTATCCACATACGGGAAACTCTATGAATCCCCCTTTGCCTGAGCTTGATTTGCACTTTATTTCTTGGGGCCACAAAGTAGTTTGGGGCTTTATTACTATCTTGTACTTATGCCATGCCTTACCAATTTAATTATGATTGTGTGTGGCGCACCTGTACTGTTTAAGAATGCAGAATGTTTTCACGGTATCTACAAGCCCAGTCACATTTTCGGGTTCCCAGTCGTTTACAGCCATTGTCACAAACCCTAGGTCCGTCTCGAGCCGGCCGACTTTGTTGCGGGTAGCTTATTGGGGTGGCCCCCTGAAATGATTTATGAATCCTACGATTGCTTTGTCGTGAAAGCCTCGTTGGGTTTTGATTTGGTTTTTCCGAGGTTGATCATGTGTGTGTTGCTATTGGTGCACCCCTGCAGGGTAAATCTTTCTGAAAGCCATGTCCGCGGTTATGGACGACTTGGAGCACAGTTTCTCGATCATAGTCAAGTATAACTAAAGTACCATGTTTAATTTGACTAAATATCTGACTAGTAATTAGTGCAATACTCATGGAATGGCTAATAAAACTGCCAACGGATGGGTTGTTCGTCCGCCTACTCGTTGGTAAGCGAGAGGGAGGATGGATCTGTTACTTTATACTCTTATAACTGTTGATTCTAATTAACGGACATCCGTCTATCATTGGTTAGGCGGATGGTTAGCGAGTATCTATAGACTTGTTAGTTATTATCTTTTGCTGCAATTGCGTCACCCCAGGTATATGTCCCCTTTAGAGGCATAAAGACTTTCTAAGTACCCCTAGGGTCTCACTGAATAAATTGTTTGATTCAGATGAATAGGTGTATTCGCAAGATGGATACTGGGTGGAGGAAATAGATGATGCTGGCAACGATCACTCGGTGTAGAGATTCCGGGGATGGGGATCCGTGAGATCTGTGGGTGGGATGTGCTTATTTATGTGGCATCTTATGCCAATTTGCTTCTTATCTGCACTCGGATCTTGTTAACCGCTTCCGCTTGATACTCTGTTGATTCATGGATGAGGAGCTATCCTAAAACTATTATCTCTATCTAGGATATTTGGATCTTGCTGTATGGCGTTGCAATATTTCTATTTCTTTTAGATGGTATGGCTCTAAGAACTGTTGTAAGGTAGCTTGCATACATACTCACTTGTGTATGTATTTGATCTCTCCGCATGTCGCCTATGCCGCTCGCTCTTCTCCCGATGTTCTTGGAAGTGGTTAGGGCGGTCGACGGGCCTACACGTGGGTGGCCCTAGGCCCCTGCTGTAAAATCCCTCATCCACTTCTGGTTCATCCAGGCTTGAACTTAGAGCGTAGGGTCCGAGGTTGTTACAATCGGTATCAGAGCCATTCCGCCCTTTAGGGTCTCAGCCAAAATGGTCGTTGTCAGTCTAGCAAATATTTTGATAGCTATGTATACTAGGGAAAAACAAAACGCGAGAGTAGGACTGCTTCCATTTTTCTTCTTACCCACCCACCCACCCTTTTCTGGTAAGGAAGTGTAACGTTTTTAATCCTCTTCTAAAAAAAATTCAAACTAGGATTCACGTGTTCTGGGTTCCGTAGTACCATAGGTTGTGTGAGTGTGTGTGTGTGTGTGTGTGGGTAATTCTTTGTCTATCTGTTGCATCCAACTTGTTGTCGCTATCTGCCTTTTGGTTATCAATTGTTGGTACATTCCATACCGACAGGCTTTTCTAAACCGACGCGATCTGTCTTACTCTTTGCTATCCGACGCTATCTTGTTAGGGGTGTTTGTTTCCGTAGTTGCTAATCTTTAGGTTCATCTTAAGAAGGAGAGAGTTGGGATATGTGTTTTACTTATTCATGTGCGGAGTAATGCTTTGAGTGCGGGATGGAGTCGCGACCATACCACTACTTTTATCATTCGCTCTTGTATATTGAATTGGTAGAGTTACTAATCTTGATTCGTTAAGTGGTTTTACGCATATGGTGGTATTTTAATGCTGAAATTTGCGGATTTTTTTTCTTTGATAGCTTTGTGTACCACACTCCTTGTTCAGTCGTGTGCAATATGCTTACTATCTTCTAGGTGCTTTGAACTTTGTTGATATTTTAATATCATCTTAGTAATTTGTATCCTTTAATCTTGGTTAATTCCATTTTGGTACTATTTTGGATTATTATTATTCTCCATTATGGTACTGACTTGAGTTTTATATCAATCACAGGATGGCACCACCACGCCGCACTGAGGATGACATACCACCTGAACTGGGGGCTGCGTTGGCAAGTATTGCTAATGCCTTGGGAACAATGCAACAGAACTAGCAACGCTTTGAAGAAAGTGTCAGGAGGAATGAGTTTGCCCCGCTGCCTCCACCTCCCAAGCGAGGAGACATCAAGGGTTTCTGAAGTTTAACCCGCACCACTTTGAGGTGTCTGATTAGCCACTGGATGCTGATGATTGCCTTCGTGAGATGTCAAGGTTGCTGATGACTGCTGATGTTCCTGAACAAGAATGGGTAAAATGCGTCACTCACCTTCTGAAAGGAGACGCAGCTCTATCGTGGGAGAATTACCTGAAGGCAAACTACTCTGGTTTTCATCCTACTTGGGAGCAGTTCGCTGGGGCTTTCAAAGAGCAATACCTATCAGAAATTGTCATGGAGAGGATGAAGGAGGTGTTTCTCAACCTTAAGCAGGGCAATGACAGTGTTGACACCTATATCAGAAACTTCATGAGTCTGTCAAGGTATGGTGGTGATGAGATCTCTGATGAAAAGAAGAAACAAAAGAGGTTCAGGCAAGGGCTCAATGCATCTATCAAATATGCAATCACTCATGCAAGGCCGGGGTCTTTTCTTGAACTCCAACATACAGCTCTATAGTAAGAAGCCAGTAGGCAAGTGTTCGAGGAGTCCAAGAAACACATTCGTGACGCAGCAAGCTCTTCAGCTAACACAGCTCCTTCTAAGCACCGCGTGTGGGTTCCTAATACCGCACCGCCGCTCCCGGCTCCACCAAGACCTCCAAGCTACGTGGCAAGGCCACCAAACTCCTTCAAAGCTACTACTAGGGGCTACAACCACAACTACCCTAGAGCGCCTGGCGGAGTCCCTGGCTACGCTGCTCCATGTCCACCTGGTGCTTGTTACACTTGTGGGAACACTGGGCATCAACACTGCAGTTGTCCCATGAACAACAAGGCTCTTCCTCCACCACCTCCAAGACCTGCAGCAAGTTCTTCTATGGTTCATGAACCTCCACCTCGGGCTCTCAACATCAACACCAAGCCTGGGTCGACTGTTGCTCGTGCCAACTGTGTCAATGTCGCTCAAGCCGAGCATGCACCTGGAGTTGTGCTGGGTACGCTTTTTGTTAACTCAGTTTCTGCACGAGTTTTACTTGATTTTGGAGCATCGCATTCATTTGTATCCTTCAAGTTTGCTCAAGAGAATGGGTTGTCATCTGATTCGTTACCTAAAAAGCTGATGGTTCTTTCTCCTAGGGCAAGGATGTTAACTTCCAAGATTAGTTATGACAATCAGGTTCAAATTGGGGATTCTTCCTTTCCGGCCTCTTTGATTATTCTGGGCAACTCAAATATTGATGTCATTTTAGGCATGGATTGGTTAGTTGCAAATAAAGCTGTGATTGATTGTGCTGAACGTTCGATTTCTTTGAAAATGCCTGAAGGCCACATAGTCTATTCTCCAAAGAAAACTCCTTCTATTCAGCTCTACTCTTTGGGTGTCCAAAACATTGATGTTATGGAAGCCTTGCAAAATGTTCCGGTGGTCCGTGAGTTCCTAGATGTTTTTCCTGAAGAGTTACCAGGTATGCCTCCTGACCGAGAGGTCGAGTTTGTGATTGAGCTTGAACCGGGTACCGCTCCTATCTCCAAGCGGCCTTATAAAATGGGTCCTGCTGAGTTGGCTGAACTCAAATGATAGCTTGATGAACCAGAGAAGTTGGGTTTCATTCAGCATAGCACTTCCTCTTGGGGCAGCCCAACAACCTTTGTGAAGAAGCGAGACCGGACTGATAGACTTTGTGTTGACTATCGGGCTCTCAATGCTAAAACCATCAATAATAAATATCCCCTTCCGCGATTAATGATCTCTTCGATCAGCTAGCTGGAGCTGTGGTATTCTTTAAGCTTGACTTGAGAAGTGGATATCATCAAATCAAGATTCGCAAGGAAGATGTTCCCAAAACAGCTTTCACCACCCGCTATGCAATGTACGAGTACACGGTCATGTCCTTCGGTCTCACCAACGCACCTGCCACCTTCTCGAGGCTTATGAACTCGGTTTTCATGGAGTATCTTGAAAAGTTCGTCGTTGTCTATCTGGATGACATTCTAGTTTATTCTAAGTCAAAGGAAGAACATGAAGAACACCTTCGGTGTGTCCTAAACAAGCTTCGTGAGAACTGCCTGTATGCAAAGTTCTCCAAGTGTGAATTTTGGCTTCCTGAAGTCACCTATCTTGGTCACGTCATCTCTGCTAAGGGCATTGCCGTCAACCCAGAAAATGTTCGAACAATTGTTGAGTGGCTTCCACCCAAAAATGTCAAAGAAGTTCGGAGTTTCCTTGGTTTGGCTAGTTATTGTCGTCGCTTCATTCAGAACTTCTCGAAGATTGCAAAACCTCTTACCGATATCCTCAAGAAAGGCAAGAAATACCTTTGGTCTCCTGCATGTCAAGCTATCTTTGAGACACTCAAAGAGAAGCTCACTTCCACACCAGTCTTGATTCCTCCAGATACATCAAAGCCTTTCCAGATCTTTTGTGACGCCTCATTGCAAGGATTGGGTGCGGTCCTCATGCAAGAAAAGCAAGTCGTTGCTTATGCTTCCCGTCAGTTGAAAACTCATGAGCTCAACTATCCAACACATGATCTTGAACTTGCAGCGGTTGTCTTCGCTCTAAATGTATGGAGGCACTACTTGCTTGGAAACCGTTGTGAGATCTTTTCTGACCACAAAAGCCTAAAGTATATCTTCACTCAGCCGGACCTCAACCTTCGCCAAAGGAGATGGATTGAAACCATCAACGACTTTGATCTTTCGATCAACTACACTCCGGGCAAAGCAAATGTGATGGCCGATGCCCTCAGTCGTAAGGCATATGTGAACAACCTCATGGTGGAAGAACAACAACCTCTCTTGTGCGAGGAATTCTGTCAACTCAACCTCGAGCTTGTACCTCAGGGATATCTTCATAACTTTATAGCTACCCCTCTCTTGGAAGAAAAAGTTCGCTCCATTCAACGTGGTGATCCATACACTAAAAACATCATCTCCAAGATTCAGCTTCCGAAGTATGAACCTTTCCACCTTGATGACCAAGGCACTCTATTCTTTAAGCACCGGATGTTCGTTCCGCAGTATCCGGGTTTGAGAGAGCAAGTTCTTAAAGAAGCTCATGATTCTGTTCTTTCTATCCACCCTGGCAGCACTAAGATGTACATGGACCTGAAAACACAATATTGGTGGCCTGGATTGAAACGATATTGTGCCAAGTATGTCTCTGAGTGTGATGTCTGCCGCAGAATAAAAGTTGTCCATTAGAAACCTTCCGGTCTTCTACAGCCATTGAAGCCTCCAGAATGGAAATGGGAGAAAGTAGAGATGGACTTCATAACTGGGTTTCCAAGGTCGCAGAAAGGGAACAATGCAATCTTTGTTGTCATCGACAGGCTTTCTAAAGTGGCTCACTTCTTTCCAGTCAAGGAAACAATTTCTGGTAGTCCACTTGCCGAGCTCTATATCAACAGAATTGTCTCTTTGTATGGGGTTCCTCTTGTAATTAGCTCAGACCGTGGGAGTATCTTTACCTCCAAGTACTGGGAGAGTTTCCAACAAGGCTTGGGAACAAAGTTGAACTTCAGCACAACTTACCACCCTCAGTCACAAGGGCAAGTTGAAAGGATCAATCAAATTCTGGAAGATATGCTCTATGCTTGCGTCATCTCTTTCGGCATGAAGTGGGAAGAATGCCTTCCTTATCCTGAATTATCTTACAACAACAGCTATCAGAAGAGTCTCCAGATGGCATCCTTTGAGGTCCTCTATGGTCGCAAATGCCGAACTCCGATTGGTAGGTCAGGGGCAGGTGAAAGAAAATTCTTTGGTCCCGACATTGTCACTCAAGCAGAAGAGAAGGTTCTTATCATTATTGAGAACTTGAAAGTTGCTCAGATTCGTCAGAAAAGCAACTATGACAGAAAACACACGGACATGGAGTATGTTCCTCGTGATCTCGTTTACCTCCGTGTCACTCCCATGAGAGGCACCCATCGCTTTTGTATCAAAGGCAAGCTTGCGCCTAGATACATTGGTCCTTTCAAAATTCGCGGCAAAACAGGAGAAGTCGCTTATGCTCTTGAGCTCCCTGAAAATCTCAAGGTCCATGATGTTTTTCATATCTCTCAACTCAAGAAGTGCTTCAAGGATCCCGGCAGGACCGTGGACCACGAGCTCATCAATCTCCAAGAAGATCTGTCTTATCAAGAACACCCCACAAAAATCCTAGAAGTCACAGAAAGAAAGACTCACAACAAGTCCATCAAGTTCTGCAAGGTGCAGTGGTCGCACCATTCCGTTGATGAAGCCACTTGGGAACGCAAGGATGAGCTCCGTGCCAAGTATCCTACCCTCTTCGTGTCTACTTCTTCTTCCTAGAATCTCGGGGCGATATTCCTGTTTAGTGGGGGAGAGTTGTAGCATCCCATCTGTCTAACATCTGTAATGCTACATGGTTTAATAATAAATGCAACTTCCTACATGTTTATAATTGCATCATCTTTATATCATGCCACCTTGCATTTGAGCATCATATAAACCCCTTTTCATTTGGCTCTTCCCTCATATGCATTGTTTTATTAAATGTATTTGCTTCTTGATATCATGTATTTGCCTTTTGATTAATGATATAATGCCCAATTTGAGTTGAGGGCATGTCTCTATAAATCGTTCCACCTCTAACCTGGCTATGGATCCTTGTGATGATATCTTGCTCAATGATTCTACCATGCATATATATATGTGGGCTCCTTATTTATTTGCTTGAGTTGAAATCATGCCCATGTATTAATGTGGTGATCCTTGCAACAATATTCATATATACACTTGTCTCCATGATCTTACTTGAACTCCACCATCTATAGCATAAGTGGGTCCTTATTTGAATTTTGTGGATTTAAATCATGCCTACAGGCTATATGATGGATTCATATCATGTAAATTGGTATTATGGATTTTATTCCACTTGGTTTGATCCAAACCATGCCAAAATGGGGTCCTCTAATCTAAATATTGCTATATATCATTCTAGTGCTTATGCACTCTCTTATTCCTTTATGCATGTGTGTCCATGTTGTTTTCACATAATCGAGCCAGATGCAATATAAAAGCACCCCTCTTAGTGCATGCATGCAATAATGAATCTCTCTAGAGCATGCAATAATAGACACTACATGTGGCTTGACTCTCAAATTAAATTCATATTTTGGTTCTTTGGATTTTTTTTGCTCATTCTTCACTAGTTGTTCAAATGCAATCCAACTCATCTACTAGAATTTGGGCCTTGGGTACATTATTTCTGTCTTTGCCATATCCAATTCGAAATCAAGCTTTTTAGCCTTCTTTTATCTTACTTTATTTTTTCTAAAAGCTAATTGTGCTTCGGCCATCTATCTCTCTATAATCTATCTAAGATCCTAAGCTAGTTATTCACCAACCTAGCTAACCATCCGGCCACACCTGGTGCCACCCAACCAACCATCGACCAGCTCTATCCCTTGCCCTGTTTTTCTTCCCCCTCATGAGCACGTGATCGTGCATGACCCCCTCTTGCTCCCGGTGCATAAAGCAGCGTAGCAGCTGGCACCTCTGCCCTCACCCTCCCACCTACCGCCAGATCGAGATCTTGACTCCTTCTTCTCCCCATGCCACAACGCCATGGCATGGCCAAAACCCTGACCCTGCCATCTACCTCGCCGACAATCTGCGGCTGCTGTAGCTCGCCCACCTTGACCAGGAGCTTCGTTGAGCCTGCTGAAGCTGATCGGAGCAGGGAGCGAGGAGGAGGAGCAGCCACCCCGCCGGAGCCACCTCGCTGCCGCCGTGTCTGAACCCCTCTGCAAGCTTCATCTATCAAGCGCCACCGTCGATCAGTGTCTCCCTCCGCCTACGGTTTCGCGGGACGCCTAGGTGAGCCCATGGTTACCTCTCAGACATCTTCCCCTTGTGTATCCTGTCGAGCCATGCCGACGGGCGTGACGCCGTCCGTGCTTGCCGCCACGAGCGCTAAAAGCTTCCCGGCTGGCTCTGTTCATCGCGTCCTAACCATCTCTGTGGTGCTCTTCTTCGAATGACATCTGAAGCAAATTTGTAAACCCTAGACCCTTCTTCAAAACGAGCTAGAGCACGTTCAAAGCCATCGAGTATAGCCCTAGTAATCTTGATTGCAAGATTGTTGTCCGGACAGATCTATGTGTTCGCGTTGTTGGTGTTCTTCACGAAACTGCTCTCGTCACAGTTCCCCCCAGCATAAACCGCTCAGATCACAGCGTATAGCTTGTTGTCCTCTTTAATTCGAGTACTCATATGACTTTTTCCGTTCAGCGAGAGTGGAGAAATCCACCCCGCAAGTTCAACTATTTTCGCAGATAGATGCATCATCGTGCGGTGCAGTTCAGGTGTTCATATGAGGAACCCCGGTATTGGTGCTTTACCTGGATGTACGCGCTTAATCTAACAACATAACTTGCTAAGCCGAAGTGGGTTCGATCTCCCACAACGCCACTTTTTATTTTAACCTCGCACACCGTGCGTCCCCACCAGGCATCTCTCTGCCCTTCAGCCCACCGAGTACAATCAGCACCCCGCGGCCCGCCTGTCTTGGACTATGACTAGAAGCCCCGTCGGTGTAAAAAGTCCCGGATCTTTTTCTAATTCAATAAAATTCTAGAAAACCGATAAATCTAAATAAATTTATATCTTTTAAAATAATTCAAATTTGACATATATTATATTTTTCCTGATTAGAGAAATGCCAGAAAATCAAATATGCCATCCAAAATAATTTTTGAGCAATTTAAAAATTTCGAATTTATTAAAATATCGATTAATGCTTTTATCTTAAATAATAACTTTAATTCTATAACTCCAAATTTGACAAATAATATGTCTAAAACGATCAGCTCGACGAGCCCGTTCTGTTTGTGGGTTCTATGACATGAATTGAAGAATTCATCATGTAAATATTAATTATACAGCAATGTTTATGGGAGCAAAACATGACTAAAAACCTAATAAAATGCTTTATTCTTGTACCCCACACCTCACCCATGCCATGCTATGCTATGCCATGTAAATTGTGCATCATTCATCATGGCATGCTTGGTTGCTTGTCACATTTTATTCATATGCTTGTGCACTTTATTTATACTGGCCCTTGTTTGTTTGGTTCTTTGCGACTAGACGCCGAGCAGGGGAATTATCAGGAATCCCAGGAGTACTACCTAGATCCTTCTCTCACGTCAACTGAGCTACCAGGAAAGCACTACCACATGCTTGCATACATATAGTACATATTGCTTCTATCTTATTCTTGCATCACGGATTCGCGAATGCATTAAATTGAATCCCAAGTACTGCATAGCCTTTACTTTTAAACCCCACCGAGCTTGTTCCTCCATCCCATGAGCCACTACTACAGGAGTTGTTTGAGCCATGCGAGTCGTCGAACAACATGTGTAGGGGTTGTGAGTGTCTGGTGGAAAACGAGGTATCTAAACAACTTTACCTGAGTAGTAATGGGATAACTAATGAAAGAGGCACCGGTGGGTAATATCTGTTATTTTCCTTTTACGTCCACTTGTGTTACGTAGGACCCCGAGTACTTGATTCATGTTCCTTGACTATTCGCACTATCCACATACGGGAGACTCTATGAATCCCCCTTTGCCTGAGCTTGATTTGCACTTTATTTCTTGGGGCCACAAAGTAGTTTGGGGCTTTATTACTATCTTGTAGTTATGCCATGATTTACCGCTTTAATTATGATTGTGCGTCGCGCACCTATACTGTTTAAGAATGCGGAATGTTTTCGCTGTACCGACAAGCCCAGTCATATTTTCGGGTTCCCAGTCGTTTACAGTCATTGTCGCAAACCCTGGGTCCGTCTCGGAGCCAGCCGACTTTGTTGCGGGTAGCTTATTGGGGTGGCCCCCTGAAATGATTTATGAATCCTATGATTGCTTTGTCGTGAAAGCCTCGTTGGGTTTTGATTTGGTTTTTCCGAGGTTGATCATGTGTGTGTTGCTATTTGTGCACCCCTGCAGGGTAAATCTTTCTGAAAGCCGTGTCCACAGTTATGGACGACTTGGAGCACATTTTCTCGATCATAGACAAGTATAACTAAAGTACCATGTTTAATTTGACTAAATATCTGACTAGTAATTAGTGCAATACTCATGGAATGGCTAATAAAACTGCCAACGGATGGGTTGTTCGTCCGCCTACTCATTGGTAAGCGAGAGGGAGGATGGATCTGTTACTTTATACTGTTATAACTATTGATTCTAATTAACGGACATTCGTCTATCATTGGTTAGGCGGATGGTTAGCGAGTATCTATAGACTTGTTAGTTATTATCTTTTGCTGCAATTGCGTCACCCCAGGTATATGTCCCCTTTAGAGGCATAAAGACTTGGTGAGTACCCCTAGTGTCTCACACGATAAATTCTTTGATTCAGATGAACAGGTGTATTCGCAAGATGGATACTAGGTGGAGGAAACAGATGATGTTGGCAACGATCACTCGGTGTAGAGATTCCGGGAATGGGGATCCGTGAGATCTATGGGCGGGATGTGCTTATTTATGTGGCATCTTATGCCGATTTGCTTCTTATCCATACTCGGATCTTGTTAACCGCTTCCGCTTGATACTTTGTTGATTGATGGATGAGGAGCTATCCTAAAACTATTATCTCTATATAGGATATTTGGATCTTGCCGTATGGCGTTGCAATATTTCTATTTCTTTTAGATGGTATGGCTCTGAGAACTGTTGTAAGGTAGCTTGCATACATACTCACTTGTGTATGTATTTGATCTCTTCGCCTATCGCCTACGCCGCTCGCTCTTGTCCCGATGTTCTTGGAAGTGGTTAGGGCGGTCGACGGGCCTACACATGGGTGGCCCTGGGCCCTGCTGTAAAATCCCTCATCCACTTCTGGTTCATCCAGGCTTGAACTTAGAGCGTAGGGTCCGAGGTTTTTACAACAAGGCAACAAGCACAGGAAAGCAGAACAGGTGCAACTTCAAAATTTTCAACATAAAGAGGGGAAACTTAATATTGTTGAGATGCATGAAACCATGTTTCCCTCTCTCATAATAACTTTTTATAGCATCATGAATAAAACTAAAAATATAACAATCACATAAAACATTCTTATCATGAACCACATGCATAAAATAATTATTACTCTCTGATAGGGTGGAGGTCGACGTTGACAATAAGGTGCCCGATCTTTCGATGAGACAATATCTGTCAATTATGGTGGAGGTCGATGTTGACGATCCGACTACAAAGGTGTGAGACGTTGCGCCTTAGCAATCGATACACAAACTTCCGAGGCTATTGATCACGCCAGAGCTAGATCAACCTGATCACGAGGATCAATCCCTACAATCAATCAAAGAACCAGCAAGAATTATAGATGCAATCAAGATATTGCGAATATGGATGAAAGCTTTATTGAAGAGGTGGGATTCTGTTTGTGCATAGTACAAAAGGTCGGTTTGACACTTGTGCCTATGGCAAAGAGTAGCTCGTGGCTAAGTCTTTTACTAAACAAAATCCCAGTCTAAACAATGACCTAATGGGAGTATATATGGAGGAATAGAAGGGAATTTCGGCCAGCCTTGGGGAGGAGGTCGAAATCCATCTCCAGGCTGGTTTCCTCCACTATACGGACTCTAAAAGTTCAGCCCCTTTATTGGGACGAAAATTACATGGGCCTGGCCCATATTTAAAGGTGACGCAGCACCATCTAATCACATGGACGAAAATTTGAAGTGTGTAGCTCTCTAGTTCGTCCATGTCTTCATCTTTTCATTATGGTGGCTTCAAACTTTTGAAGCGTCATCCTGGATCCTCACACGATTACTGCCATCATCTCCATGCATGATCATGCTCTAATGCTTGTCCCTCTCATCCATGCTAGGCCTATTATTCCTAAGTAACATACACACATCTGATTTAGGCAGCATCATATTCTCATGGATATTAGGAATAGTTCCTCGAAACGAAAGTACCTGATAATTCAGTTGGCGTGCACGAGCTCTTGTGAGAGGTCCTTCGAATTGTGGAACGTGAGGAAGTGTGGCTGTAGGTGCAACGGTTGTATCAACCGTAGGGATGTCCTCATCACCCTCCCCTTTTTGAATTGAAGTCGTCCTCGACACAATCTCATCTTCTTCTCCAAAGTATGGTTTCAAATCTGCAATGTTAAATGAGGGACTTACCGTGCCCATCTCTGTAGGAAGCTCAAGTTTATATGCATTATCATTCAATTTCTCTAACACTTGAAAAGGACCAACAGTACATGGCATTAATTTTGACTTGCGCAAATCAGGAAAGCGATCTTTGCGCAAATGCAACCAAACTAAATATCCCACATCAAACACAATATGCTTGCGTCCTTTATCACCAGCAACTTTATATTTAGCATTCATATGTTCTATATTTTCCTTAGTAATCCTATGCAACGTAAGAATCTGTTCAGCACAGTGTGTAGCATCAAAATTATGTTGCACCGAAGATGGAATAGGTAATAAATCAATAGGTGCACGAGGAACAAAACCATACACAATCTCAAAAGGGAATAACTTAGTTGTAGAATGCACAGAACGATTGTAAGAAAATTCAATATGAGGTAAACAATCTTCCCACATTTTTAAGTTCGTCTTTAAAACAGCCCGTAACATGGTAGACAAAGTTGTATTAACTACTTCAGTTTGTCCATCAGTTTGGGGATGACATGTAGTACTAAACAACAACTTAGTCCCCAATTAGCCAATAAACATTTCCAAAAATGGCTAAGAAATTTAGTATCACGATCTGAAACAATAGTATTAGGCACACCATGCAAGCGAACAACATCGCGAAAGAATAGTTCAGCAACATGAGCAGCATCATCACTCTTATGACAAGGAATAAAGTGTGCCATCTTAGAAAATCTATCCACAACCACAAACATACTATCCCTCCCCTTCTGTGTTCGAGGTAATCCTAAAACAAAGTCCATATAAATATCCTCCCAAGGTACACTAGGAACAGGAAGAGGCATATATAAACCATGTGAATTAAGGCGTGACTTAGATTTTTGACATGTTGTGCAGCGAGCAATAAACCTCTCAACATCCATTCGCATGCGTGGCCAAAAGAAGTGTGTAGAAAGTACGTCTTATGTCTTCTTTACTCCAAAGTGACCCATCAATCCCCCTCCATGCGCCTTCTGCAACAACAAAAGACGAAGGGAACCTTCTGGAATGCATAGTTTGTTAGCACGGAACACAAACCCATCATTGAGGACGAATTTGTTCCAAGTTCTACCCTCTAGACAGTGATGCAAAACATCTTTAAAATATGCATCTTTCATATATTGTTCTTTAATAGTTTCCAATCCAAAGATTTTGAAGTCAAGTTGAGATAACATGGTATAACGACGTGATAAAGCATCAGCAACAATATTATCTTTACCCTTTTTGTGTTTAATAGCATAAGAAAAAGATTCAATGAATTCAACCCACTTTGCATGACGTTTATTCAACTTAGCTTGACTACGAATATGCTTCAAAGATTCATGATCAGAATGTATAACAAATTCTTTAGGCCATAGATAATGTTTCCAAGTTTGTAATGTCCGAACAAGAGCATATAATTCCTTATCATAAGTAGAATAGTTCAAACTAGCTCCACTCAATTTCTCACTGAAATATGCAACATGTTTTCCCTCTTGTAACAACACTCCTCCCAAACCAATTCCGCTAGCATCACATTCCAACTCAAAGGTCTTATTAAAATCAGGAAGTTGGAGTAAAGGAGCATGTGTAAGCTTATATTTGAGTAGCATGAAGGCTTCTTGTTGTGCATCGCCCGAAACAAAGGGCACATCTTTCTTAGTAAGCTCGTTTAGCAGCGCTGCAATGGAACCAAAATCTTTGACAAAGCTCCTATAAAATCCAGCGAGGCTAAGGAAGCTCCTCACTTGTGTGACTGTTTTGGGTTGTGGGCAACTCAAAATTGCTTCAATCTTGGCGGGGTCAACTTCATTACCCTATGCTGTAACAACATAGCCAAGATAAGCAACTCTATCCATGCAAAAGGTGCACTTCGCAATGTTACCAAACAAACGTGCATCATGTAAAGCATAAAAAATAGCACGTAAATGTTCCAAATGTTCTTCTACAGATTTTCTATATATCAATATATCATCAAAATAGACCACCACAAAATGTCCAATAAAAGCACGTAAAATTTCATTCATTAATCTCATGAAAGTGCTAGGAGCATTAGTTAAGCCAAAGGGCATCACTAACCACTCATATAGGCCAAATTTAGTTTTAAATGCAGTTTTCCATTCATCTCCTAACTTCATACGAATCTGGTGGTAACCACTACGCAAATCAACCTTAGAGAACATGGTAGAGCCACTCAATTCATCAAGCATGTCATCTAAACGAGGAATAGGATGACGATATTGAATAGTAATATTATTGATTGCTCTACAATCAGTACACATGCACGAAGAACCATCTTTCTTTGGTACCAAAATAATAGGAACAACACATGGACTAAGAGACTCACGAATATGACCCTTGTCAAGAAGTTCTTCAATTTGTCGTTGAATCTCTTTCGTCTCCTCCGGATTGGTACGATATGGTGCACGGTTGGGCAAAGATGCTCCAGGAATCAAATCAATTTGGTGCTCAATTCCACGAATAGGTGGCAGTCCTGGAGGTACACCTTGTGGGAAAACGTCCTCATACTCCTGCAAAATGTTAGCAATAGCAGGTGGCAACGAAGGAGGAATCTCCTTAGCCGAAAACAACACTTATTTGCAAATGGTAGCATAACATGCAGTAGTAATCACATCAAATTCAGAAATATCAGATTTCCTAGCTAGTACATTAGCATGTTTTGGATCAGATTTAGAAGTACTTGGGGAAGGCATAAGTGCCTTAGCAACAATCTGATTTTCACTCAGCTTTTCCCCCTCATTATGTGCTCTACTAGCTCTAGCAAGATCATCTTCTAAAATACTTTCAGGAGACATGGGAAGTAACACAATATTCATATCATTATGAAGAAGAGAATACTGATTTGTGCTACCATAGTGTATAGAATTTGTATCAAATTGCCATGGTCTACCAAGTAAAAGAGCACATGCTTGCATAGGAACAACATCACACTCAACATAATCAGCATATACAGCAATAGTAAAATGCACACGAACTATATGTGTTACCTTAACCTTGCCGCTGTTATTAAACCATTGAATGTGATATGGACGAGGATGGGGTCGTGTCGTGAGAGAAAGCTTTTCAACCATATACATGTTCGCCAAGTTGTTGCAGCTCCCTCCATCAATAATAATGCAAATACAGCGATCTTTAACCACGCCCTTGGTATGGAACAGATTATGGCGCTGGTCCGGCTCGGCCTTGGTAATATGTGAACTCAAGACTCGTTGTGCAATTAAACTCGGGTATTTCTCTGCATGTTCCGCAGCCATATATTCAGAATCTTGTTCTGTGGGTGCTGTATCACATTGCTCATCATATGCAATAAGGGCCAAAGTATCTTCATCATAATCACTGGCGGAATCGTATCCACCATCCTCGAGAGCAATCATCACTCGAGAGGAGGCACAATCACTTGCAAAGTGACCAAGTCCACCACATTTGTGGCACTGAATTTGGCTGGACTTGCCCGTAGATGCCATGGAGGACGCAGCACTCGGGGCTAGTCCCGGAGTAGTCTTCCGTGGAGAGAACGGTGGTGGTGTAGATGCTGCAGATCGCGTGGATGTGGTCACTGGAGGTGTAGGTGCAGCAGTCTGTGACGCTGAATTCGGTGATCTCCAAGTAGAACGCCCTGCAGAATAATTAGTTCGTATCGCCTCGCATCGATCCTGCAATTCACATTCAGCATTGCAAGTAAGATGGAAAAAACAGGTAATAGTGTGATAAGATTTATATCGAAGAATGGTCTGAATTTCCTTATTTAACCCACCTATGAATCGTGCCATTAATGCTTCATTATCCTCCTCTATACCACAACGCAGCATGCCAGTTTGCAACTCCTGATAGTTATCCTCTACAATTTTTTTGCCTTGATCTAGACGTGCTAATTTGGTAAGCATGGGACGCTGATAATATGGTGGAACAGAACGAATACACATAGCATGTTTTAAAGCATCCCATGTAGTGATTGGATTAGCATGATTAGCACGACAATATTCAGACCACCATATGGAAGCAAAACTAGTGAACTCACAAGTAGCAGCACTAACACGTCTATCCTCGGGATAATTTAGGCATGGAAAATGCTGGTCTAATTCTAATTCCCAAGAGAGGTATGCATCAGGATTATAGTGACCATTAAATGTAGGAACATTTAATTCAGTTTAGGAACATGGTCATCATCACGTACCAACGGAAAAGGAGGTGGACGGCGGATGTGAGGATTGTATTGCTTAGGCCGACCAGCTGGCTGATCAACTATGAAGTCGTCCGCGTACTTGTCCTCGTCCTCATCTTCCCTGTAATAATCATCGAACTGAGCATCACGAGCCTGTGTGACACCCGTAGCTCCTGCAACACCAGCAACAGCAGTGTCCGCGGTAGCAGCAGCACCCACAGCCGAAGTTAGTACCGGATGTTTGAGAATGCGCTGTGCACGTCCCAACAAGTTCGGTGTAGGAGCCCCGCGAGTCGGCTGTGGAGGAGACGCGCGAGCCATCGGTGGTGGTGGTAAGCGTGCGAGCACCGCCTAGAATTTAGCGTCGAGTTTGGTGGTGAAGGCGGTCTTGAGTCCCTCGAGTTGCTCCATCGTGTCAGTAAAACGCTTGTCCACATCCTGGATATGGTCAGCCAAAAGTGTGGTGACGTGAGCCTGCAAGACTTCACCCTCTAGTGGTTGTGCACCTGTGTTTTCTGGTGGCATGATTAATACGCAAAAAGCACAGGTATATGATAGAGATACAACAGGAATAGTGGTGGAAAACGCTTAATCTGTCAAGCAAACCAATAATCTTACCCGTTCTTACCCTGCAGCAGGTGGTGAGCAGCAACCGTCGTGATCAAGCTTCAAGAAGATTGAATAGAGCGATTTCTAGGTGGTGTCATCGCACGGTGTGGGAATATGTGGAGTTCTGGGTGGCTGCAATATCTGTAGACACAATTTCAAAACAGCAATGCAAGGTTTAATAACAGCTCAATGACGGTATTGTGCTGGTCCTAGACTATCCCAAGCTAGAGACGCGAGCCTAGAACACTACGAGTCACGCCGCGATACCGAAAAGTAACAAGCACCAGTGCTCTGAACAGTGCGCGAATGAGGCGCAAATCACTAGTATGGAAAGTGTCTCAAAACGATCAGCAAGGTGGAATATCAAGATAGGCTCAAGAATTTTTTTTGAAATTTCCGAAAACTGCACGAAACTGCTCTGGAAAGCGTGCAGACGCCAATTTTTTTCACTATAATGGCGTATAGCTCAAAACGAGCCCAGAAGCCTAAAAACAGTATAGGCCGAATTTTTTATTTTGCTCTCCCCTCCTCTTCCCTTCTGGCCGATTCTTTCTGGAACTCAGATCAAGTTGCAGCTCGGATTGGATCTACAAAGATGGAAAGCACGAATAGGAAAACAAAAACAAACCTAATTGGACTGTAACAAGGATATGCGGTAGCGGAGGCGGTATGTGGGCGTAGGGTTGTAGCAAGTGTATGGCGGTGGTGATAGCGGAATCGGTGGTGGCGGTGGTGATGACTGTGACGAGAACTCGAAACTCTAAAGATCTAGATCTAAAACCAGCACTGGACACGACGATGCAAACTAGAACTCAACAAAGCAAATACTAAAAAGAAACGATGCAATAGGCCCGAAAGTATTTCTAGGATACGGATCTAACCCTAATTTGTTGGATTTTTATGGTTTATAGGAAGAAGAACAGATGCAATCTAAACTACGAAAACTATAAGATCTCACCGAGAAACCCAAAATCTGATACCACTTCATAGGGTAAAGATGCCCGATCTTTCGATGAGACGATATCTATCGATTATGGTGGAGGTCGACGTTGACGATCCGACTACAAACATGCGAGACGTTGCACCTTAGCAATCAATACACCAACTTTCGAGGCTATTGATCACACCGGAGCTATATCAACCTGATCACGAGGATCAATCCCTGGAAGCAATCGAAGAACCAGCAAGAATTATAGATGCAATCAAGATATTGCGAATATAGATGAAAGCTTTATTGAAGAGGTGGGATTCTGTCTGTGCGTAGTACAAAAGGTCGGTTTGACACTTGTGCCTATGGTGAAGAGTACCTCGTGGCTAAGTCTTTTACTAAGCAAAATCCCATTCTAAATAATGACCTAATGGGAGTATATATGAAGGAACAGAAGGGAATTTCGGCCAGCCTTGGGGAGGAGGTCGAAATCCATCTCCAGGCCGGTTTCCTCCACTATACGGACTCTAAAAGTTCAGCCCCTTTATTTGGACGAAAATTACATGGTCCTGGCCCATATTTAAAGGTGACGAAGCACCATCTAATCACATGGACGATAATTTGAAGTGTGTAGCTCTCTAGTTTGTCCATGTCTTCATCTTTTCATTATGGTGGCTTCAAAGTTCTGAAATCTTCACTTGCAGTGTCTTCCTGGATCCTCACACGATTGCTGCCATCATCTCCATGCATGATCATGCTCCAATGCTTGTCCCCTTCATCCATGCTAGGCCCATCATTGCTAAGTAACATACACACATCTGATTTAGGCAGCATCTTCTCATGAATATTAGGAATAGTTCCTAGAAATGAAAGTACCTGATAATTCAGTTGGCGTGCACGAGCTCTTGTGAGAGGTCCTTGGAATTGTGGAACGTGAGGAAGTGTGGCTGTAGGTGCAACGGTTGTATCAACCGTAGGGATGTCCTCATCACTCTCCCTATAAGCATAGTCATTCTTATTAATCATAGTGGGAGCAAATTCAACAAATTAGCTATCATTATTATTCTCATCACCATAATCATGAAATATAGGAGGAATATTGTAATCATAATTAATTTTCTCCTCAATAGTAGGTGTACTGAGAATATCATATTCATCATTGTAATCATCATATATTTGAGGCATAATATCATCAAAGTAAATTTTCTCCTCCGTGCTTGGGGGACTAAAAAGATCATTTTCATAAACACTAGCTTCCCTAAGCTTAGACTTTTCCATAGCATTAGCAATAATGGTGTTCAAAGAATTCATACTAATAATATTGCTATTAGCACGCAAATAAAGTTCCATAGGTTTTTAAATTTTCTCTTCAAACACTTCATGTCCTAACTCAAGATAAATACTATAGAGCTCTCTAATTTTGTTGTTGTTTTCCATTAAGCCTAACAAGTGAAAAATAAAAACAAGAAATAAAAAGATATAATTGCAGAATCTAAAGAAAATAACTTCGAGCACTCACACACCAACAACAGTACTATAAGATAGCTTAGTAGCCAGAGGATGTGAGTACCTTTTACCTTACCTCGCCGGCAACGGCGCCGGAAAATAGCTTGATGTCTATGCACGCTTCTATTCTTGTAGACATTGTTGGGCCTCCAAGTGCAGAGGTCTATATAACAGCAGCAAGTTTCCCTTAAGTGGATCACCCAAGGTTTATCGAACTCAGGGAGAACGTGGTCAAAGGTATCCCTCTCAAGAAACCATGTAATCAAGATACAAGAAGTCTCTTGTGTCCCCAACACACCTAATACACTTGTCAGGTGTATAGGTGCACTAGTTCGATGAATAGATAGTGAAGTACAAGTAATATGGATGATTATAAGTGGTAATTGCAATCTGAAATAAGAGTGGTAGCAAGCAAACATGTAACAGGACTAAGTATAAATGATGCTTCAATGCTTAGAAACAAGGCCTAGCGATCTGTCGTGGAAATGGCCACGGTAGTCACTACAATAGGTGGCGATTGAGAGTTTTGTGAGGAAGAGTTGGCGGCCATCTGAGGTGCGAGATGGGGGCAGGTGCACAAGGGTTTACCCAGGTTCGGCCCCCCGGAGGGTAAAGACCTACTCCTGCTAGGTTAGATTATGAGAGAGCGAGTTACAAGGGTGGCGAGCTCGGCGGCTGGACGGCGAGTCGCTTGAGGGGGTGTATGATGGAACGTGAGTCTCTACTATACCCTAGGGAGGTTTATATATGATGCACCTCCCAGGGTTTACAAGTTTCCCCCGAACAAGATAAGGATCCGGGAGCCTTTGACCTAATCCGACTGGGCCTCCGCTACGCTCCTGGGCTTCTAGTCGCCAGTCGATGGGCCTCTTCCTTCCTCGAAGTCTAGTCGCTGTCCTTCAGGCGTACTCGCGAGCCTTCTGACCCACTCGAAACCCACTGCTGAGCATACCCCCTTAGGCATATCCCCATCAGTAGTCCTCGAGGCCATTGTTGATGTAGGCGTAGGCGTTCTTTGGTGCTTGAAGTAGGCGAGCACAATTTGGGCACCCAGTCGAATCAGCAATGGACTCTATTAATGCCGGGGAGAATTTCTCCGCAGCTCCACTCGTCACTTTTATGAACATTATCGTTGCCCAGTCGTCATTTCGGCGAGAAGAGAGATTGGCGAGTAGCGAGTGGATCACCGAAGTTGGACCGTCAGCCTCAGTCAAACTACCCATTGGAGCTTCCAACGGTAACTACGGCGCAATTACCGTGGGTAACGGCTATCCCGATTTTGGCGGGTGACCTTTCCCATATAAGGGGAGTGACGGATCTGCTTCGCAATCCTGCTTCGCATTCTTCATCCTTCCTCATTTGCTTTTCCTCCTCGCCCCCGACCTATTCTCCTCGCATTGCGCGATTCCGCTTCCCACTCAATGGCGCCTCCCAAAGGCTCATGGGGAAAATCCAAGTGCTCCACGGCCCAGTTGAAATCCTTCGAGGATGCCGGGGTGCTTCGCAAGGGGAATTGGCGAGTTCCCCCTTCTTCTGAGACTGAGCCGAAGCTGCGGCCCAGCGAATTCATCTGTTTCACCAGCCATCTCGAGAGGGGCTTAGGGTTTCCCACTTCGCTCTTCTTCCACCGCTTCTGCGCGTACTACGCGATCAAGCCCTCGGATCTTGGTCCGCATAGCATCGAGCAGCTGGCGATCTTTGTTGCCTTTTGCGAGTGTTACCTCGGCTGCAGGCCTTACTTCCCGCTGTGGCTGGTGCTCTTCCACGGCCGCATCGGGCGCGAGGCGTCCAGCGGCTTGATGCTGGCCGTAGGCGGGGTCACCTTCCAGTTGAAGCCGAAGGCCAACTTCATAAAGCTTCTCCTGCCGAAGAAGGCCGCCAGTGAGTGGAAGAAAAGTTGGTTCACGTCAAGGAAGCCACTCCCTCCGGCGAGGTTTCCCTCCCTGAATTCGTTGCCGAGAGGAGCGAGCCCCGCCGACTGGCGCCAAAGAAGCTCCCTGAAGATCAGCGGATGGCCGCCGCGGAGATGATGAACCAGATCCAGAAGCTGAAGGACCAGGGGTTGATTCCGATCAACCTCTACAATTGCTGGCTTGGGTGGCGCCTGGTTCCGCTGGCGGCTCGCCCACGCTGGATGTACGAGTACAGCGAGAAGCTTGATCCATCTCGCACCAGCACGGAGTCATGGGAAGCCGAAGACTACAAAGGTGCCCTGAAGAAGATCACCGACACGGAGTTCACGAGCGCGGCAGTCAGAGTCGCCCCGTATACTCCCGTGAAGAATGAAGCCCCTATAGTAAGTCTTCTTTCCAATCGCTCCGTTCGTATTCCAATTTCGTTCTTTTCGCTCGTCATGTTTCTGACTCGCAACGGTTCTCAGCTTTTTCAGGTATTGGAGGGTTGGCTCCCTCCGCTCGATGAGGAAGTCCCCCAGGAGCTAGAGGAAGATTCTGAGGAGAATCCTTCCGATAGCGACCGGGAGGACGAAGAGGTCACTCCCCCAGCGGATGTGGCTCGCAAGACCCGAATGCAGAAGTAGCGAGAGGTCGAAGCGAGCCGTAGCATGGACGAGTTCGAGGAAGGCGACAAGGTCGCACAGGAGCAGACGTCCCGACGCACCGCCACGCCTTCAAAGCGCCCATGCCGGCCCAGGTCGCCGGCGAAGAGGCCCGCGTCGCCAGTCAGGTTATCAGTGGTGTTTGGGTCAGACAACGACTCCGACGGCGAAGGGTCTCCTGAAATCTCGCACAAGGTCCCGAGGGCTGTAATCCTGACGAAGGGGTTGGAGGGCGAGGACACGGAGGTGGTGGTAGAAGCGCCCCTGGATTCGATCGTGCCGTCGACCTGGGGGGTCCCAAGCCAAGAAGCCACTGATGTGGTGCCGCCCAAGTCACCATTGCCGTCGGAGGCGGCGGCGTCGGAGCCGGAGATCCCGGCGACTGCGGCTTCGTCGTCAAGGAAGTCTTCGGTTTCGTGGGCTTCTAACGTATTCGAGTGTGGGCTTAGTCACAAGCTTGGTCCCGAGTTGGACAAGCCTGCCCATATCAGTACTGGTCTTCGCGTTCTTCCAGTCCCCAAGTAAGTTTAAACTTCCTTGTCCCAATTTTCTTTGCATCTTTCGTGTCGTGGTTGTGCTAATTAGAAGGGTTCGTGCAGGTCGGGGGCTAAGAAGATTGGGCGCCCTTCGATGGCCAAGATTCCCCCGGCCACTGTCGCGGGAGAAGGTGATCTCCTTAGGAAGAGGAAGGCCTCCGAGGATGTCGCGACTACTGAAGTCACGAAGAAACAGAAGGGCGGTGCTGACGACGCCGCGACGGGGGGAAGCACCACGGAGCCAGTTGCTGCGCCGCTCGTCGAAGAGGGGGCGACGACACGATCGGAGCCAGCGTTGGCTGCATCCGCGCTGGAGGTGCCGGCCCTGGCGGCCAGCGCCCCTGCCAGGGCGTCGGCGACATTCCCTCGCTTTATGGCGAGGGGTTTTCCAGGCGGTGCGGACGCGCAGTCTCCGCAGTTCCTGGAAATCGTGGACACGGAGATTGAGGCCCGCCGCGGGCGCACCTCCTTCACGGTCCCGTCGACTGACCGCTGCTGAACTTCACAAGATGCTCGGCGCTGCCATTCAGGTATGTCTAGTCCCCGAATTCCTAGTCGCTGAATTTTGGCGGTTGGGAATTGTCTTTATCTTCCTGTATTCTCCAGTCCCCGAGTTCCTAGTCGCTGAATCGCTGTGACTAGGAATTGGTCTTGTTTTTTTTTCTTCCTTCTCCAGTCCCCGAGTTCTTGGTCGCTGAATTTCAGCGACTGGGAACTGGTCTTGTTTTTTCTTCATTCTCCAGTCCCCGAGTTCCTGGTCACTGAATTTCAGCGACTTGGAACTGGTGATAATTTTCCTCCCGGTGCTTAGCTGGTCTTGTTGTTTTGCAGGGGTTGCAGCGAGAGTCGACTGATCGGCAGGCTGCGCGAGAGCGCCTAGAGCATGACTTGCGCGAGGCGCAGGAGGTTAACCGGCAGCTTCAGGAGAGGATCGGTGAGTGTTTGGCGTTGTTCTTCTTTGCTTGTTGTGAGCTGATTTTATGCGATACTTTGACACCTCCACTTGCAGACGGTTTTCCGGCTGAGGTCTCCAAGGCCCGTGAGGGGTATGTCCCACTCGCGGAGCTGGACACGGAGAATGAGCCAGTGGCCTTCTTGATCAAGGAGTTGGAGGATGCTAAGGCGGCCTCAGTTTCTTCGGAAGAACAGGTGAAGGCTGCCGTCGCTGCCGCTGAAGACGCACGCAAGGCCGCGGACTCCATCATCGTGGGACTGCATAACGACCAGGCCGCCTTGGAGAAGCACGTCAAGGAGAGTTGCCGTAAGCTGCTTGGTGAGTTTTTGTCATTGCTTTAGCCTTTTGTCCGGTCCCCGCTTTGGGGGTTTCATTGTTTCGCTGATACCTGACTTTGCAGCTGTGGCAGGCCAAAGCGACCCGGTGGTGCAGACTTATACTGCTTCGCAGTGCGTAACTGCCGTGGTGAATGCGGCCACAGCCTCGGCGTTGTGTGTCCAGGCGGCTCTCCAAGGCATGTCTCCCACCGAAGTCATCCCTAGGGGGATCACGGAGGTGTGGCGCTATCTGGAGGAGGTGCCCGCGGTTATGGACTGGATGACGCGCTCATCGTTCAGACGCGGGGCTGCCATGGCATTGAGCTTGGGTCTCGCGCATTTCCCCGACGACTTTGACCTTGACGATGTCACGAGTGGCTATCGCTCGGCGACCGGCACGGTGGAGATGTCGGAGGTGCTGAACCTGACCGCGAAGGCCGCTCCTTATGCTGATCGTGTCTTGGCGAATGGGGATCTGCTGCCGTACCAGGAGACGGTGTCCCCGAGCCAGAGCACCGCGACATGAAGTCGGAGCAGCCCTTCCGGTCGTCATTGGCGAAGTCGCTGACCACGTATCCAACGAACCCGTGGCAGCCCTTTGTGCGCGTCAAGGGTGGTGGTGCTTCTTCTTCGTCAGGGCCTGTGTAATGAGCAAATGTAGAAGTTGTAATAGATGCCAGGTGGCGAACATTTGTATGATTTTTCTGACCCGTGCCGCAGGGACTTGGTCGGTTTGTGTTTTACTAAAGCAGTTTTTTGTTCAACAATTTGAGCGAGTCCCCGAGCGCGTCCACCCTTTAATGGGGTATAACTCGACTATGTATTTATGTGTGTTTGCCTTGTTTTTGCATTTGTTTTTGCCCCTCGCGTCACCTGAACGGCGAGTCCCCGAGTGCGGGTGAGGTTCGTTTGTGAACGGGTCCCCGAGCATTGTGCTAGACCGTATTGGTCGTGATCCTGTTGCAGGTTATGAATGCGTTGTTTGTAACACGTCTCCTCCCCTGGCCCGGAGAGCCAGTCGCTTGGCGAGCCCTAGGCAGCTCTCTTACTGGGTGTGTTCCCGAGCCGCGTGGGGTCCCCATTTTGCAGAGTCCCCGTGCGTGGTACTTAACCGTTTGAGTCGCTTTGCGCAAGGGTGGGGGGGGGGGGGACAGGTCGCTGTGAAAAGCGTGTGTCAGATGTCTTGGCCCGGTGGGCCAGTCGGGCTAGGCGACTCCAATGGCAGCTCCGGATTGGCGTTTTTCGTGGACGACCCAAGGCCCGGATTTTTCCGGTGCCCTTGTGCCGCACTACTTGGCCGTGTCGGTCGCTCGACCAGAGGTTGACTTCCGTAGGTAGCATATTGCTAGTATGTATGAGTGCGAGTGGCACAAGAATATGGCGAGTGGACACAATTTGTGCGATCCAAATGAATTTCATTATATATGCCGATGGAGTACAGTGTGAGGTTCTAAGTATAGAACTTTCTGAGGAGGTTTATATTCCATGGCCTCCCGACCTCCAGTTGGCCGTCACCCCGTATGTCGATGAGGTAGAGCGTCGATGCCAAGGACTCGGCCTATGGTGGATGGCCCCTCCCATGGGGGGGATAGCTTGTGCATGCCCTTTTTATCTTGGACCAGTCGTAGGACCAGGTCGCCTTCCTGGAAGGTGCGAGTGCGAACTCGGCGGCTGTGATAGCGGCGAAGTCGCTGCTGGTATATGGCGGTGCGGGAGCGAGCCAGGTCGCATGCTTCGTCGAGTTGATCAACGCTGTCTTGGCGGGCGGTTTCGTTGGCCGCCTCAACGTAGTTGGCGACTCGAGGGGAGTCGTGCTCCAGGTCTGTTGGTATTACGGCTTCAGCGCCGTACACCATGAAGAAAGGCGTGAACCCTGTTGATCGGTTGACGGAGGTGCGGATCCCCCAGATCACAGAGGGGAGCTCGTCGACCCAGCATCCTGGGGTGCGCTCGAGGGGCACCTGTAGTCGCGGCTTGAGACCATGGAGGACGCTCTGGTTGGCGCGTTCTGCGTGGCCGTTTGACTCCGGGTGGGCGACTGATGCGAGATCGAGTCGTATGCCGTGCTCCTCACAGAAGTCCACCATGGCCCCCTTGGTGAAGTTGGTGCCGTTGTCTGTGATTATGCTGTTTGGGTAGCCGTACCGGTAGATGAGTTCGCGGAGGAACTTGGTAGCCGTCTTGCCGTCGCACTTCTTGATCGGCTTGGCCTCCACCCATTTGGTGAACTTGTCGACTGCGACCAAGAGGTGAGTGAAGCCCGATGGGGCCTTCTTGAACGGGCCGACCATGTCCATGCCCCATACGGCGAATAGCCATGCGATGGGGATTGTCTTGAGCGTCGAACCAGGAAGATGCATCTGGTTGGCGTACTTCTGGCATCCGACGCATCTTTGGACAACATCGGTGGCGTCGGCGTGTGCGGTGAGCCAGTAGAAGCCGTGCCGCATGGCCTTGGCGACTAGCGACTTGGCACCGGCTTGGTGGCCACAGTCGCCGGTGTGGATGTCCTGGAGGATCTTGTGGCCTTCCTCTGGCTATACGCAGCGCTGGAACACGCCGATCACGCTGCGCTTGTGGAGCTCGCCGTTGATGATGACGAAGGATTTGCAGCGGCGTACGATCATTCGTGCCTCTGTCTCATTGCTCGGTAGGAGTTTGTGTTCCAGGCAGGCGACGTATGGCGCTGTCCAGTCGCTAGGTTCTACAACCATGGCGACTAAGGCCGGTTCTGGTTGTACTGGAATCCCGACGTCGATCTCCTTTGGTGGGCTGATGGAGGGCTTGTGGATGATGTCAAGGAAGACGCCTACTGGTGGCGTCTGTCGAGCCGACCCGATGCGGGAAAGTGCGTCCGCCTCCTTGTTTTTACGCCTGTCGATCCACTCGACGGAGTAGCTGTCGAAGTGTCCTCCCAGTTTGTCGACAGCCTGGCGGTATGCTATCATTGTTGGGGAAACAGTGTCGCATGTCTCAGCCACTTGGCCGGCGACTAGGTCGGAGTCGCCATAGCATCGTAGGCGATTGATGTTCATCTCCTTGGCGGCTCTCATGCTGTGGAGGAGGGCCTCGTACTCTGCTACGTTGTTGGTGCAGGGTGTGAAGTTGAGGTGGAGCACGTAGCGGAGCTTGTCTCCTTTGGGGGAGGTCAGTATGACCCCAGCCCCCGCGCCGTCGGCGTCCTTGGAGCCGTCGAAGTGGAGCGACCAGTAGTGGAGGTATGGGAGCTTCTCTAGCTGCTGTGCCTCTTCCCAGTCGGCGAGGAAATCGGCCAGGGCCTGCGACTTGATCGCTTTTCGGGGCTCGTATTTGATGTTGTGGACGCCGATCTCGACGGCTCACTTGGCGACTCGCCCAATCGCATCGCGATTGAGTATGATGTCTTGCAGGGGCGCGGAGGATACCACCGTTATTGGGTGCTTCTGGAAGTAGTGTGGGAGTCGCCGCTGTGCCCGGAATACCGCGTACACCAATTTTTGGTATTGCGGGTAGCGCTGTCGTGAGCCTGTTAAGACTTCGCTGATGTAGTATACTGGGCGCTCTATGGGGCGCTCCTTGCCCTCTTCTGGTCGTTCGACAACCATCACAGCGCTGACGACCCGATTGGAGGTCACGACGTAGACGAGCATTGGCTCTTTGTCGAGTGGCGCGGCGAGTAGTGGTGTCGCGAGTAGCACTTCTTTGAGTGCTTTCAGTGCGTTGTCAGCCTCTGCGTCCCATTGGAACGTTGGGTTCTTACGCATCAGGCGGTATAGGGGCATTGCCTTCTCGCCTAGTCGGGGGATGAAGCGACTGAGAGCCGCAACTCGCCCTGCCAACTTTTGGACGTCGCGCAGGCACTCGGGTTTCCCGAGTCGCGCGATGGTGTCGATCTTGGTGGGGTTGGCCTCAATGCCTCTCTTGGAGACTACGTACCCCAGAAGTTGTCCAGTGGGTACGCCAAAGGTGCATTTTCTGGGGTTCAGCTTGATGTTGTACCTCTGTAGATTTGCGAAGGTTTCTGCTAGGTCGGCGAGCAGATCGTCCTGGTGGGTGGATTTTACCACCACGTCGTTGATGTAGACGTGGATGTTGCGGCCAATTTGGCTCGCTAGACACTCCTGCATGCACCTCTGATATGTGGCGCCTGCGTTCTTGAGGCCGAATGTCATGGCCGTGTAGCAGAACGCGCCGAATGGCGTGATGAACGCTGTCTTCTCTTCATCTTCGACCGCCATCTTGATCTAGTTGTAACCAGGGTAAGCGTCGAGGAAACATAGCGACTCCGATCCTGCGGTCGAGTCGATGATTTGATCGATGCGTGGTAGGACGAACTCCTCCTTCGGGCAGGCGCTATTGAGGTTGGTGTAGTCTATACACATTCTCCAGGTGTTATTCTTTTTGAGAACCAGGACTGGGTTTGCCAGCCACTTGGAGTACTTAATTGGCCGGATGAAGCCTGTGGCTAGCAGGCGCTGGACCTCCTCGGCGATTGCTCGACGACTTTCTTCATTGAAGGGCCGTAGCGACTATTTTACTGGTCGCACTTTGGGGTCGGCATTGAGTTTGTGCTCAGCGAGTTCCCTCGGGACACCTGGCATGTCTGATGGCTTCTATGACAAGATGCCGCGGTTCTCACGGAGGAACCCGATGAGCGCGCTTTCCTATGCGGGGCTCATATGCGCCCCGATGGTGACCGTCTGGCTGGAGTCGCCTGGGACGATCTCGACGGTGCGTGTGTGCGTGGTCGCCTCGAACGTGGAGTTCGCGGCGATTGGTTTCTTCAGGATGGTGGGATCGTCCTTGTTGATGTTGCCCGCGTATTTCGCGAGCTCCTCCGCGTGGTCAGTCTCCGTGGCGATGACGGCGTCGGCGAGCTCGGCGCCCTTTTCCTCGCATTCCACGGCCATATCGGGATCGCCGTGGACGGTGATGATGCCGCTCAGCCCGGGGAGCTTCTTCATGTTGTAGGCGTAGTGTGGGGTCACCATGAACTTTGCGAATGCCTAGCGGCCCAGGACGCAGTGGTAGGGGCTGCGGGAGTTTACTAGTTCGAAGGCGATCCTCTCCGTGCGGTAGTTTGCCGGGGTGCCGAAGGTGACTGGCAGCGTCACCTTCCCGATCGGGTACGCCTTCCGACCAAGGGCGATGCCATGGAAGGTCATCAGTGTTGGCTCGATGGCTGTTTCTGGGAGCTGGAGCCTTTTGAAGGTGTTGAGGTATAGGATGTTGATGGAGCTCCCACCGTCCATCAGTGTCTTGGGTAGCCAGTAGTCAGCCACCTTTGGCATGACCACTAGGGCGACTCACCCTGGATACTCGATTCTTGGCGCGTGGTCCTGGCGACTCCAGGTGATGCTTTGCTCGGACCAGTTTAGGAAGCGGGGAATGTCGATTTGCATCACCGCATTGACGGCGACCGCGCGGGCGAGTACCTTCTTCTCACGCTTGGTGCCGAGCCCGGTGAAGGTATGAAGCGACCCGACAGCGGTTCCGAAGCCACCGCCGTTCCCGTTTTCCCGCGGTTGGTTGTTGTTGGGGTCCTCCCTTGCACGTCTTGCCTTCTCGATCTCTTTGAGAGAGTGGCAGTCGGCGGTGGTGTGGGTGGCTGGTTTTCCCTCCCTATTGTGGTAGATGCAGGGCTGATTAAGCAGGGCAGCGGGTGTTGGAGATATGCCCAAGAGGCAATAATAAAAGTGATTATTATTATATCTTTTTGTTTATGATGAATGTTTACATCCCATGCTATAATTGTATTATTAGGAAACACTAATACATGTGTGTTTTGTAAACATAAGAGAGTCCCTAGTAAGCCTCTTGTTGAACTAGCTTGTTGATTAATTGATGATTATGGTTTCCTGATCATGGACATTAGGATGTGATTAATAACAAGGTCATATCATTAGGAGAATGATGTGATGGACACACACACCCATAGTAAGCGTAGCATAAGATCAAGTCATTAAGTTCGTATTGCTGTAAGCTTTCAAACACATAGTAACCTATTCCTTCGACCATGAGGTTATGTTAATCACCATCACTGGATGAATACTTTGATGACATCAAACGCCGCTTCGTAACTGGGTGGTTATAAAAGTGTCATTGGGTATTCTGAAAGTATGAGTTGAAGCTCATGAACCAAGATTGGGATTTGTCCATCCATATGACGGATAGATATGCTCTGGGCCCTCTCGGTGGAATGTCATCTAGTTAGCTTGCAAGCATGTGACTAGGTCACAAGGGATGACATATCACGGAACGAGTAAAGAGTACTTATCAGTAACGAGGTAGAACTAGGTATGGAGATACCGACGATCAAACCTTGGATAAGTATAGTATCACGAGACAAAGGGAATTAGTTTCGTATGTAAGTGGTTCAATCGATCGCTAAGTCATCGTTGAGTATGTGGGAGCCATTATGGATCTCCAGATCCCGCTGATGGTTATTGATAGGAGATGTGTCTCTATCATGTCTACATATTCACGAACCGTAGGGTGACACACTTAAGGTTCGAAGTTGTTTTAAGTAGATATGGAATGTGCGTTGGAGACCGAATGTTGTTCGGAGTCTCGGAATGGATCCGGGACATCACGAGGAGATCCGGAATGGTCCGGAGAATAAGATTCATATATAGGAGATCATTTTATGAGATAGGAAATGTTCCGGAGTGTTTGTATGAGGATTCTAGAAGGTTTCGGAATGTTCCGGAAGGTTCTAGAAGATATCTTGGAGTTTGCTTGAAAATCAAGATAGGGATCAAGGAGTCCTGGTGGGTCAAGATAAGGAGTCGTGGGGGAGGAGGATTCCTCCCCACCTCCCCAACCCGCCGGCCCCATAGGAGGGGAGTCCTACAAGGACTCCCCTTCCCTGGCGCGCCCTCCCCTCTTTAAATAGAGGGGCAGGGGCGCCCCCTCCTCTTACGCTCTAATAACGTCCAATCTCTGCCGCCTCTCTCCTCCACCATATTCTGCACAGGCATAGGCGAAGCCCTGCAGAATTCTCTACTCCACCACCACCACCACGCCATCGTGCTGCTGGGATTCCGTGGAGAAGATCTACTACCTCCGCTGCTCGCTGGAACGGGGAGAGGAAGGTCTGCTTCGACTCCGCACGTGTGACCGACTGCGGAAGCGCTGCCGAATCGTGGCGCCGGAAGGATCATCAACTTGACCAAGGGCGGAAGCGCTGCTGGAACGCGACGCCGGAAGGATCGTCTACTTGACCGAAGGCGGAAGCGCTGCTGGAACGCGACGCCGGAAGGATCGTCCACACGATCTTGAGATCGGCAAGTGATCGACTACATCAACCACGAGATCTAATGTCGTTAACGCTTTCGGATCTACGAGGGTTAGTTCCCATCTATCTCGTTGCTCATGTCTAATAGATTAGATCTTGGCTTTTATCTAGATTAGATCTAGGTTTTGTTCGTTCTTGCGGTAGAAATTTTTTGTTTTCCATGCTACGAACCCATCAGTGGTATCAGAGCCGTATCTATGCGTAGATCTGTTGCACGAGTAGAACACAATGTTTTGTGGGCGTTGTGCTTTTGTTGTCGGTGTCTTAGCGTGTACTTTGCATCTTGCGGCATGGTGGGATGAAGCGGCTCGGGCTAACATTACATGTCATCGCACATGAGACTTGCTCCACGCTTGACGTGCAACTTGCTTTGCACAAGTGGCTTTGCGGGTGTCTGTCTCTCCCACCATAGTTAAGATTCAATTTACAATGAGCATCTTGACAACACTTGTATCAACGTTGTGGTCCTTGTTCGTAGGTAAGATCGGTCTTATGCGAAAGCCCCAAACCACGTAAAACATGCAAAGAAAATTAGAGGCGTCTAACTTGTTTTTGCAGGGGTTTTGTGATGTGATATGGCCAACATGTGATTGTGATTGTATTTGATGTATGCAATGATCCTTGTTGTAATATGGCAACCGGCAGGAGCCTAATGGTTGTCTTTAATTCTGTTAAGACCTGCGTGTCTATTCATCTTGTAATAGCTTTATTCCAAGTAGTTGTAATAGTTGCTGGTGATGATGGACAACCATGAGGCGGCGCCACTGACCTTGACGCAATGCTGGTGATGATGGAGATCATGTTCGTGCTTTGGAGATGGAGATCAAAGGCGCAAGAAGAAAAGGCCATATCATATCACACTAATTATGAATTGCCTGTGATGTTAATCCTTTATGCAACTTGTATTGCTTAGATCGCGACGATAGCATTATAAGATGATCCCTCTCACTAAATATCAAGTAATAAAGTGTTCACCCTTAGTTGGCACCGTTGCTAAGACTCATCGTTTTGAAGCATCTCGTGATGATCGGATGTGATAGATTCTACGTGTGCATACAACGGGTGCAAGCCAGATTTGCACATGCGGAAACTAAGGTTATCTTGACGAGCCTAGCATGTACAGACATGGTCTCGGAACATGGAATACCGAAAGGTAGAGCATGAGTCATATAATTGATATGATGAACATGAAGATTGTTCGCCGATGAAACTACATCTTCTCTCGTGAAGATCGGACTTGGTGTAGTGGACTTGGTTCGTGTAATCACTAAGACAATGTGAGGGATGTTGTTTTGAGTGGGAGTTCACCTAGTTAGTTTAATAATTAGATTTGAACTCAATTTGTCATAAACTTAGTCTAAACTACTTGCAAATTGTTGTAGATTATGGCGACCCCCTCCATCAATTTCAATGCGTTCCTAGAGAAAGAAAAGCTTAAAAATAATGGAAGCAATTTCACGGACTGGTTCCGTGGACTGAAGATCGTCCTCAGGGCTGGTCAGTTGACCTATGTGCTCGATGCACCGCTAGGTGACCCACCTGCAGATAATGCCACCTATGACGAAAAGAATGTTTTCGCCACTCGGAAGAATCATTACTCCACAGTTCAGTGTGCCATCCTGTACGGTTTAGAAGCGGAGCTCCAACAGCGTTTTGAGCACCACGACCCATTCGAAATCATTAAGGAGCTCAGGATAATTTTTGAGACTCGCGCGGCCATGGAGAGCTATGAGGCCTCCGAGAAATTCTTTAACTGTAAGATGGAAGAAGGAAGCTCCGTTAGCGAGCACGTGCTCACCATGTCTGGGTACGCTAAGAAGCTCCAAGAGTTGGGAATATCGATTCCTAATGAATTGGGGATTCACCGTCTCCTTCAATCACTGCCACCAAGTTACAAGAACTTTGTGATGAACTACAACATGCACTGCATGAACAAGACGTTGCCTGAACTGTCGTCCATGCTGAAAACTGCTGAAGTGGAGATCAAGAAGGAGCAACAAGTGTTGATGGTCAATAAGACCACCAATTTCAAGAAACGGGGCAAGCCTAAGAACAAGGGCAACTTCAAGAAGGACGGCAAGAAAGCTGCCGCACCTGCTAAGAAGCCCAAGGCTGGTCCTAAACCTGAAACTGAGTGCTTCTACTGCAAGGGAGCTGGTCACTGGAAGCGTAACTGCCCCAAGTACCTGGCGGATCTGAAGAACGGCAACATCAAGAAGAAAGGTATATTTGATATATATGTTATAGATGTGTATCTTACTAGTAATCGTAGTAGTGCCTGCGTATTTGATACTGGTTCGGTTGCTCATATATGTAACTCGAAACAGGAGCTGCGGAATAAACGAAGACTGGCAAGAGATGAGGTGACGATGCGTGTTGGAAATGGCTCCAAGGTTGATGTGATCGCCGTCGGCACGCTCCCTCTACATCTACCTTCGGGATTAGTTTTAAATTTAAATAATTGTTATTTGGTGCCTGCGTTAAGCATGAACATTATATCTGGATCCTGCTTATTGCGAGACGGTTACTCTTTTAAGTCTGAGAATAAAGGTTGTTCGATTTATATGAGTAATATCTTTTATGGTAATGCACCTGAGATGAATGGTTTATTCTTACTGAATCTCGATAGTAGTGATACACATGTTCACAACATAGATGCTAAACGAATTAAATTGAATGATAATTCTACATACATGTGGCACTGTCGTCTTGGTCACATTGGAGTGAAGCGTATGAAGAAACTCCATTCAGATGGACTTCTTGAATCACTTGAAAGATGCGAAGCATGTCTAATGGGAAAAATGACTAAGACTCCATTCTCTGGTACAATGGAGCGAGCTACAGACTTATTGGAAATAATACATACCGATGTGTGCGGTCCAATGAGTGTAGCATCGCGTGGTGGATATCGTTATGTTCTCACTTTCACGGATGACTTGAGTAGATATGGGTATGTCTACTTCATGAAACATAAGTCCGAAACTTTCGAGAAGTTTAAGGAATTTCAAAGTGAAGTGGAGAATCATCGTAACAAGAAGATTAAGTTTCTGCGTTCTGATCGCGGGGGTGAATATCTAAGTTACGAGTTTGGCATGCATTTAAAGAAATGTGGAATACTTTCACAGTTGACACCGCCGGGAACACCACAGCGTAATGGTGTGTCCGAACATCGTAATCGAACTCTCTTAGATATGGTTCGGTCTATGATGTCTCTTACAGATTTACCGTTATCATTTTGGGGCTATGCATTAGAGACAGCCGCATTCACTTTAAATAGGGCACCATCTAAATCCGTTGAAACGACACCGTACGAATTGTGGTTTGGTAAGAAACCTAAGTTGTCGTTCCTTAAAGTTTGGGGTTGCGAAGCATACGTAAAGAAGTTACAACCTGATAAGCTAGAACCCAAAGCGGAGAAATGCGTCTTCATAGGATACCCTAAAGAAACAATTGGGTATACCTTCTATCATAGATCCGAAGGCAAAGTTTTCGTTGCAAAGAATGGATCCTTTCTTGAGGAGTTTCTCTCGAAAGAAGTGACTGGAAGGAAAGTAGAACACAATGAGGTTATTGAACCTTCTCTCGGATTTGAGAGTAGCGCAGCACCGGAAGATGTTTTTGTGCCGCCTGCACCAATTGGAGAGGAAGCTAATGATAATGATCATGAAACTTCGAACGAAGTTACTACTGAACCTCGCAGGTCAACAAGGGCTCGTACCACTCCTAATTGGTATGACTCTGCCTTGAACGTCATGTTGGTGGACAACGATGATGACCCTGCGACGTATGAAGAAGCTATGGTGAGCCCAGATTCTGACAAATGGCTAGAAGCCATGAAATCCGAAATGGGATCCATGTACGAAAACCAAGTGTGGACTTTGGTGGACTTACCGGATGGCCGTAAGGCTGTCGAGAACAAATGGATTTTCAAGAGAAAAACAGATGCTGATGGTAATGTTACCGTCTATAAAGCTCGACTTGTCGCAAAAGGGTTCCGAAAAATTCAAGGAGTTGACTATGATGAGACATTCTCACCAGTAGCGAAGCTAAAGTCTGTGAGGATTTTTTTAGCAATTGCTGCACATTTCAATTATGAGATTTGGCAGATGGATGTCAAAACGGCGTTCCTTAATGGTGACATTGAGGAAGAGTTGTATATGGTACAACCCAAAGGTTTTGTCGATCCTAAAGATGCTAACAAGGTATGTAAACTTCAGCGCTCCATTTATGGACTGAAGCAAGCATCCCGTAGTTGGAATCAACGTTTTGATAAAGTAATCAAAAACTTTGGATTTATACAAACTTATGGAGAAGCTTGTATTTACAAGAAAGTGAGTGGGAGCTCTGTAGCATTCCTAGTACTGTATGTAGATGACATATTGTTGATTGGGAATGATATAGAACTTCTTAATAGCGTCAAAACCTATTTGAATAATAGTTTTTCGATGAAGGATCTTGGCGAAGCGGCATACATTCTAGGCATCAAGATTTATAGAGATAGATCAAGACACCTAATAGGGCTTTCACAAAGTACATACTTGGACAAAGTTCTAAAGAAGTTTAGAATGGAAGATAGCAAGAAAGGGTTCATGCCCATGTTGTCAGGTAAGACCTTGAGTAAAACTCAAAGTCCAGCTACGGCAGAAGATAGAGAGAAAATGAATAAAATTCCCTATGCCTCGGCCATAGGTTCTATCATGTATGCCATGTTGTGTACAAGACCGGATATAGCACATGCTGTTAGTTTGACTAGCAGATATCAAAGTGATCCTGGAGAGGAACACTGGACAGCGGTCAAGAATATCCTAAAGTACCTAAGTAGGACTAAGGATATGGTTCTTTCTTATGGAGGTGATGAACAGCTTGTTGTAAACGGTTACACCGATGCTAGTTGGAACACCGATCCGGATGACTCAAAGTCACAGTCGGGTTACGTATTTATTTTGAATGGTGCTGCAGTGAGCTGGAGGAGTGCGAAGCAAAGCGTTGTGGCGAAATCTTCAACTGAATCGGAATACATAGCTGCTTCGGAGGCTGCACAAGAAGCCGTTTGGATGAAGGAATTCATTACTGAACTCGGCGTGGTTCCCAGTGCGTTGGACCCGATGGCCATCTACTGTGACAACACAGGTGCCATAGCTAATGCGCAGGAGCCAAGGTCACATAGCAAGCTGAAGCACATCAAGCTACGTTTCCATGCTATTCGCGAGTATGTCCGAGATGGTGACATAAAGATTTGCAAAGCACACACTGATCTGAATGTGGCAGATCCGTTGACTAAACCTCTCCCTAGGGCAAAGCATGACCAACACCAGAACGCCATGGGTGTTCGGTATATTACCATGTAATCTAGATTATTGACTCTAGTGCAAGTGGGAGACTGTTGGAGATATGCCCAAGAGGCAATAATAAAAGTGATTATTATTATATCTTTGTGTTTATGATGAATGTTTACATCCCATGCTATAATTGTATTATTAGGAAACACTAATACATGTGTGTTTTGTAAACATAAGAGAGTCCCTAGTAAGCCTCTTGTTGAACTAGCTTGTTGATTAATTGATGATTATGGTTTCCTGATCATGGACATTAGGATGTGATTAATAACAAGGTCATATCATTAGGAGAATGATTTGATGGACACACACACCCATAGTAAGCGTAGCATAAGATCAAGTCATTAAGTCCGTATTGCTGTAAGCTTTCAAACACATAGTAACCTATTCCTTCGACCATGAGGTTATGTTAATCACCATCACTGGATGAATACTTTGATGACATCAAACGCCGCTTCGTAACTGGGTGGTTATAAAAGTGTCATTGGGTATTCTAAAAGTATGAGTTGAAGCTCATGAACCAAGATTGGGATTTGTCCATCCATATGACGGATAGATATGCTCTGGGCCCTCTCGGTGGAATGTCATCTAGTTAGCTTGCAAGCATGTGACTAGGTCACAAGGAATGACATATCACGGAACGAGTAAAGAGTACTTATCAGTAACGAGGTAGAACTAGGTATGGAGATACCGACGATCAAACCTTGGATAAGTATAGTATCGCGAGACAAAGGGAATTAGTTTCGTATGTAAGTGGTTCAATCGATCGCTAAGTCATCGTTGAGTATGTGGGAGCCATTATGGATCTCCAGATCCCGCTGATGGTTATTGATAGGAGATGTGTCTCTATCATGTCTACATATTCACGAACCGTAGGGTGACACACTTAAGGTTCGAAGTTGTTTTAAGTAGATATGGAATGTGCGTTGGAGACCGAATGTTGTTCGGAGTCTCGGAATGGATCCGGGACATCACGAGGAGATCCGGAATGGTCCGGAGAATAAGATTCATATATAGGAGATCATTTTATGAGATAGGAAATGTTCCGGAGTGTTTGTATGAGGATTCTAGAAGGTTTCGGAATGTTCCGGAAGGTTCTAGAAGATATCTTGGAGTTTGCTTGAAAATCAAGATAGGGATCAAGGAGTCCTGGTGGGTCAAGATAAGGAGTCGTGGGGGAGGAGGATTCCTCCCCACCTCCCCAACCCGCCGGCCCCATAGGAGGGGAGTCCTACAAGGACTCCCCTTCCCTGGCGCGCCCTCCCCTCTTTAAATAGAGGGGCAGGGGCGCCCCCTCCTCTTACACTCTAATAACGTCCAATCTCTGCCGCCTCTCTCCTCCACCATATTCTGCACAGGCATAGGCGAAGCCCTGCAGAATTCTCTACTCCACCACCACCACCACGCCGTCGCGCTGCTGGGATTCCGTGGAGAAGATCTACTACCTCCGCTGCTCGCTGGAACGGGGAGAGGAAGGTCTGCTTTGACTCCGCACGTGTGACTGACTGCGGAAGCGCTGCCGAATCGTGGCACCGGAAGGATCATCAACTTGACCAAGGGCGGAAGCGCTGCTGGAACGCGACGCCGGAAGGATCGTCTACTTGACCGAAGGCGGAAGCGCTGCTGGAACGCGACGCCGGAAGGATCGTCCACACGATCTTGAGATCGGCAAGTGATCGACTACATCAACCACGAGATCTAATCTCGTTAACGCTTTCGGATCTACGAGGGTTAGTTCCCATGTATCTCGTTGCTCATGTCTAATAGATTAGATCTTGGCTTTTATCTAGATTAGATCTAGGTTTTGTTCGTTCTTGCGGTAGAAAATTTTTGTTCTCCATGCTACGAACCCATCAGCGGGGTCGAATTTCGGCCTCGTCGCATTGTTGGCACGGTAGTTCCTGCTGTCGCGGTAGTTTCCTCCATCGCGGCGGTAGTTCTTGGAGTCACGTTGGCCATAGCCGACGTTGGCGACGAAGTCGACTCGCCCATCGGTCCGGTGCTTGTCGGTGATGCGGGTGTTGCTGTAGCGCATGTCGCGTAGTCGCCCGCTGTCATGGATGCTGGTGCGCCGTCTTCCTACCGACTCGTCGTCGGAGTCTTGGTTGGGATCTTCCTCCGCGTAGCGCTTGGCAATCTCGAGGAGGTCGGGGATGTTTTCGAGCGTCCGGTAGACCCTCTTGATCTTGGTGACCAGAGGTTCGTACCGGCACGCGTTTTTGAAGCAGTGTATCGCCGTGTCTGGGTGGATGCTGGAGGCATTTATCCAGAGCTCTTTCCACCTTTGGATCCACCGGTGGGTCGACTTGCGTTGTCCCTGGATGCATCGCTCCAGGTCCTCGATGGTGGTGGCGCGGGTGTAGGAACCCTCGAAGTGCCTGACGAAGGCGTCCCGCATTTCTTCCCAGGAGTCGATGCTGTCGGCGGGTAGTGTGTTGATCCATTGCCGGGTCGCACCCTCCATCATCAGGGGGAGGTAGCGAGCGGCGAGAAGGTCGGTGTGGCCTGCGATCCCTATTGCCATGAGATATGTGTCCAGCCAAACGGCGGGGTCATACGTCGGGTCGTATTTCTCGATCTCCTTGGGGGCCTTGAAGTTGGCGGGGTATTTTTCCTCGCGGATCATGGGTCCAAAGCATAGTGGCCCGACTCGACTGAGTGAGCCTCTTGGCTCCGAGTCGCCGCGGTTGGTGAGGGTGTGTCGCAAGTCGTAGGGCTGGCTCGACCGCCATGCCTGATTGTTGATGATGTGTGTTCGGGCATCGAGTGGTTGCCCGTTTGCGGCGACGGTGTTGTTCGCAGGTCGCGTCTCATTGGTCGACAATGCGGGGTTGGCGGCTCGCGGTTGGATTGCCAGTGGTTGGGGTGGTGGGCAAACTATCGCGTTGGCCACGGTTGGGTCGCCGCTCGATGCCGCCCTGCTTGCTGACGAGCGGAAATACATCCGCCCACGCGGATCTACTCCCGCGGCTTGCTGCTCGACAGCCCTGACGAGTAGGGCTTTGGCGTACTGGATCTGTAGCGCGTCGTCGCCTTGGACATCGAGGTTGGCAATCGCGGCGTCGGCCGCGACGACGTTGTCCATCAGGGTGGAGTACAGTGGTAGCCCGTTGGCGTCCCGGGCTTCAGGCGAGATGATGATGCATGGTTGGTCAGGTGGGGGCGCACGGCCCATGGGTGGCGGAGGGGCCCCATTTGCCGGTGCTCCAGGTGGTGGTCTTGCGGGGTTGCCTCCTCCTGGCGGCGCGTTCTCACCGTGTTCACGCTTGGCGGCGCATGTGGGGTCGCCCTTGTCGTTGAAGTTCAGGACGCGGCCCTGAACGTCGGGGTTCAGGCGGGTCCTGATGCGGCGCTGGTGATAGAGTGATAGCTCCTTCACCATCTCTCGTTCGAGGAGATATTTCTCTCGCTCGGTGAGTTCGTTGCGCTGCGCCTCCTAGAGCCGCAAGCGGGCTTGTTCCACCTCCGTGGCCGTCGCGGTCGGCGGAATCAGCGTGGAGAACGGATCTGGCAGGGCGGCCGCTCTTCCCGCCATGTAAATCGCGTTGAAGCGATTGGATCTGGCGCGAAGATCCTCGGGGGATTCCGAGCCGGAGTCGGAGTCGAAGATCCCCAGTATGGAGGGATCCTCGAAGTCTTCGGGGTTGGAGACTCGCGTGATGGAGTCCTCCCGCGACGCGGCGGTGATGGATCCGTTGGTCGATGCGGGGGTCGCGGAGTCGGCGTCATCGTTCAAGGCGTCGTCGTTGGTGGCGACGTTGGTCTCGACCGTGTCGCTAGCGGCCGAGTCGTACTCGGTGACGAGGCCCCTGATTGAACGAACCTGCTCCTCCGAGAGCAGATCACGGTGTGGAGGCGATCCGCCGACGATCATGGTCGCGGCTGGGTCGATCGCGCCGGTAAAGCCGACGAAGAGGTTGATGGAGCCGATCGGCATCACCGCGGCGTGTGTGATCGGGCGCGACGCCGGGATGTAGCTGTTGGGCAGGATCTGCAAGATCCCACCGAAGGCGATCATGCGGCCGGTGGCGAACGGCCGCTCGATCGGCGAGTAGGGTCTCGCCGCAGAACTCAGGCCAGTCCCACTATGCCCCACGGTGGGCGCCACTTTCGTGGAAATGGCCACGGCAGTCGCTGCCATAGGCGGCGATTGAGAGTTTCGTGAGGAAGAGTTGGCGGCCATAGGCGGCGATTGAGAGTTTCGTGAGGAAGAGTTGGCGGCCATCTGCGGTGCGAGATGGGGGCAGGTGCACAAGGGTTTACCCAGGTTCGGCCCCCCGGAGGGTAAAGACCTACTCCTGCTAGGTTAGATTATGAGAGAGCGAGTTACAAGGGTGGCGAGCTCGGCGGCTAGACGGCGAGTCGCTTTAGGGGGTGTATGATTGAACGTGAGTCTCTACTATACCCTAGGGAGGTTTATATATGATGCACCTCCCAGGGTTTACAAGTTTCCCCCGAACAAGATAAGGATCTGGGAGCCTTTGACCTAATGCGACTGGGCCTCCGCTACGCTCCTGGGCTTCTAGTCGCCAGTCGATGGGCCTCTTCCTTCCTCAAAGTCTAGTCGCTATCCTTCAGGCGTACTCGCGAGCCTTCCGGCCCACTCAAAACCAACTGCTGAGCATACCCCCTTAGGCATATCCCCATCAGGATCATACTTTCACTAGTGGACACTCTCATATAAATATATATTATCTTCATTATTCTACCCTGAACTACTCTCCGGATGGACGATGTAGGGCTATAACAACACACCTTAAAGTTCGGATTCCCCATCTAGATAACCCGTCACTTTCACCTTGAGCGCTAGATGGTTCCAACAAACACCACAATCTCGTAGAGACATCCAACTCAAATTATACTCATGATAAGTATTTATGTAACCTTAGCCAAAGTGCCACACGGTGTGCACACTGTAAACTTCACACACATGGGGATAAGAAGAGATTAATTAAAGCACTTCAGTAGCAGAATAGATCTATAGATTACAAAGCTCATGATCTCATAAGATCATGCATAGAGAGACAGATGAACACATAGCTACTGGTAGAGTCCTTAGCCTCGAGAGAGAACTACTCCCTCCTCATCATGGATGTCAGTAACGGCGATGGAGATGGTGATGGAGTCGATGGAGATGGCTCTAGGGGCACTTCCCCATCCCGGTAGGGTGCCGGAACAAAGACTTATGTCCCCCGAATCTCCTCTTCGGTGGCGGCGGTGCTGCGGAACTTTTCGTGGAATGTTGATCTTGTTTTTAGGGTTTTTGTCCCGGGGTGAATATATAGGTGAAGTGGTAAGGTCGGTGGAGGCCCGAGGGGCCCACACTACCTGGTGGCGCAGCCAGGGGTACCCGCACCACCATAGGGTGTGGCTAACCCCTGGCCCTCCTTCGGCTGCCCTGCGGACTCCGTGTTCCTTCTGGTAAAATATTGACTTTGGCTTTTGTCCCATACAATTTCGAGAATATTTCCTTAGTAGCTTTTCGGAGAACAAAAACAGCAGAAAACATGCAACTGGAACTGTGGCATCTTGTTAATAGGTTAGTTCTAGAAAATGTATAAAAATACCCCAAAGTGTGGACAAAACATAAGAAAGTGGATATAAAACAAGCATGGAACATCAAAAATTATAGATACGTTTACAACGTATCAGGGCGCGCGAGTGCACCCACAGGGTGTAGTCCCCGAGGTTCGAGACGGCTGGAGAATACAGCCGAGTGGAAGCTGCTTTATGTTGTTGTCTGTTGCAGGTTTCTATGTGGGCACGTGCGAGCGCACCCACATGATGTAGTCCCCGAGGTTCGAGCCGACTAGAGAATACAGCCGGGTTGAAGCTCCTTTACCTGCTCTTCTGCCGCCTGGGAAGCGAGTAGCCTCTGACTCGGATGTTCGTCATGGAACTTTGGCTCATGCAAAGATGAAAAACAAACAAGTTGTTTGCCTGGTTAATCAGATGCAAATGGAATTGTAATCTAAGGTTCAGTAGTCTTGAAATTGTGTTGTTTCATGCGAAGCTGATGGCTTTGCCATTTTCTCAGTGAGCATTGGCTAATTTGGTGCTATGCCCTTGCCGGTCGCGAGCCGGAGTCGAAGGGGTAGCTAGTAGACATACTGCATGATACTTCAGGTTTAGGACATTGGCCTTAGGCAAGCGAGCGCAACTGGAACATCCAGACGTCTTTGTTTTCTTCGTGGCTTTTCCGTGTAAGGGTCATCGAGCTTTCTGCTCTTGCCGGATCTGTCAGCCGGCTTGCGGTCTGCAGCCGGAACCGAAGAGGAAGCTCTAGGATCCACGTACAGTACTTTGCCGCGTGGATTGCGCGGCCGTCTGGGCCAACCGGCGAATCCTCGGTGGAGGTCGCCAGTTCCGGGGTCAGGATAATGCAGCCGGAAAAGCCAAATTATGCAGCATGACTTGCTAATTTATTGCGGAGTTCCCGAGACTGTGTGAGGCTCCCATGCTTGTTCATTACATAAAGGTAAGATACATACACTTCTTGTTCAAGTGTAAAAGGGACGAAGTTGGTTCGTGTTCCATGGGCGCTCGATTTCTTCACCTGAACGGTCCATCCTGTTCTTTTCCGGCTAGGGGGGTCGATGAGGTAGTATGAGTTGTTCTGTAGTGCTCGGCTGATGATGAATGGGCCCTCCCAAGGTGGAGATAACTTGTGCATCACCTTGGTGTCTAGTACCAGCCTTAGTACCAGGTAGCCTTCGTAGAACGAGCCGCTGCGGATCCGGCTGGCATGGTAATGGTGCAAGTTTTGCTGGTAGATGGTCGATCTAGACAAGGCTAGCTCACGTGCTTCTTCGAGGAGGTCGACACTGTCCTCACGTGCTTCCTTGGCTTGATGCTCTATGTAAAGCAGCTTGCAGGGTGCGTCGAACTCGATGTCTGTGGGCAAGACCGCCTCCTCCCCATAGACGAGGAAGAATGGGGTGTAGCCAGTGTACCGGTTTAGTGTGGTGCAGAGGCTCCAAAGCACAACCGGTAGCTCCTCTATCCAGCATCCGGGGGATCGCATAAGTGGTTTGATCAGCCGGGGCTTGATTTTAGCTAGGACTAGACCATTTGCTCGCTCGCATTGCCCGTTGGACTGGGGGTGTGGCACAGATGCAAGGTCTAGGCGGATGCCCTTGTCTCTTCAAAAGCATGCGAAAGCTCCCTTGGCGACATTCGTGTTGTTGTCCGTTATGATGCCGTTGGGGTCGCCGAAGCGCGTGATTATGTCTGTGAAGAACTTGACAATTGTTGGCCCATCCAGCTTCTTTATCAGTTTTGCCTCGATCCACTTGGTGAATTTTTCCACCGCCACCAGCAAGTACATCATATCGTACTGGGCTGTTTTGAAAGGGCCAAGCATATCGAGCCCCTAGACAACGAAGGGCCAAGTGATGGGAATTGTCTTGAGTGTCGTAAAAGGAATGTGCTTCTGTTGGCTGAACCACTGGCAACCGTTGCATGCTTTGACTATTTGTCGGTGTGTTTCAGCGCCGTGGGTCAGTAGAACCCATGGAGAAATTCTTTTGCCACTATGGCTCATGACGACGCGTGGTGGCCGCACTCACCCTGGTGAATGTCGATCAGCAGCCGGATTCCTTCTTCCTGGTGCACGCACCGCTAATAAATGCCCCTAATGTTGCGCTTGTAGAGCTCACTGTTGATGATAGTGTATGCGCTGGCCCTGCGCTTCACCTTCCTTGCCTCTACCTCCTCTTCAGGCAGCTCTCCTCTTGCTAGGAAATCCATGAATGGCTTGGCCCATGTTGGAGTTTCCCGGATTGTGCATACCGCCTGCATAAGCAGGTTTACCTCTGTGCGGATGGCCAGGATAGGCTCGTATGGTGGCCGACCCGGTGAAGTAGAGGAGCCGGCAGCCTCTAGGCTGGACGCGGTAGTCCCCGAGTGTGGTGAAGCAATCCCCGGGTGCGGTGAAGCAGCCCCGGGTGCGGTGAAGCAGTCGCGGGGTCTTGGAGCCGGCAGTCCCTGACTCCGCATCCACAATGATGGAGTCGGATTCTACAGACGACATGATTGATGGCTTGCGGAGGTGCTCGAGGGAGACTCTGGGCGGAATTTCCTGTCTTGTTGACCCGATGCGGGCGAGCGTGTCTGCGGCCTCGTTGTTTATCCTGGGGACATGGTGAAACTCACATCCTTCGAAACAGGCACACAACTATTGTATGAAGAAGTGATATAGAGCCATGTTTGCGTCCCTGGCATCCCAATCACCTGACACTTGCTACACCAGAAAATCCGAGTCCCTAAAGCATAGGATGCGCTAGATGCCGATCTCTTTTGCCATCTTGAGGTTGTGGACGGGTGCCTCAAATTCAACGACGTTATTGGACGTGCATAAGTGGATCTACAACACGTACTCTAGCCGGTCCCCTTTGGGGGAGGTGATGACCACTCCGGCTCTGAGCCCTCCATACATCTTGGGGCCGTCGAAATGCAGCTTCCAATGCATGGAGTCATGGCAAGGCGGCAGGAATTGCGTCTCTGCCCAATCAACAAGAAAATATGCCAAGGCCTAAGACTGGATCGTCGTTCTTGGCTCATATTGTATGTTGTGGGAGGCGAGCTCTATGGCCCATTCCGCCACCCGGCCTGTAGCATCCATGTTGCCAATGATCTCCGAAAGTGGTGCTAGCGCCACCACCCGGATGGAGTGCTCTTGGAAGTAGTGCTTCAACTTCTTCACGGCCAAGTACATGCCATACACCAGCTTCTAGTAATGGGGGTAGTTCTGCTTCGAGATCGAGATTACCTCACACAAATAGTACACCGGTTGTTGCACCTGCTGCGCCTTTCCTTTATTTGGCCTCTCCACCACTAGCACCACGCTAGCGACCCGGTTGGTGGCTGTGATGTACATCAGCATGGGTTCCTTTGATGCTAGTGCTGCTAGTATAGGGGGTGAGGTGAGCATGCGCCTGAGATCGCGGAAAGCTTCATTCGCGTGTGACGTCTAGACGAATTTGTCTGTCTTCTTCATGAGCTGGTATAAAGGGAGTGCTTTCTCGCCCAGCAGGCTGATGAACCGGCTGAGGGAGGCCAGGCATTCGATGAACTTCTAGACATCTCGCAAATTCTTAGGCGACTACATGCGCTCGATTGTGCTGATCTTCTCCAGGTTCGCCTCGATAAGAAAACCGAGGATCTGGCCGGTTGGGACGCCAAACACGCACTTCTCTAGGTTTAGCTTCATCCGGAACCGGTGGAGGTTGGTGAATGTTTCCTTCAGATGAGCAAGGAGTGTCTAGCGCTCCTTGGTCTTGACTACCACATCATCGACGTAGGCATGTACATTTCTTACGATATGAGTCTGCAGGCACTTCTGCATGCAGCGCTGGTACGTTTCCCCAACATTCTTCAGTCCAAACGGCATGGTGGTGTAGCAGTAGGCTCCATAAGGAGTAATGAATGTCATCTTTATTTGATCAGCGGGGTTTAGCCGGATCTAGTGGTAGCCGGAATACGCATCCAGAAACGACAACAGCTCATAGCCGGCCTTGGAATCGATCACTTGGTCTATCCTTAGCAGGGCGAATGGATCTTTGGGACATGCTTTGTTGAGGCTGGTGTAGTCAACACACATGCGCCAAGTTTTATTCTTCTTCAGCACCAGGGGTTTTGCCAGCCATTCCAGGTGGAAAACCTCCATGATGAATCCGGCGACGAGGAGTCGGGTGATCTCTTCACCTATGGTTCTTCTTTTCACTTCCGTGAAGCGGCGTAGTGACTGTTTGACCGGCTTTGCATCCGGCCTGACATGTACGGAGTGCTCAGCAAGCTCCATCGGAACACCTGGAATGTCCTTGGGGGATCATGCGAAGATATCCCGATTCTCACAGAGGAAGTCGATGAGCGTGCTTTCCTATTTGCTATCAAGGCCGTTTCCGACCAGGACGAACTTGTCCGGCTCGGCCTCGTCCAGCAGGATCTTTTTGGTGCCCCTGGATGGCTTGAATTATGCTTCCCCGGCCGGCTTGGGATCGCCAGTCGACATGTCCTTCTGCAAGGCCGCCACATTCTGAATGATAATGCACTTCTCTTCTGCGATGATCATGGCCTCCGCTAGCTTGGATCTGTCTGTGGCGCACTCCATAGACCGCTTGTAGCAGCCGGCCACAGTGATGACACCCTTTATCCCTGGTAGCTTCATCTTGAAGTACACATAGTGTGGTACCGCCATGAACTTGGTGAGCGTCGGGTGCCCCAGGATTGCGTGATATGCACTGGAGAGGTTGACCACCTCAAACCAGATAGTCTCGCGGCGGAAGTTATCCTCCATGCCGAAGATAACGTTCAGCCGGATCTTTCCGATGGGCGAATGTGACGAGCCCGGAAAGGCCCCATGGAAGGAGGTGCTTGATGGCTCCAGCTGTGACTCGCTGATACCAAGCCGGTCCAGCGAGCTGTGGTACAAGAGGTTGATGCTGCTCCCGCCGTCTACGAGGACGCGGGAGAATCTGCAGGAATGCTTCTTGGAGACAATGATGGGATCCAGGACCATCGCATAGGTGCTTGGGTGAGGCAGCACAGCTGGCTGGTCCTTCCGGCTCCATGCAATTTCTTGCTCCGGCCAGTTGAGGTACTGGGGGACGGGAGGAACGATCGCATTTACCTCCGCCTCGTGGCGTCTCTTGCCATGCTTGGTCTCCGGCTCCGTTGTGAAGATGTGGTAGTTTCCCACCTGGCGGTGATAGTATCATCGTCATCCTCTCTCCGACGCTAGTTATTGTGGTCGCCTGGCGGCCCACCGGCTAGGGGTGGGGGTGCTTGCACAGCCAACGTGCCAACAATCTCCGCCATCTTCTTCGTCCTGGTGCACTAGCGTCTGTTATGTGTAGCCGGTTTGTTGCCTCCGCTGTGGAACTTGCACGGCCCATCAAGCATTGACTCGATGGTGTACTTGGGCCTTGGTGGCCGGTCATCAAGCTTCTGTCTCTGGCTTCTGCCTACAGTTCGATCCTCCTGCACTGCCGCCACCTTCCTGGAACCATATTGGTTATCTGGCTGGTCATCCTTTCTCTTGCCGTGGCGGTTGTCATGCCGCCTGGAGCTGTGGCCATTCCCCTCTGGCTGGCGCCAATCCACAGCGACGTCGATGATGATTTACCCCTGGTCATCCACCCTGATGGATCTTTTCATTGCCGCGTTGGCGGTGGCGTATTTGTCTGCGATGCCCATGGTTCGTGCCATGGTGGTATCCTCCACCCGACGAAGCTTGTTTTAAGCATAGTGCCATATCTGCAGCCATTGACGAAGAAGTTGACCGCCTGGTGCTCGCGTACCCCCTCGCAGGAGTTGTGCAGGCTCGTCCACCGGGTGATGTAGGAGTGATTAGATTTAACAGGACCCTGTACTCAAAGGGTGAGCTCGCCGGGTTGACTTGGGACCTTGTAGGTGCCGGCGAAGTTGCGGACAAACGCCTGCTCGAAATCCATCCAAGCGTTGATGTTGTTGTCAGGGAGGTTGTTGAGCCATGTCCTAGCCGAGTTGAGGAGCATGAGGGGGGCATAGCGCACAGCCACCCGGCGGTTGCCATTCGCGATGCCTACCGCGGTGGTGTAGTCCACCAGCCAGTCCTCCGGCTTGACCGAGCCATTGTACTTTGGAGCGAAAATCCCTTTGGAAACAGTTCATTCTGGATTTGTGGTCTGAAGAACCTTGGACCTGCTGGGCTCTCTTCTTCCAGCGCATGCGACTGGACCAGTAGGTCGATGTGTGCGCGTGCATCTTATGGTTCTTCTGGCTCGAGCAGTCCTAGCCGGCCAGATAGGCGGGACTTGGGTAGCGCTTGGCCTTTTTTGGCTTTGTCAGCAAATTCGCGGTTCCTGCTAGTGACAGCCCCGACGTCGAGGGCGTTGTGCCCACGGCCCGCCGATCTGCCGCGTGGACGGTTGCTTGGCCTCGCACCATTTGGGGAAGAGGCTTTGCTGACACCTGCGGCCGGATACACTATTCGACGAGCCAGTTGGGTATTGCTGTTGCCGCCCATGCTGAGCTCTGCCTCAGCCTGCTGTTTGTTTGCCGTGACCACGAGGAGCTGGACACGTGCTTGCTGACGGAGTAGCTCCTCGCCCTCCAGGTGGCTTAGTTCGGCGATTGCCGCCTCCACGGCCATCATGTTTTTGGCAGGAGTGTTGTATACCGGCTGCACTGCGGGTGTACGCGGATCAGCAACACGATCCATCTCCAAACCGAGGTTTCGGCCTTGGGGCTGGGCCAGGCGGCTGGTGCCAAGCAAGCGGGTGAAGCCGTGCACGATGTTGTACCCATGCATGGTCGCGTTCATCCACCGTTGGGCGGCTTCCACCTTTCCAGCTTCTTCCAGGAAGCTCTGGCGAGTAGCCTCCAGTGCTCCTGCAGCTGCTGCCGGATCTGCCTCGATGGGGTTGATGGGGCTGCGGAGGTGCTTGATGGACACAGTGAGCAGGTCCTGGTTCGGGAGGCGCGAGCTAGCAGAGCGGACATCCCCGTTGCGCTCTAGAGGTGGGCGTTGGTTCCCGCTCGAGCCCGCCATCAAGACTCGACGCTACCACTGGCGACGCATGAAGGGGAGAAAGCAGTAGGCGCGCCAGACACGGTGATGACCTTGCGAGGAAAGGACTCAACGACGGTGGCGATGTGGACACGATGCTCGCCGAAGTGCATGATGGAGCTGCCGCTTGGGAAGGTTCCCCTAGTGAAGAAGGATGCGTTGTTGAGGACGCAGTCGAAGGAGCCGAAAGTGAGGACCAGGCTGGAGGCAACCCGCTCACCGGCGACGAGCGGAAGTCCCGTGTGAAAGATGATCCCAGTCGAAGCGTTGTGCCCCACGGTGGGCGCCAACTGTCGTGGTGTGGAACACGGCAGTACCATCGGGGATGGCATGAGAGGGGACAATCAGGATGCTATTGGTGGCTGCTCGCAATGGGTTGGGCATAGATACTGCAAACACAGCGATGTATCCAGGTTCAGAGCCCTTTTGGCGAGGTAAAACTCCTACCCCTGCAAGGATCTACTATCAAGGGGCGAACGCCCAGTACAAATGCTCCTTGAGCTGTTTTCCTGGCTACTCCTTGCTACAAGAAGAAGAGGAACTACTCAACTTGTCCAATCTAGAGAACTTCTAACTTCTAATTCTCTCCCCCTAGAACCCTAGCACTACATATCCTTATATACTGGTTGAGGAGGTAGCTTACAGGATGGGTTCTAGGGTTTACTGTTTGGATTTGGGTTTTACAAAGTGGGCCGGCTGGACGGGCCCGAACAGTAGGCCCGGGTCTACTCAAGCCTCCAGTACAAGGGAGGATAGCGCTATAGTGTCCAACGCCCTTTATTTACTCGTTAGCCGGCTCTTTATCCGTCAGCCGGCTCTTTATCCGTTAGCCGGAGCTTTACTCGTCAGCCCTTGCTTTGCTCGTCAGCCTCCAGCTTTGGTGCAGTTCTCCGGTAGGGCCGACTGGGCTAGCAAGCCTGTCTCGTCAAAGGTGAGATCAGCAAGGAACATCACCCCCACCGTACCATGCCCAACGGATCCGAGGCAGCCGACTAGAAGCAGCCTCCCAGCCGGTTCTTCTGGCTACCCGGTTAGACGGGCCAACCAGGGAATCTTGGACGCGGACCGGGTGGAGAGTTCCACCTGGCTGTGGTTCCTTGTCCTGGGTCCAGATGGCCAGAGCTCTTTGGATCCGGCTGGTTGGTCTTGTCTTGGCTTATCCGGGGGTCATCCCCCCGACAACATGGGCTCCTTACTCTTAAGTGTGTGGCCCTGTAGGTTCACGTACACGTAGACACGACATGAGCTACACCTCCAAGTATCTTTTGATGGCTTTGAATCCAACTCACTCCAATGAACATTTGTTCTCAAGTCAATAGATGATAGTGGCCTCTAGCAAGACGTGACAACTCCCAAGTGTCGTAAAGTCTGGATGCCAACCTTCAATGTGACTTTCATCCAAGTCCCTTTGCCAAATGATATGCCTTGTTAAGATATAGGCAGGTAGTTGCCATCCCTTTAATAGCTTAACTCTCTTCTTGTTTTGTGATATGTGATTCACTTGACTAACACTTAGTCTGACTCCTCAGTTAACACATAACTGAGTAGCTCATGGCCATGCTTCTGAATCATATCACACGAGAGGGCGCAGAGAATATCTCTCCATTACAGAGGGAAAATCCCATCTTGGTAACCCATGTCACGCAGCTTGATTCACAACCAACCCAAACTCTACATTATAACTGTCCGTTTAGGGAACAATGTTTGATAGAACCTAAGTTGGCGATCCACAACTCGGATCATGTGATCACCTCAGTCCAAAGGATTCCATTGCTTGATACTTCAAATGATAACATGCTCATTGCATCTCAACTGTGGGTCTGTCCGACTCGCTAAACACTTTACCCGAATCAGTGTAAGTTGGAATAGCATCAGCATGCCCATGACAAGTGGAACTATGTCATTAGCAGACTTGCACATTGGTATAAGTTGTGTGTTCAGCACAACCTAAATGACCAAAGACAATCTAGTATGAACATTCATGAATATATAGTTCCACAACTGAATCAAGTATTCAATGATATATATCTGATGTTCATACAAGGAAAACTTTATTACTTCATGAATACTTTGGGGAATATCATCATACATGATTGCCTCTAGGGCATATTCCCAACACATATTGAGTACATGCACTAGTAATAGGTAGATCCGAGAGCTCCTGCCGCGAGGGGTCCTGGTGTTGTCATGTCTCCCTAACAGCTTTATATAATCCACTAGTAGCTCCGTTGTTGCCACGTTCATGCTTCTTATATAATTACGTTTTAAGTGTTGGAAGGTCTTCACTATTATGTTCTTCACCCTAGAGTTGGTTTCTCTGAACATTCTGGACAACAAGTCAGCACCTTTTTGTACAAATGAGGTCCGCTCATCGTACCCTTCGGGTTCTCCAACTAGTGGGGAGCTGAGCATGTACCCCTATTTGTGTGGTTCGGCATGTGTCCTAGACTCTACCATGTACACATATCCGACCTTCCTCGTGGAATGGTGAGCTTGAGAATCCAACAGATCTGGCTACGAGGTCAGACTCATCTTGTAGCCACGTGCTTGAAGGAGGCCTTTATATTAATGAACCCTTTAGTGCCCTAGAGCTTGAACATCATGTAGGTATAGTTGGTAATGCCAACAAACTAAAAATATAGGTTCTTACATGAAAAGCGTTGTACACCATGGGGAAGTAAATGACGTCGAACATGCACTATTTCGTGTTGAAGTTATCCCCATTCCTGAAGGAAACTGATAAGGTAATCTGGTCCGCCAGATCATGAGCCATGCAGGGATTACCCCGAAGAACTTATTCGATATCGGCCTTATGTAGGAGCTAGGGACTTGCATCTTTTTGTACATATGTGTGGTGATGATTTCAAAAGATCTTCTTACGTCTATGAGGACCATATGTATGGTGCTCTTGGAGATTATTGGAGATATGCCAAGTGGCACCGACTCAGGGCGGGTCAGTTTATCAGAGTGGTCTATGAATCTGAAGGTGATGGGAATAATTTGACATGCTGACCTTGAGGAAATCCCACAATGGTGTTGCAAACCTCATTGACCTTCTTGTGTAAGGAGTATCTATCCAAGATTGGGGTCGCCATCCCCAGCCAGGCTGCCAAGGCATATTCGGGTGCCATTGGATTTCTCGTCGTTGGTGCTCTTCCCGTTGTTGTCTATTTGTGTTGGGTTGGCAGCATAGAAAACAAAATATTCCTACGATTATACGCCAAGATCTATCTATTAGATAAAAGCAATGGGTGGATATACATCCATAGAGAACATACCCTCGTAGACCGACAAAGCTTTGGAAACGAGATGGAGATCGTGGATGATGTAGTCAAATGCTTGTCAATCTCAAGATCATGTGGAAGTCCTAGCGCCACAAATCAACAGCGCATCCATCCTCGCACACACGTTCAGGCCACCAAACAACCTCCACCCCCTCTCTCCAGTGATGCAGCAGAAGCAGCAACTCCTTCCAGAAGAAATGCCACCGGGAACATGTATCTCACTAATCCGAGACCATAGGGGGATAATTCTAGAGGGGGAGAGAGATCCTTCACAAGGAGGTGTGAGTGTAAAGGAGTGAGAGGGGGCCTTTTATAGGAGGAGCGGGTGCCCCTCCCCATGGTCGGTGCCCCATGGGGGTGCCTCTTCACCTCCCTCATTCATGTGGTGGTAACCCCTCCACATAAATATGCCCCTTCACATTCTCCATTAAAGTCTCCACTTTAAATGCATTGAATTTCTTTAAATTTAATGTTCTCTCCTTTAATAAAACTCTTTTATTAATTTTATTCAGAACTTTTAAATTACTTTAATTAACAAACATTCACATAAAGCCCCTTCAACATTTCAATATCACATGCAGAACCAATTTCAACAATTTCAACTAAAACAATTTCGGTGTCTATTGAAATAATTCCACCTCTTTGCAATTCCTTAGTCTAGAACATATTTGCTCCAAATGGTGTCTGGCGACCCTTAAGTTTGTCACCCTACGGTTCGTGAATAATGCAGATATGATCGAGACCCCTCTCAGATCAATAATCATAAGTGGGACCTGGAGATCCATAAGGACTCCCACTCATTCAACGATGACTTCTATGATCGAGATAACCTTTAACGATGGTAACTAAATCCCTTTGTCTTGAGATATATTACATGTTCGAGATTCTATCATCAACATCTCAATACTTTTTTTGATCTCGTTATTGACATGCACTCTTTGCTCGTTCTCGTGATATAACATTCTAGTGATCACATCATTTTCTTGCAAGCTATCTTAATGTGATATCATCGAGAGGGCCCAGAGTATATCTATCCATCATCGGGATTGACAAATTCCACTCTTGATCCATGATGCAGCCCGTCCTACGGACGCTTCTACATCTACAACAACAAGTCCCCCAAGTGGGCCCATGACTCGTTCCCGAGCCAAACTCCTCCAAGCTAAGGTGAACTCGCTCCTCTCTTCGTGCCAATTTGATACCTCCTTGGATGGCGTGCTACTTCATACCACTACTTTGTGCATCATCAGGTACGAGCCCCCGCCGTGTCGACCCACGAGCCCTGAAGCTGCACCTGAGCTGAAGCTGCTAGAGTCGGAGTGTCCGGCCCAGCCGGAGTGTCCGGCGCGACTCAGCCGGAGAATCCGGCCTACCCCCGCCCCGTCTAGACTCGGACATTCTGTGTGCCAGTTCGGACACTGCCCGGAGTGTCTGGCCACCCCGGACTGTCCGGCCGTTCTGACCCGGACTGTCCGTCCTGAAGATGGGCCTGCGAGCCTAGCTAGGCCCTATGGCCCTTGTACCCCTCTACTTCGCCCAGAACTCTACTTTAATGCCTGAATTACCCCCGAACTTTTGGTTGGCCTATATATAGCCCCCACCTCCATTGTAAACCCTAGGCTTGATATTCGAATTAGTGGAAACCCCTTTGTGGATCTATCTAATTCTTGCCTCATGCTCCTTGACTAAGGAGCACCAATATCCCCAAACCTTGCTGGAGTTTGCATCGTGCCTCTGCGTTGTACAAGGCCTAGGCATCGGTGTCCCTTTGCCTAGACATCAAGATCTCATCGAGTCTCCCGTCTCGCTGTGCCGTATCGAGAGAGAGTCCTCCGCCCGACGCCGATCCTAGGGATTGCGCCGGACCGGTCACCGCCGGCGTGAGCTATTGGTGTTTATCGTGGTTTTGCGTGTGTGTGTTCATCGTGTTCTTCGTGCGTGTGTTCGTCGTGTTTATCCTTCCCTCCTTCCCCCGCACTCCACCCTCGATTTTAAAGGGAATCGTGAAAGATCGGGCCACCCTAGAGGTTTGCCCTCAACATATTGGTATCAAGAGCTTCGTTGCTCACGATTTCCCCCACAAAATTTTCTTCTATCCACCAAAAACTCGAAAATCCCCACAAAAAACAGCCCATATTTGCCTTTGGATCGATCTCTTGACTTGGAGTGTTATTTGTGGTTTTGATCCGACCAAACCTTGTCTAAGGAGTTGGTCCAGCTTTATCCTGCGTTTCCCCAGCCTGATTTGGCTAGTTTTTCGCGGATTTGAGGACTAACGGCGAGGATTTCCGCTCAAGAACACGAGCAGGAAACCCGCGCCGGAGTGTCCGGCTCGTACCGACCGGAGTGTCCGGCCAGACCGGAGTATCCAGCCAAGACAGACCGGAGTGTCTGGCTGTAACGTCTGTTTTAACTATTTTGCCTCATTTTTCGCATTGGCTAATCTCCTTTGTTTGCTCGTGTCCCGTGTGCGTGTCAGCAACTACCACCAAGCTTCCACATCATCAACTTCCGCGCTCATTGACACCACGGACAACAAACATCATCCCGCACCACCGATGCCAAGTTCATCATCAAAGAAGGTATAACTTGCGTCACCTTGTTAACCCCCATCTTCCTTTGTGTGTACCTATCCCATGAGAGTGTCTCATCTTGTGTTTGCTTGAGCATTGTGCATTTTTTCCTTGGATAGTGAGAGTGCAAGAGCAATAGCAAGTGTGACTAGGTAGCATCAAGGGAGAGCAAAAAAAAGAAAAAAGATACAAAGAAAAGGCAAAGGAAAAATAGTCTCCCCTTGCAAAAGAGAGTCTCAAAGCTTGTAGAAAGAGAGAAAGAAGAGCGCCCAAGGCAAGTGCACAAATCCGTTGCTCACTTTTAATCTTTGCAAACGAGCCACGGTCTCTCCTTGCATTGGCACGACAACGAGCTTAGTCTTCGTTAGGACTTTTAGTTTGCTCATTTTCATAGTCGTGTCAATCCCAACTTTCTCCACGTGTGTGTACATAGTCGTAGGTTCCCGTCACCCTTTTGAGTTGTTGACCTTCGCCTTTGACTTGAGTTTTGTTGGATTTTACCCACTTTTGACTACCCCTTTTCTTTTGGTTGGTTCTTTGGCTTTCCACAATCCTAACCTACCACCAACAAGCTTTTGAGAGTTAGTTCTTTCTTTAGTGTGAGTTTTCTTTGCAATTCCACTTGGCACGCTTATAGCTCTCACTTGTGGTTTCTAGTTTGGTGAAATCCCCAAGGTGAGGTACAAGGCTAACACCACCATATTCCACTTCCATATACAATACTCGTGTGTTTTGCATGATGGATAGGCACGGTGAGACGAGCCAACCACCTCCCCAAGAAGAAGATCAAGGTCCGTACATGACGCGCGCAAGTCACTTCATCATTCGACAAGAGTTCTGTGAACATTGCCAAGCACTTGAGATGCGACAAGATGAACAATTTGGCGAGACGCAAGCCAAGTTCAAGAACATCGACAACCGCTTCGATGGCCTCGAAAGGAAAATGCACGTAATGCATCACAACTTTTGCCACCAAAATGAAGCGCTCCAACGCTTTGTCGCCGAAACAAATGACAATCTTCGCGCGCAAGTCACTTCATCGTTCTTCAAGCTCATCGCGTCGTCATGCACCCCTTCAACAAGATATACATCCAAGTGCCCCAAGACACAATGATGCCCCCGTGGTTGAAGATGGAACCTCTTCAAACTATGTACCTTCCCCACGGCACGCCGCAAGATCAAGCTATGATGGTGACCTCTCTTCAAGGCCACGAGCAAGGAAAGAAGCACACCGTCATCACACAAAGGGCACTAGTGATCCAACAAGATCAACCACAAGAGGAACCACAAGCGCAACCGCAAGTGCAACCGCCAGTCTACCACCATCGACCACGGCACATACTTGACACAACGAGTGATGACTCCAATTTGGAGACTCAAGCTCGTCATCGACGTGAAGCTCTCCAAGATCCTCCTCTTCGTCTTCAACGTCATGAACGTCAACACCGACACCATGGTCATCACGCGGCGCCTCCTCCACATCAACAAAACTTGGAGCGTCAAGTGATACAAGTTGAGTGACGCCCACCACGTCAAGAGGCGCATGACCATGTTCTTCGCCGTGAGGCCCATGTGCCTAACCATCATCACCAACCGAGGAATGAGCCTCCTCTTCGTCATCAACCGCGTCAAGAGACTCCACACCCTTGCCACCATGAGGCTCAAGCGCCTCAACCACGTCAACAACCGCGCCAAGAGCAAGAGCAAGATCGTCCTCAACAACAATATCAAGATCAAGCTCCGCAACAAGGACGCGAGAACCAAGTTCCACCTCCCCAACTACAAGATCATCAACAAGGTCACCAAGCTCGTCGCAATGACCGCAACGATGAAGAAACTTTTCGCAATCTCAAGTTCACGATGCCCAAGTTCACTGGATCCAATGACCCCGAAGAATACCTCTCGTGGGCACTCAAAGTCGACAAGATGTTCCGCATGCACAACTATAGCAACGAGAAGATGGTCGCCATGGCTTCGCTAGAGTTTGATGATTACGCCAACCATTGGTAGGAACAAGTTCAAGTTGCTCGTGATGCAAGACAAGAGCCACCAATCACAACTTGACATGACATGAAGGCTCACATGAGATCTCGGTTTGTCCCCGCGCACTACACGCGTGACCTCTTCAACAACCTTCAAGCTCTTCGTCAAGGGACAAAGACCGTGGAAGAATACTTCAAGGAAATGGAACTCAACTTGATTCGCGCCAACATTGATGAGTGCATGGAGCAAACAATGGCACGTTTCCTTATTGGCTTGAATCACCCAATCAAGCGAATCGTCGAGTTCCAAACATACAACACCATGGTTAAGCTTGTGCACATCGCAACAAAGGCTGAACATCAAGTGCAAGAGGACATCAAGTACAAAAAGCCCAAGACGTACTTCACCTACAAGAAAGCTTCAACCCCTACACCAACAACTCTCAATGGTAGCTCCTCAAGTACCTCCAAGCCTTCCTTCAAGCCCACACTTCCTCAAGGAAAACTACCCCCAAGTGGCAAGCAAGCAAAGAGTGATACACCTTTCAACGGTGAATGCTACAAGTGTGGAGGTAAAGGACACAAGTCGGCCAAATGTGGAAACAAGAAAGTCTTGTTCATCCATGACAATGGTGATGAAGAGTACTTGAGTGAAGATGAGTTTGATGCCCGTGTTAAGGAAGCAATGGCAAGGCAACGAGTGGAAGATGATCAAGAACTCCTCATGTGTGAGCATGACGCAAGTCCATCGCTTGTCGTCACAAGGATTTTGACCACTCAAGAACAATAGCATGAAGACCAATGCTCCAATATATTCCAAACACGAGCCGGCATCAACGGCAAATCTATCAAGGTGATCATAGACGGAGGGAGTTGTCACAACCTTGATAGCACCGAGTTGTGTGAGAAGCTCAACCTCACCCTCCATCCACACAAGCACCCCTACCACGTGCAATTGCTAAGTGACCAAGGGTCCGTGAAGATCAAGCATACCGTATCGGTCGCCTTCGCCATTGGTCATTACAAAGATACGGTGGAGTGTGATGTGGTTCCTATGACAGCTTGCCACATGGTTCTTGGTCGACCATGGCAATTTGACAAGGCTGCTCAACATGATGGTCGCGCCAATATATACACCTTCAAATGGCTCAACAAAACATGTGTTTTGCAACCGATGACTCCTAGCCAAATAATTGCGGACAATGCAAAGGATTTAGCGAGGGCGCAAAGCACAACACCTACTTGTGAGAAGAGCGGTGAGAGAGAGAACCACCTCATAGTGAGTGAGAGCCACAAGCCAAATTCGAGTGGAAAAACTAAGAGTGTTCCTTGCCACCAAAAGTGAGATGAGAGATGTTCGGAACAACCCATCCATCTTGCACTATGTCCTCCTTTGCAAGGGACTAGCGCAAGGAACTAATGAATTAACCAATGTTCCTCCGTCTTTGATGAATGTTTTGCAGGAATTCAAGGATGTGTTTCCCGAAGAGCTTCCACATGGACTACCTCCTCTTCGCAGCATCGAACATCGAATTGACCTCATCCCCGGTGCACCACTTCCCAACCGCGCTGCTTACCGCACGAACTCGGAGGAGACGAAGGAGATCAAACGTCAAATCAACCAACTAGTCTCCAAAGGTTTGATCCAAGTTAGCACTAGGCCAAGTGTCGTACCCGTGATTCTTGTTCCAAAGACGGATGATACGTTACGGTTATGCATGGACTGCCGTCCAATCAATGCTATCACCGTGTGTTATCAACATCCCATACCACATCTCGATGACATGCTTGATGAGTTGTGTGGAGCCACTATTTTTTCGAAAATTGATCTTCGTAGTGGTTACCATCAAATACGCATGGCTGAAGGTGATGAGTGGAAAACCGCCTTCAAGACCAAAATTGGTCTCTATGAATGGTTGGTTATGCCTTTTGGTTTATCAAATGCCCCATCCACCTTCATCCGCCTTATGAATCACATATTGCGCTCCCTCATTGGAAAAAGTGGTGTTGTTTATTTCGATGATATTCTTGTTTATAGCAAATCACTTGAGGACCATGTAACACATGTCAAGGATGTTTTGCAAATCCTTCGACATGAAAAGCTTTATGCTAATCTTCCCAAGTGCACTTTTTCTAAAGAGAAGTTGATTTTTCTTGGATTTGTCGTTTCTTCGAAGGGAATTGTAGTTGATTTTTCCAAGGTAAAGGACATACGAGATTGGCCCATACCAACAAATGTGAGTGAACTCCAAAGTTTTCATGGGTTGGCCGGTTTCTATCGTCGCTTTGTGAAAGACTTTTCAACCATTGCTTGTCCCCTTAATGAATTGACCAAAAAGAATGTCACCTTCGTGTGGGGCAAAGCACAACAAAAAGATTTTGATGAACTTAAAAAGAGGCTCACCGAAGCACCTCTTCTTGCTTTACCGGATTTCACAAAAACTTTTGAGATAGAGTGTGATTCTAGTGGTATTGGCGTTGGAGGAGTCCTTATGCAAAACGGACGTCCTATAGCCTACCATAGCGAGAAACTTGATGGTGCTCGCCTTAACTATCCGACTTATGACAAAGAGCTTTTTGCCTTAGTTCGTGTCCTTCAAGTTTGGCAACACTACCTTTGGCCCAAGGAATTTATCATACACTCTGACCACGAGTCGTTGAAATATCTCAAAGGCCAAGCTAACTTGAGCAAGATACACGCTAAGTGGGTTGAGTTCATGGAGTCTTTTCCGTACATTGTCAAGTATAATAAGGGCAAAGATAGTTTAGTTGTGGACGCATTGTATCGCAAACATACAAGCCTTCTTACGAGACTTGAAATCAACGTGTTGGATCTTGAGGAAATAAAATCTTTGTATGCTTCCGATCCGTTCTTTGAACGAATTTTCGCAAAGTGCTCCAATGACAAAGGAGTTGATGATTTCTATTTGCATAAGGGCTTTCTATTTAAACAAAACAATCTATGCATCCTGAAGTCGTCGCTTCAACTTTTGCTTCTCCAAGAATCTCATGGTGGAGGCCTTATGGGTCACTTTGGTCGCGACAAGACATTGGACATGCTCTCCAATCACTACTTTTGGCCCAAGATGAAGCGTGACGTGGAGAGCTACGTTCAACGATGCATGACATGTGTTCAAGCTAAGTCGCAAGCTAATCCCTATGGTCTTTATATGCCATTGCCTATTCCTCATACACCTTGGTCCGACATTAGCATGGATTTCGTGTTAGCAATGCCTATATCTAAGCATGGTCATGATTCTATATTTGTTGTTGTGGATCGTTTTTCCAAAATGGCACACTTCATACCGTGCCATAAGACCGACGATGCTTCACATGTTGCAAATCTGTTTTTCAGGGAAATCGTCCGTCTTCACGGTGTGCCAAGGACAATCGTCTCTAACCGCATCACATGGCCAAGCTTGGTGTCAAGCTCCTCTTCTCATCCGCATCACATCCTCAAACTGATGGCCAAGCCGAAGTTGTCAACCGAAGCCTCGGAACTCTCCTTCGTGTGTTGATCAAGAAAAACCTGAAGGATTGGGAGGAATGCATTCCACACGCTGAGTTCGCCTATAATCGAGCCAAGCACTCAACAACCAAGATGATTCCATTCATGATAGTCTATGGTTTCGAGCCCCTCACCGCGCTCGACATCCTACCACTACCTCTCCATGAGCGCACGAACATGGACGTCGAGAAGAGCGCACAAGCTATGAAGAAGCTCCATGAAAAAACAAGAGCTACTATCGAACAACAAGTCCTTTGCCAAGCTTCAAGGTTAAACAAGGACAAGAAGGAGATGATATTTGAAGAAGGTGATCTTGTGTGGATACACCTAAGCAAGGACCGCTTCCCCAAGGAACGTGACTCCAAGCTCAAGCCAAGAGGAGATGGTCCCTTCAAGGTCCTCAAAAGAATCAACAACAACGCCTACATCATCGACATACCGACCTCCAAGTACCTTGCAAGCAATACATTCGATATCAAGGATCTCTCACCCTACCATGGAGATGTTCAAGATGATATCCATGAAGAGTCGAGGACGACTCTTTCCCAAGGGGGGTAGCTGATGCAGCCCGTCCTACGGACGCTTCTAAATCTACAACAACAAGTCCCCCAAGTGGACCCATGACTCGTGCCCGAGCCAAACTCCTCCAAGCTAAGGTGAACTCGCTCCTCTCTTCGTGCCAATTTGATACCTCCTTGGATGGCGTGCTACTTCATACCAGTACTTTGTGCATCATTAGGTACGAGCCCCCGCCGCGTCGACCCACGAGCCCTGAAGCTGCACCTGAGCTGAAGCTGCCAGAGCCGGAGTGTCCGCCTGACTCCAGCCGGAGTGTCCGGCCTAGCCGGAGTGTCCAGCGCGACTCAGCCGGAGAGTCCGGCCTACCCACGCCCCGTCTGGACTCGGACATTCTGTGTGCCAGTTCGGACACTGCTCGGAGTGTCCGGCCACCCCGGACTGTCCGGCCGTTCCGACCCGGACTGTCCGTCCTGAAGATGGGCCTGCGAGCCTAGCTGGGCCCTATGGCCCATGTACCCCTCTACTTCGCCCAGAACTCTACTTTAATGCCTGAATTACCCCTGAACTTGTGGTTGGCCTATATATAGCCCCCACCTCCATCGTAAACCCTAGGCTTGATATTGGAATTAGTGGAAACCCCTTTGTGGATCTATCTAATTCTTGCCTCATGCTCCTTGACTAAGGAGCACCAATATCCCCAAACCTCGCTGGAGTTTGCATCGTGCCTCCGCGTTGTACAAGGCCTAGGCATCGGTGTCCCTTTGCCTAGACATCAAGATCTCATCGAGTCTCTCGTCTCGCTGTGCCGTATCGAGAGAGAGTCCTCTGCCCGACGCCGATCCTAGGGATTGCGCCGGACCGGTCACCGCCGGCGTGACATTGGTGTTTATCATGGTTTTGCATGTGTGTGTTCATCGTGTTCTTCGTACGTGTGTTCGTCGTGTTCATCCTTCCCTCCTTCCCCCGCACTCCACCCTCGATTTGAAACGGAATCGTGAAAGATCGGGCCACCCTAGAGGTTTGCCCTCAACAATCCATGAGCCTCAACATAACACCTTCGGAATACCCGAACCCATCTTTATAGTCACCATGTTACGGTGTGACATTTGATGTTATCAAAGTATTCTTCCGGTGTTAGCAATTAACATGATCTCATGGTCTAAGGATAAAGATTACTTTGTATGATGCTATAGCAATATAAACATAATGACTTTGATCGTAATTCTATACTTCGGATGAATGTTCATCACATCATTCACCAATGTTGTAACCTCGTTCTTAACAACATCCAATGTCCATGATCACGAAACCTTGATCATCATGTTTATCAATGAGCTAGTTTATAGATAGGCATAACTAGGAACTTTCTATTTGTTTATTAAACACACATGTATTAAGGTTTCCATATTAATCCAATTATACGGGAGAGAATGTCTCATCGTAGTCAACTCCTTGAATTTGTCGAAACCCCTACGCGAGAAGTCGAGCTTTATAGATGGTCACATTACCATCAACATCAATTTTTGTTTTGAAAATCCATTTATTCTCAAATGCCTTTCTGTCGTGAGGTACGTCCACCAAGGTCCAAACTTGGTTTTCATACATGGATTCCATCTCGTATTTTTTGGCTTCCAGCCATTTGTTGGAATCCGGGCTCATCATTGCTTCTTCATACGTTGCAGGGTCATTTATTTCATCAACCATGAAATTCATAACAGGATTTCCGTACAGTTCAGGAGCTGCACGTGTCCTGCTTGACCTACGAGGTTCAGTAGTGTCCTCTTTCGGAGTTTCATGATCATTATAATTAGTTCCCTCTTCATTCGGTGAAGTCCACTCCGGAACAATTTCTAGTGCCGCGGCACTCGCCGTTTCATGAAGAGAAGGTCCAGTAACCTCTTCGAGTTCTACCTTCCGACTACACACGCCTTTCGTGAGAAACTCTTTCTCTAGAAAGGATCCATTCTTGGCAACAAAAACCTTACCCTCGGATCTGTGATAGAAGGAATACCCAATTGTTTCTTTAGGGTATCCTATGAAGACGCATTTTTCCGCTTTGGGTTTGAGTTTATCAGGTTGAAGTTTCTTCACATAAACATCACAACCCCAACTTTAATAAATGACATCTTAGGTTTGTTTCCAAACCACAATTCATATGGTGTCATTTCAACGGATTTAGATGGTGCCCTATTTAAAGTGAATGCAGCAGTTTCCAGTGCATAACCCCAAAATGACAGTGGCAAGTCAGTCAGAGATATCATAGATAAAAACCATATCCAATAAAGTACGATTACGATGTTCTGATACACCATTACGTTGTGGTTTTCCGGCAGGTGTGAGTTGTGAAATTATTCCACAATCTCTCATGTGTGCGCTAAACTCGTAACTAGATACTCACCTCCATGGTTAGATCGCAGAAATTTAATCTTTCTATTATGATGATTTTCCACTTCACTCTAAAATTCCTTGAAGTTTTCAATGGTTTTAGACTTGTGTTTCATCAAATATATATACCCGTATCTACTCAAATCATCCATGAAGGTGACAAAATAATGATATCCACCTCACGCCGACACACTCATTGGACCACATACATCTGTATGTATGATTTCCAATAAATATGTCGCCCATTCTATTGAACCGGAAAACGACATTCTAGTCATCTTGCCCATAAGGCATGGCTCACATGTATCAAATGATTCAAAAACAAGTGCTTCCATAAGTCCATCAGAATGGAGTTTCTTCATTCGTTTAACGCCAATATGACCTAGATGGTAGTGCCACATATATGCAGATATATCATCATCAAGTTTAATCCTTTTAGCATCAACATTATGAATATGTGTAACACTATTATCGAGATCCAATAGAAATAAACCATTCATCACAGGTGCATGACCATATAAGATATTATTCATATAAATCGAACAACCATTGTTTTTAGACATAAATGAATAACCACTTCGTATCAAACACGATCCGTATACAATGTTCATGCTCAGTGTAGGCACTAAATAACAATTATTTAGATTTATCACTAATCCCGATGGTAGGTCGGGAGGCAGCGTTTCGATGGGGATCACATCAACTCTTGATCCATTGCCGACACGCATCTTGACCTCACCCCTTGCTAGTGGTCGCTTGTTCCGCAGCCCCTGATTCGAGTTACATATATTAGCAACTGATCCAGTATAAAATACCCAGGTGCTACTACGAGTACTAGTCAAGTACACATCAATAACATGTATATCACATATACCTTTGTTTTCCTTGCCGGCCTTCTTGTCCGCCAAATACTTGGGGTAGTTGCACTTCCAATAGTTAGTCCCCTTACAATAGTAGCACTCGGTATCAGACTTAGGGCCAACTGGGATTTCTTTTCAGGCACGGCAATAGATTTGTCGCCCTTCTTTCCCTTCATCACCACCTGATGTTCTTTCTTAATCTCCACTTCTATAGTCGTAAGCATTGATAGAAGCAAAGGGAAATACTTTTTCATGCCCTGCATCTTATACTTCATCACAAAGCTCTTGTAGCTAGGTGGCCGAGATTGGAGAAGACGATGTATGCCTAAGTCAATGGGAATCGTTATTCCCAAAGACACAAGCTTATCGGCGTATCCAGACATTTTGAGTACATGCTCACTAATGGAGTTGTTCTCTTCCATCATGCAGTTAAAGAACTTTTCTGAAGCATTATAACTCTCTACGGCTACATGGGTATCGAAAATTATTTTCAATTCACCCATGGTATCAAAGGCATTGCCATTTTCGAAACGCTTTTGAAGTTCTGGCTCTAGCCCATACAGTATGCCGCAATGAACTAAGTTGTGGTCCTCCTGACAAGTCAAATAGATGTTCGTTTCCTTGTCAGGGGCATCAAGAGCTAGTGAGGGGCCTAGCGGCACTTCTAGCACATATTTCTTTTGTGCAGCAGTGAGGAGAATCCTCAAATTCATGGCCCAGTTGGTAAATTTTCTACCATTTTCTACAAGTTTCTCTTTCTCCACAAACACATTGAAATTAAAAGCAAGTGGTGCCATCTACAACAGAATTTGTAAAGTTTAGACTAAGTTTATGATAGATTGAGTTCAACTAATCAAATTATGAATGAACTCCCACTCAAAAACAACATACCTCGTGTCTTTTTGGTGATTACATGAACCAAATCCACTACACCAAGTCCGATCATCCCGTGAGTCGGTGTAGCTTCAAAGGAGAGAATCTATGTGGGCATCATATCAACTATATGACTCATGCTTAACCTTTTGGTCCGTGTTCCGAGGCCATATCTATACATGCTAGGCTCGCCAAGTAAGAACCTTAGTACTCGCGTGTGTAAAACTGTCTTGCACCCGTTTATGATCGTGCATTCAAGTACACCTGATCATCACATGATGTCTTAAAGCGGAGAAACATAGAACGGTGTGTACTTAAGGGAGAACACATTTTTATCTTGATATCTAAATGAGGGATCATCTTATAATGCTACTAAAGCGCCAAACAAGCAATATAAGATGCAACCCTCAAATGTGTGAAGTGAAATGATATGGTTCTTGCACTTGATCACCATAATGTGCATCGTGGTATGATCTTTATCATTCCTTTGTGTGTAAGGCAAAGGTCTATGGAACTTACACGTTAGGTGTGTTGCAAGAGTATCAACTATACATCAACTTACAATATTACCCTATCATGACACCAGCCTATCAATGATCTAAACTAGACGCCTCTAATTTATCAATTGCAAGTTTTACGTGGCTTAGGGATTTCAATGATAGAATCGTTCTTACCTACGAACATGGAACCACAGAAATGATAATCAAATTATTAGCAACTTGTTGTAAATCATATATTGAATATAGTAGGAGAGACAGGCAGCCGCTAGCCACTTATTCAAAACTAGTTGCATGTCAAGTGTGGAACAGGTATCATGTGCGAGGACATGTAAAGTTAGTCTGGGCCGCTTCATCCCACTATGCCACCAATATCCAAAATACATGAAAGAAACAATAACATGATCATCATCGCCCACATACCCATATGTGTACTACCTATGCAAAGCATCTACACATAGATCAGGCTCTGATACCACTGTTGGGTTCACAGCATATACAACAAAATATTCCTACGATGGGAACTATTATATGCCAAGATCTATCTATTAGATACAAGCAACTAGTGGATATACATCCATAGAGAACATACCCTCGTCGACCGATAAATCTTTGTTAGTGAGATGGACTCGTGGATGATGTAGTCGAATGCTTGCCGATCTCAAGATCGTTTGGAAGTCCTAGCACCGCAAATCAGCAGCGCATTCGTCCTTGCGCACACGTTCAGGCCACCGAACAACCTTCACCCCCTCTATCCAGGGATGCAGCGGAAGCAGCAACTCCTTCCAGACGAAATGCCACCGGGAACATGTATCTCGCTAATCCGAGACCATGGGGGAATAATTCTAGAGGGGGAGAGAGATCCTTCACGAGGAGGTGTGAGTGTGAAGGAGTGAGAGGGGTAATTTTATAGGAGGAGGGGGTACCCCTCCCCTTGTTGTCGCCCCATGTGGGTGCCCCTTCACCTCCCTCATTCATGTGGTGGTAACCCCTCCTTATAAATATGCCCCTTCACATTCTCTATTAAAGTCTCCACTTTAAATGCATTGAATTTCTCCAAATTTAATGCTCTATCATTTAATAAAACTCTTTTATTTATTTTATTCAGAATTTTTTAATTACTTTAATTAACAAACATTCTAGTAAAACCCCCTACAACATTTCAATATCACATGCAGAAGCAATTTCACCCGAAACAATTTCGGTGTCTATTGAAATAGTGCCAGCACTTTGTAATTCTTTCATCTAGAACATATTTTCTGCAAATGGTGTTTGGAAACCCTTAAGTGTGTCACCCTATGGTTCGCGAATAATGCAGACATGATTGAGACCCCTCTGATATTAATAATCAGAAGCAGGAGCTAGAGATCCATACTGACTCCCACACATTCAACGATGGCTTTTGTGATCGAGAGAACCTTTAATGATAGTAACTAAATCCCTTTGTTTTGTGATATATTACATGTTCGAGATTCGATCATCAATATCTCAATATAGAGTTTGATCTTGTTACCGACATTCACTCTTTTCTCGTTCCCGTGATATAACATTCTAGTGATCGCATCACTTGCTTGCAAGCTATTTTAATGTGATATCACCGAGAGGGCCTAGAGTATATCTATCTGTCATCGGGATTGACAAATTCCACTCTTGATCCATGAGCCTCAACATAACACCTTTGGAATACCTGAACCCTTCTTTATAGTCACCATGTTATGGTGTGAAGTTTGATGTTATCAAAGTATTCTTCTGGTGTTATCAATTAACATGATCTTATGGTCAAAGGATAAAGATTACTTCGTATGATGCTATAAAAATAAAAACATAATGACTTTTATCGTAATGCTATACTTCGGATGAATGTTCATCACATCATTCACCAATTATGTGACCTCGTTATTAACAATATCCAATGTCCATGATCAAGAAACCTTGATCATCATGTTAATCAACGAGCTAGTTTATAGATAGGCATAACTAGGAACTTTCTATTTGTTTATTAAACACACATGTATTAAGGTTTCCGTATTAATACAATTATAGCATGCAAAATAAACATCTATCATATACTTGGAATACATATATTAACAAATTTATTATTGCCTCCCAGGGCATATTCCCTTCAATTTGGTGATATGCATCGTACGAGATTGAGAGGTAGGGATTTTAGTTCTAGTGATGCTTTACCTAAGCCATGCAACCATGAAATATGAATCCGACAGTTCTTCCTTCCATCTGAGGCGATTACATGGAGTTTAAACTAGTTCTCTATTGTGCGTTCTTTCGGCATAATCTGTCGTGGTTGGGGTTGTCTAGAACTGGGAAGCTAGGTCTGGGGCCTTGCAGCTATAGGTACCTAGGGTGGAACCATTTATATGGTTGCTGGGACCTAGAAACCTCTGGGTATGGCCCCCACTTAACCTTTTGACACGGGCCCCTGTCCAATGATGGTCCACGTGCAGAATAGACATGTCTTGCCTCTTATTTGTGGGGCTTCCTTGGGTGATCCTTCTGAGTCCGATAATAAAGTAGACCCTAGTCTAGATATTTCTTCTTTATCATCATGTTGTTGTGTGTGACATATTTCTTTAGCATGATCATCAGTTGGTCAAGTGTCCTTGGTCCAGTGTTGTTGATTAAGGAAAGCATAGCTATGGTTACAGACTCCGTTGGTGAAACACTCGATGAAGTCCCTGTTGGAGAGGTCTGGCGTGGTGTTTACTAAGATCTTGAAGTATTTCACAAAGTCCCGAAGCTTTTTGCCTAGGTATTTCCTTATATTCTTAAACTCCTCATGTGATGTGGTAGGGTCATCTTCTATAGTGAACGCTTTGATCAGCCCCCGGGTGAAGTCGTCCGAGGTATTTGTTGACTTGGGGTTTTATTCCTAAGCCACTTTAGTCTATTTCCCTTTAGGCAAGTGGGGAGGAGGTTCAGCATATGCTGTGAGTCACCGCCCATGATGCTGACCGCTTGCGCTATTTTATTGAGCAATGCGACCGAGTCTTGCGACCCATCAAACTCATTGTAGTTATTGGCCTCCATAGCTCTGGGGGCCTTGACACCTGTAATGTGGCAGGAGAGAGCCCTTCTACCTATTCTTCATCCTTCATGTCTGAGATTTCCCTAGCATAGCAAAACCTCTCGCAATGCCTTTCAGGAAGGTTGCACCTCATGTCGTATTGGCTGGCTTCATTTGCATCATCATGTTCTGCGACTGGGTATAGTATCGACCTCCTCGGTTGCCCCCTGTCATTCTTTTCGGCCCTAGGCCGTTTCCTGCATTGGGGAGAGCATAGGGTCATCCGCGCAAGCCGACGATGTCCAATGGTGGTTTGGTGGCCTTCCCCTTTGTTGTGGATATACTGATGATGTACCTTGGTGGATCTTGCGCGCTCACTGTGTTAGGGTTATGTCTGAGACATCTTCCACCTAGGTCCGTGCTAGACCTTGACCCCCCTTAGAGTCATTGCATGTGTTCTTTTCCAAACCACCTTGATCCACATGACCACAAACACTCCAATGGATGTGCGGATGCAACTTATGTCACACTGGTGCAACATTCCATGTGGTAGTTTCATTCCTATGTGTTTTGGGGCTTTCTAACCATGGTTTGACACCTTGATCCCCCAAGATTCATTGCATGTGATCTTTTACAAACCACCTTGACACATATGACCAAACACACCCCAACTGGATATGGTGATGCAACATATGTCATGCTGGTGCACCATTACATATGGCAATTGCATTCCTATGTGTTTTTGGGATTTCTGATAATGGTTTTACACCTTGATCCCCCTAGAGTCATTGTATGTGCTAATTTCCAAACCACCTTCGTCCACATTACCACAAACAACCCAATGGATGTGGTGATGCAACTTATGTCACACTAGTGCACCATTACATGTGGTAGTTACATTCCTATGTGTTTTTTGGGCTTTCTGACCATGGTTTGACACCTTGATACCCCTAGAGCCATTCCATGTGTTGTTTCACAAACCAACTTGATCCACATGACCACAAACACCCCAATGGATGTGGTGATGCAACTTATGGAACACTGGTGCACCATTTCATTTCATGTGTTATTTTCCAAACCACCTTGATCCACATGACCATAAACACCCCAATGGATGTGGTGATGCAACTTATGTGACACTAGTGCACAGTTACATGTGGTAGTTGCATTCCTATGTGTTTTTGGGATTTCTCACCATAGTTTAACACCTTGATCCCCCTAGAGTCATTGCATTTGTTCTTTTCCAAAGCACCTTGATCCACATGGCCACAAACACTCCAATGGATGTGGTGATGCAATTCATGTCACACTGGTGCACCATTCCATGTGGAAGTTGCATTGCTATGCATTTTTGGGATTTCTGACCATGGTTTGACACCTTGATCCCCCTAGAGTCATTGCATGTGTTCTTTTCCAAACCACATGGATACACATGCCCAAAAACACCCCAATGGATGTGGCCATGCAACTTTTGTCACACTAGTGCACCATTACATTTGGCAGTTTCATTCCTTTGTGTTTTGGGGTTTTCTTACCATGGTTTGACACCTTGATCCCCCTAGAGGCATTGCATGTGTTGTTTTCCAAAACAGCTTGGTCCACATGACCACAAACACACCAATGGATGTGGTGTTGCAACTTATGTCACACTGGTGCACCATTACATGTGGCAGTTGCATTCCTATGTGTTTTTGGGCTTTCTGACCATGGTTTGACACCTTGATCCACCTAGAGTCATTAAATGTGTTCTTTTCCGAACCACCTTGATCTACATGACCACACAGACTCCAATAGATGTGGTGATGCAACTTACGTCACACTGGTGCACCATTACATGTGGCAGTTGCATTCTTATGTGTTTTGGGGCTTTCTGACCATGGTTTGACACCTTGATCCCCCTAGAGTCATTGCATGTGTTCTTTTCCAAACCACCTTAATCCAAATGACCAACCCCAATAGATGTGGTGATACAACTTATTCCACACTAGCGTGCCATTCCATGTAGAAGTTGCATTCCTATGTGTTTTTGGGCTTTCTGACCATGGTTTGACACCTTGAGCCCCCTAGAGTCACTACATGTGTTCTTTTACAATCCACCTTGATCCACATGACCAAGAACACACCTATGGATGTGTTGATGCAACTTACATCACACTAGTGCACCATTATATGTGGAAGTTGCATTCCTTTTTTGGGGGGCTTTTTGACTATGGTTTGACACCTTGACCCCCCTAGAGTCATTGCATGTGTTCTTTTCCAAACCACCTTGATTCACATGACCACGAACACTCCAATGGATGTGGTAATGCAACTTATGTCACACTGAAGAACCATTACATGTGGAAGGTTCATTCCTATATGTTTTTGGGCTTTCTGAACATGGTTTGACACCTTGATCCCCCTAGAGTCATTGCATGTGTTATTTTCCAAACTACCTTGATCCACATGACCACAAACACCCCAATGGATGTGTTCATGCAAATTATGTCACACTAGTGCACCATTACATGTGGTTGCATTCCTATGTGTTTTGGGGCTTTCTGACCATGCTTTGACACATTGATCCCCCTAGAGTCATTGCATGTGTCCTTTTCCAAAGCACCTTGATCCACATGACCACATACCCTCGAATGGATGTGGTGATGCAACTTATGTCACACTGATGCACCATTACATGTGGCAGTTACATTCATATGTGTTTTTGGGCTTTCTGACCATGGTTTGATACCTTGACCCCCCTAGAGTCATTGCATGTGTTCTTTTCCAAACCACCTTGATCCACATTACCACAAACACCCCAATTTGAAAATGGTCAAATAATTTCAAGATGAAGTGGAAAATCATTGTAACAAGAAAATAAATAATTTATGATTGGATCATAAAGGAAGATATTTGAGTCACAAGTTTAGCAAACACCTAAGAGTTGAGGATCGTTCTGTATACTTGAGTTTCTGAAACACCATAAGAGTATGGAGTATTCGTGAAATGTAATCTAACCTTGTTTGACATGGTAGGATCAACAGTGTCATTGATAAACTACATTTATATTTTAAATATGAAGCATTAGTGACTATCGCTATTACACTAAAAAGAGCCCCATCATGATCCGTTGAAATTACACCATATGAGTTATGGTTTGGGATAAAACCTAAGTTTTCTTTTGTTAAATTTTGGTATGCTAGGAATAAGTAAAATATTTACAACTGAAGTTGTGTGAGAACATATTTGTAGGTTATCCCAAATAACCGTTGGGTGTTGCTCCATAAGACCAAAGACAAAAGTGTTTATCGCTTAGAAACGTAAAATTTCTTGAGAAGGAATTTTCGCCAAAAGTTAAGTGGGAAGACAATATAACTTTGATAAGGTTATTGAACCTTAGCTATAAGTGATGAGTTGCCTAGCACGGGAATGTGTCCTGGAGCTATCCATAATGATCATGGCTCCCGTGCCTCAAAGCTTGTGGTCACGAAGATCTAAGTTCATATTGAACCACGTAGATCAGATAAACAATCAAATAGTAAGATATGAGATTAAATTATTATTATTTGATAACAATGAACTGACTATATGCAAAGATGCGATGATGGGCCCTGAATCCAATGACTAGAAGTCATAAAATCAGTCATAGTTTGCATATATGAGAAACAAGTTTCTAAACTTGCAAGACCCTCCGGAAGGAGTGAAGCCTATCGGTCATGTTTGAATCTATAAATAAACTGACATGGATGTTTTCACATCTATGAAATAGTCGACATATCGTTAAAAGAGTTATACAATTATGTTCAAGGACTTGACTATGACAAGATTTGATCTTTCATAGCGATATTTAGTTTGGGCGGATTATTGTAGCAACCACTACGTATGTCAATTTTGGTATATGGTAGTTGAACAAACAAAACAAAATTCTTCTAATAGATAGGTTAACTAGGACATGTACATGACACAGTCCGAAGGGTTTTGTTAAATCAAAGGATGCTAAAAGGGCGTGCAAACTTCTATGGTTGAAGTAAGCATCATGGAGTTGGAATATTCACCATGATGAAATTGTTAAAGGTTTAATTTCATTGGAGATGATGAAGATGCTTGCATTTGCAAGAAATTAAGTGGGAAAGATGAGACATATTTATAATTTATTATGTATAAGACATATTATTGATTGAAAATTATGTATCTTTTATTAACCACATTGACTAAAAAAACACGCCCTTCTAGGGAGCACGCTCTGCATCTCTTCCGATGCATGCATGTGGCCGAAGCAGGTGAAGTGCTCGCGTCGTGTGGTTCCTTCTGCATCGATCCTAGTTTGACACGTGGTGCATTTTCCTTTACTTGGATAACCTAGCTAGGTTGTAGCTACCAATGATGGAACACTGGCCGAGTAGTCGCTAGGCTTTTGGCTAGACTACTGATTATCCAAATTACTAGCCGTTTTTACGGTGGTGCTATTATCATCGAGGTCTTCAAAACTACATCCCATATTGATATATTTTTTGAAAAACTTTTTTTCACTTATTTTTCATGCCTAGGTTGCATTGACTTGGTTGCGATGCACGATGTGTTGTCCTTGCAGCGAACTTTCTTTTTTACCACGTTGCACTGCCTTCGGTTGGAATGCACGACATGGTGTCCTGGTAGTGAATTTCCCATGAAACTACATTTTTTAACTGTGTTGCACTGCCCTCGGTCATAGTGCATGGTATGGTTTCCCTGCCCTCGGTCATAGTGCATGGTATGGTTTCCTAGCAGTGCATTACCCGTACACTACCTTTTGTACTATGTTGCACTATATTCGGTTGTTGTGCACGACTAGGTGTCCTGGTATTCGCTCCACGTGCACTGCCTTCGATTCTAGTGCACGACGTGGTGTTCAGACAGTGCAGTGTCGTGCACTGCCTATTTATTTACATTCCACTGCCTGTGCTCGCAGTGCACCGAACATGTACACCAATAGCGGCGGACCCAGCATCTCTGTTGCCCGGGCAGCAGCTGCCCGGGCTTCCGGCCGGCAGCGCAGCCTAATTTTATGGCTAATTGACTGATAATTAGCATCTTAAGCCATTGGATTTAGAGTCTGTCCAGGCTTTGTAATTTCCCTGGGTCCGCTACCGTATACCAACACTTTACCACTTCGTGCACTGCCTTATATTTTTCATTATACTTCCTTTAGCCGCAGTGTACGTATCAGTGCACTAGCAGTGCAGTGCAGTGCGTTTTGGTACGTTTTCTACGTTACATTTTCTTGGTTTTGCACCGATCTTCATTGCCTATATTGTGGTTGAACATGCACGGTTAAAAGATAATGCCCTGCAAGTCCCTCAGTCCCTATACACTATCATGATTGTTGAATAGAGGAAACGTGTGGTTGTGGTACTTCGTTGCATCCCTGGCGTGGGATTTCAGCTACGACAACGCAACAAGGCAACGAGGCAGCAGCACGCACACCTCACGCTGCAGCCACGTGTCGGTTTCCATGCACATGCCTCGTTCAGCCCCGCGCACACTCAAAACAGCTGCAAAGCGCACTCTTTTGCTAGTCGTGCCCTTTAGCGAGACAAGTTGGATTTCATTAAAATTAGATTTAAATGAAAGATTTAGACACAACCAGAATATTAGACATTAATGTCTATATAGATAGATTGAGATGACAATATCGTTGTGCCAAAGTACATAGATAAAATATTGAATAAATTTCAATATAGAAACGACGAGAAAGGTTCTTACCGCATGGAAGAGGTTGAAGCAAGATTCAAGTGTTTTGACACTTGGTGAGTGAAACCACGTGAATGATTTAGTCAACCATGAATACCGTGATATGTACGTATCTAGATATGCCATATTCTCTAAATATTATGATCATATACTAGAGTGAGTTATAAGATAATCACTAGACAATAGTAGGATATCCTTATATGCTTTGGAAGTACTAAGAATATATAGAGGTGACAAATAGTTCTTTTGTAAAGTGTTACACTAATACTAGTTTATAGTAAAATATAAAGTGTTACGATGATACTAGTTCTGTCATAAGATACAAATTTAGTTTATCTCAATTTAGGCTATGGGTTAAGGTGGCATAATTTGATGGAAGAAAGTTTTATGATAGATTTGGATGAGTTCCAAAAGGTTAAGTATTATGATGGATACTACAACAAAAGGCTAGGTATAAGACTGCTCTAGTAGCAGCATAGGAGGGCATTTGTGTCAAGAAGTTTGTTATCAAACTAGATGTAGTTCCAACTAGGCTAGTACTATGAAGATCTATTATACAACAATAGTGTCAACATATTTTCAGCTCAAAGAACTAAGGTCTCACCAAAAGGACGAAATTTATACAATGTTATCTCATTTGAGAATGAGTGATGTGTAGAGACGCAAAGACATGCAAACACACACAGACCTGAAAGTATCAGATCTCGAGATTAAGTTTACCACTAGCAACTTGTATGGATAACACTTGAATGTCATAGGTGTTGAATACACAAGTATAAACTAGATTATTGACTCTAGTGTAAGTGGGAGACTGAAAGGAATATGTCTGAGAGACAATAATAAAGTGGTTATTATATTATTCCATGTTTATTTGTCATGCTATAATTGTGTTAACCAGAAACGTTAATACATGTGTGTTTAATAAACAAAGAAAAGGATCCTAGTAAGGCCTCTCATTACACTAGCTTGTTGATTAACAGATGATCAAGGTTTCCTGATCATGAACATTGGATATTGTTAATGAAAAGGTCATGTCATTGGAGAATGATGTGATGAACATACACACAGTAGGTATAGTAGTGTGATCATGTAATGAAAGTTTATATTGCTATATCAATCTCATATGAAGTAACACTAATGCTTAGACCATGAGATCACATCAATCACTAACACTAGAAGAGTACTTTGATTCCACAAATCACACCATAACAGCGTGATTATAAAGATGTCATTGGGTACTTAGAAAGTGTTAGTTGAGGCTCGTGGATTAAGAGTGGAATTTTTCCATCCTAATGGTGGAGAGATATTCTCTAGGCCCTCTCGATGATATCACATTGACATCGCTTGCAAGCACATGATTGGCTCAGGAGAATGTCATATCACGAAACGAGTAAAAGAGTTCTTGTCGGTAACGAGATCGAACTAGGTACGGATGATACCAAAAGATCGGATCTCGTACAAGTAAAATATCACGAGAAAAAAGGAATTGGTTAATACAAAAAAGGTTAGCACGATCACTAGTTCATCATTGAGTAAGTTGGAGTTGTTATGGATCTCCAGATCCCGCTAATGATTATTAATCATAAAGAGTATCGATCATGTCCACTTAGTTCATGAACCGTAGGGTGACACACTTAAGGCTCGTCAACTCATTTGAGTGGATATGGAATGCCAGAGAAAATAGAGGACAACACAGAAACTGTTTTGATAAAACTACCAGAATAGTTTCGATATATTGAAATAGTGAAAGGGAATAAATTGTTAATGTGTGGGATTTAATGGGAGAAAGTGACCCTTGATTATTTGAGTGGAGATTTAATGGGAGAAAGTGGCCCTTGATTATTTACGAGTGGAGACTCCACTAGAAATCAAGAAGGGAGAGGTGGGGGCACCACATGGGGCGCCGGCCACCCCTTGGGTTCTTCCCCCACTCCTATATAAGGAGCAGATGGAGACCCTCTCCTCACATTTCATTACATCTCTCTCATATGCCCTTCTGTTGGCATCTTCCCCCTTGCTAGCTGATCCACGGTCGCTTGTACGGTGCTTAGGCGAAGCCCTTCTCAAGAACTTATACACCACCACCACCATCTCATAGTGTTGTTGGAGTTCCCGAGGATGCGCTGCTTCTGCTGCCCAACTGGAGCAAGGGATGGAGGTCGTCGTTGTGTTGGCCGTGTGACCAATTACGGAGGCGTTGCCTGATTGTGGCGCTGGTCGTCTTCACGACCTTCGAGGAAAAACAATTACATTCTAGATTAGCCACATTTTTTTGCGGGAATGTTATCCTGCTTCAAGTCTTTGAGGGCGAGTCCTTCTAAAACCGTTACAAGTATCACCTAGATTTGATCTTGGCAGCTACAACCGCAGGAAACTTTTTTGTTTTCTATGCAACAAACCCATCATGACATGGTTGTCCCCATCGTGTGCATCGGGCCGGACATGTGATTGTTGCCCATGTACTATGTGCAGTTCACTGTCTATCTCCCATCAACAGAGTCGGAGTTTTGGGATGGTGTAATAAGAAATTCCTTCACACCTAGGAGCATGGCGGTGTTGGGCATTATCCAGAAGGAAAAGCATTCCATTTTGGTGTCACCGGAGATACATGAGATCACCCAGGGCCTGCATTACTCAATATGCATACATCACAAGGGAGAATTCTCAATAGATGTTTCTTTCACCACAAAATTCAGGTATCTCGTTGTGGGGAGAATATCATTTTGCGACCCGAAAGTTGAGGCGCCCAAGTAACGCGGTACCCAAGTTGCTTGCAATCAACTGGGTTGCCCAAAGTTGGCATGCCAAATACTCAGAGGGTCTTTTCTGGCATGAATTCAACTTTATGTTTCAATTCAAAATATCAGGCTAACGCCCGTCAAGTTGCCCCCCCCTATCAGATTTCTCGTCATTGCTGCCATGTAGGCTTGCAGCGTTAGCGCCTGCATCCTTTACGCGTCTTCTTCTTCCCCTAGGCGGAAATCTGTGGTCGCGGCCATGGCGCAGAGCTAGGACGTGGATAAACCTTCTCGGCCCGCTCTCCTCCCCATCCCGAATCAGAGCTAGGACGTGTATGAAGAAAGTTGTGTCCCCATATGTTCTATTGTATCACCAATGTTGTTTAGTGCTCACCTGATATGAATCCACATGAGTTCAACATCCTGTTTTGTGCAGCCCCCGAGAGGTGCTAGGAACCAGCGCTGTGATCCAAGTTTAGCATCTGCTACTACATCTTTGATCACCGGTGCTGGAATGATACGCGGGGCTGCGTGGGTACCTGCGTGTTACTTATAGTCAGTAAGCAGAATTTGAATGGGATTTTACATGCTATATGACACCATGACTCACCCCAGATGAACGGATCCCAAACACGCACGTCGCCGCTAGGTTCAGTGACCGCATATATGCGTTGCGGTTTGTTGGAATGGTAGCTGGAGGTGAAGACGGTGTCGACATACTTCTCCTGCCGCAGGAAGTCGTCGCGCAAGACTGTCCATTCCTTGTCTTCTGGGCATCTAATGAATATGATTGCCTTGTCGAACACCGCTAAGAGGTCGTACTCCCAGGTCTTCCACGCCTCCCGCGGTCTATGTGGGAGCTATACCTTTAGGAGCTCAAGTTCTGCCACGTTGAACCTGTAAGCCAATTCGGAAATGGGCAATGGCCACCCATTGTTGAATACAGTAATGCCGACACCCTCCGAAGATGGCAATGTAAATCTCAACGATCTATAGCCATTTTTTTAGAGTCCAAGTACTCCCATCCTGGGATAAAAGCACCATCCACTCGCCGTTGCCACCCACCTAGTTTTGGTCATCTCCCATTTCCGTCTCTTCTTCTTCCTTGATATTCACCACTACTGATTCCGACCACTTATCCAGCAGCATCATTTTCGCATGAATATTCTGCAGAGTTTGTTGTTAGTTGGTACAATCACCTAGCATGGATTCCATTTCAAATACAATTTGACAACTGGACCTTCAGATTAAAGTACCCAAAATATCGCCTAAATACGAGTGTCTCCTCAAATATCGCCTAAATTGTGCCTGTGTCACTATGAAGATACCCAATATATGGAGTAGGAGAAGAGCCCCCCCCCCCCCCAAGAACAAACTCCTAACGATGATCATAAACAGCTCGGGGCATAACGGCCTTAAATCGTCTAATATGTTTATTTTTATTTTAGGAAACAGAATATCACCTAGCAGGAATTCCATTGCAAATCGAAATTAACAACTCATCTATCAACTAAATTAATACTGTGTCACTATGAAAATACCAGAATATCAGGTACGAGCAGAGCTTCCGCTGTACAGAATAGTCTTAAGTGGTTCAATTTGTTCAAACCGCGTGTGCACACAACACGTTCGATGAAAGGAACATAGGATTCCGATGAGAGTTCAGCACATATGAATCAACGATATGACTGAACCAATAAGAAAGATACTAGAACTTACGTGGCCATCGCGGTCGTTTGTCCATTTGCTAGTATCACGGTAAAGAAGGCCTGGCGTGCCGAACGGTTGTTCATCCATATCCCGCATCGTGAAGCAGTAGCCAGGGATGCAGCGAGCGAGGCGGCCGACAGAGATGATGTCCAACCCCGTCGCGATCCTATGCACATTCACGGCGCTGAGGTTCGGCCATCCCCAATCCACGTGGTGGCGGTCGCCCTAGCCATCCGCTTCATCGTCGCATGCCTTTCGCTTTAGCCTGCTGCTACCCCAAGCTCTACCCATAGTGCCAAATGGAGTCTGGAATCCGGTAGATTAATGGAGGCATTGTGACAAGGAGGTGGATGGATTCGAGAGCGGATGGAATCAGGGATGAGGCAGTTGTTCGACTAGGGAGTGACCCAGTGAGGAACCGCCGCCACCGCCGGTTCTTGTCCGCGTGGAAGACAAGGAAGGGGGCGTAATTATTGAGGGCGCGCACCGGAACCGTCTAGAGGAAGTGAAATAAAATCGTAAGAGAGAAAAATGTGCGGCCCGCCTGTCAGTGAGTGAAGGTTGGCACGCGCAAACGTGACTACGTTTGACTTGGATCGTGCATGGCAAACCTCGATTCCATCGCATGCAAGTGGCGCAGAACAAATTTTAGGCAGCGCTAGCGTCGACGTGTAAACCCGCCATTTTTCTCCACCTTCATCCTACTACGAACGGTCGTGCACCATTCCAGATATTAGTAAGGGCAGTTCCAATCTTGCAGTAAGAAGTTTCACTTATTCGTCTCATTTCCTCCTCCACGACCTCATCGTCTTTCCCCTCCATGGCCTCATCCATTTCCTCCACCATGGCATCACCCTCTTCCTCTATATCCTTTCCCTCTTTCCTGTAGTCATGGACTTGTTGGATGTCCGAAACGACGGCAGGCAAGCGACTGCGTACTTCGACATAGAAGTACATGGCGGGAAGAAGATCGATGTCATTTACACCACCGACCCTCAGACGGTGAGGAACACTCTGAATAATTACACGTGTTGGTTGTGGTTCGAAGAAAATAGGTTCGTAGGTCTCGACCTCGACTACAGCCGCGATCACCATAGCATCGCCATGGTGCAGCTCTCCATGTAGGGGCACGTACTCGTATACCAGCCTTTTTGCGAGATGGGGGCTGATGGGAACATGTAGACTTTGCTGCCTTTTTGTTCCTGAACCGTCTGTTTGGAAAAGTTATTGCTATATTATTTGTCTGAATTCATTTTCATGCAGGTGGGGCGAAAGGATAGGTCGTTGTTTCATGACTTTCTCATGAACTAGCAGATAACATTTACTACATGTCTGTTTTTTCCACAAACCACATGGATCAGCCAATGGCATTTGCATGTGTGTTATTTTCACAAACCACATATGTATCCACCAGAGTAATTGCATGTGTGATCTTTTCACAAACCACATATGGATCAACAAATGTCATTGCATGTGTGTTCTTTCCACAAATCACATATGGATCCACCTATGTCATGGCATGTGTGTTATTTTCACAAACCACATATCGATCCACCAATGCCATTGCATGGTGTTCTTTCCACAAACCACATATGGACACACTAGAGTCATTGCATATCTGTTCTTTCCACAAACCACATCTGGATCCACCTATCTCATTGCATGTGTGTTTCCTAAATCGCATATCGATCCACCAGTGTCATTGCATGTGGGTTCTTTTCACAAACCACATATGGATCCACCAGTGTCATTGCATGTATCTTCTTTCCACACACCACACATGGATCCACCAGAGTCATTGCATCTGTGTTCTTCTCACAAACCATATGGATCCACCAATGTCATTGCATGTGTTTTCTTTCCACAACCCACATATGGATCAACGAATGTCATTGCATGTGTGTTCTTTCCACAAACCACATATGGATCCACCAGAGTCATTGCATCTGTGTTCTTGTAATGACAAACGACATATGGATCCACAAGGGTCATTGCATGTGTGTTATTTTCACAAACCACATATGTACTCACTAGAGTCATTGCATGTGTGTTCTATCCACAAACCACATATGGATCCAACAGAGTCATTGCATGTGTGTTCTTGTAATGACAAACCACATATGGATCAACCAATGTCATTGCATGTGTGTTCTTTTCATGAACCACATATGGATCAACCAGAGTCATTACATGTTTGTTCTTTTCACAAACCACATATGGATCAACCAATGTCATTTCATGTTTGTTCTTTTAACAAACCACATATGGATCCACTAGCATCATTGTGTGTGTTCTTTTCAAAAACCACACATGGATCCACCAATGTCATTGCATGTGTGTCCTTTCCACAAACCACATATGGATCCACCAGAGTCATTGCATGTGTGTTCTTGTAATGATAAACCACATATGGATCCACAAGTGTCATTGCATGTGTGTTCTTTCCACAAACCACATATGGATCCACTAGAGTCGTTGCATGTGTGTTCTTTTCACAAACCACATATGGATCCACTAGAGTAATCGCATGTATGTTCTTGTAATGACAAACCACATATGGATCAACCAATGTCATTGTCTATGTGTTCTTTTCATGAACCACATATGGATCAACCAGAGTCATTGCGTGTTTGTTCTTTTCACAAGCCATATATGGATCAACCAATGTCATTGCATGTTTGTTCTTTTAACAAACCACATATGGATCCACTAGAGTCATTGTGTGTGTGTTCTTTTCACAAACCACATATGGATCCACTAGAGTCATTGCATGTGTGTTCTTTTCATGAACCACATATGGATCCACTAGAGTAATTGGATGTGTGTTTTTTCCAATAAACCACGTAAGATCGCGTCTTCTAGAAGCCCCCTCCCCCTGAAGAGCTAGTTGTCTAATCTGATTGTTGCAGACCGTTCGATTGGGGCGTGTGGACGACTAAGATGGTTCTTCGTAAGAGCGATCCGCGAGTAGGCTGTTCCGTGGCATGATTGGACGCACTTACATTTTCACTTATATTACTATTATTTCCACTCCCCTATAGCCTACTAGTAATATCATAGAGCTCGTGAGTGAGCACGTCTAATCAACAGCCCCCTCTCCCCTCATCCACCACACATCACTGTGCCTAGACGATGCCATCGGCTTTCTTGCACCGTGCCGAGATGACATCGTTGATTCTCGGGTCAGTGCCTTCATGTTAAGAAATCATTTTACAAGATTTTGAATTTATCTTACATATTCCTGCTATTTGCCGATCTAACCGCTGATCTTTTTTCCGATTTCTCGATGAACTTCAGATGTGGCAGATGCTGCAGCCCAAGAATATGGAGATCCTCACGCGCAACTTCGCATTGACGTTCCCTCTCGTGTGCTCCCACCCAGGATGCTTTCCCCATTACTCCTACCATGATCTCCCGCTCCACGAGCTCGCGTGCCCGCACGGCGCGTGCTCCTCCACGGAGCCGGGCTGAAACTACACCGGCCCGCCGGCAGAGCTCGTCGTCCACCTTGTAGAGGAGCACTTGATCAAAGTGATTAGGATCTCGTACGGGCAAGCCCAACTTCTACAAGAGCAGGTGCCATTCACTGACTCGGCACGCCGCCAGCTAATTTTCTAGGGGAAAGCTCTGTTCCCGTCCTTACCATCACCGCCGGTGTTCCGGGAAGCAGAGCTGGACCCACCTTCGTGTGTGTGGTATGCTTTAGGTCGGTCTCGTATGCCTAGCCCCTATACATGGTGCGCATGTGGGAGAACGCCCAGCCGCCGTCCGATAGCATTCTTTTGCTAGCCGAGGCGCCGAGCTGCCCGACGCCGCAGGAGGTGGAGTATGCGAACCTAAGGTCAATCCTATGTGTGCCATCTCAGTTCCTTGTCGGTGCTGGACTAAATAGGCAGGTGCATTTCTACATTTGTATCGAGAAGACCGATAGGGAAATGTAGTACTTATGTTGTTGTTACTATTAGACTTAAGCAATGATTCTCAGGTGCGTAGAGCATACGTGTTGCGCGAATGTATCCCAGTTGTAGTTTTTTTAGTACTCCTTAATAGTTCGACAAGTTATTGGTCCAATGAGCTTATTGTTGTCACATTGCAAAGTACGCTTGCTCTGGACAGACTGGCAATACCGCATGCTCCCGCTCCCGCATGCTCAGTGTCATGTGTTCCATGGGCCCACCTGCCAGTGTTATGCCCCCCTTACTTCTCTTCCTTCCCCTCGAAGACACTGTCCCCACTTCTCTTCCATCCTCCACTCCTATTTGATGGTTGTAACCTAATTTTCGTTGGATTGTTTACATGTAATCTACATTGATAATGCAACATGCAAATGGCACAGACACAATTTCTAAAGTGGAAGCACTCACACGCTGCTATTGCGCATATTTCTCAATATAGCTCAACAAACCCATTACAATAATTGTACTCGCACTAAACACAACCGAAATTGTAACCATCCTAAACAACATCTAAATCCACATCACATCACTGTCGTCGGAGTCCACCTCCATTGGTGACACCGTCGTGCCCTTCCTAGCGACATCCACTCCCGCCCATGGCTTGCCCTTCGCCAAGGAGGCAACAATGGCATTCTGCACAGCTTCATGCCCGTCGTCCTCCACATTGGAATCGACAATGACGAAGGGGACGGGGTTGGCGCGGACCGAGCACTGTCGCGCCTGGCGGCGCCTGCTCGAGCTCGACGCCTCATCAGTCCTTCTATAGGTAGGAGGGGCCAAGGTCGGAGACGTAGCATCGTCGCTCATCTCACGAAACCATGGCCATTTGATACTGCGACGGTAGGATCTTGGGGTGGATCCGCCGCGATGAGCCCTACCGGAAGTGGTGGAGCGAATGGATTTGCTGTGACACCCCCAGGATTAAGGCTAGACAAATCGCAGACCTCTGTCTGATATAAGCCTAACCTAAATCTCAGAAGCATACAGAGAAAGAATCGGTAACATTACAGTGACCCTACGACACAAAAATTATTACAACAAGCTCATAACTGGGCAAATAACCAAATATTAAGCAGAGGTCACTGACCACAAACATCAAACAACAGAAGGAAAGTTATGCTATTAAGTATAGCAAACTTAACAAATAGGCTAAGAGGCCTGAAGCATAACGATGACGTCCCAATCCATAGATTCCAGGCTACCGACCGGGAACCCCAAACTACTTGTGAATGTCGATGCTATAACAACTCACCTTCTGTGGTAACACTTACCTGCTGCAAAAGTATCAACAACACAAGGCTGAGTACAGGGTGTACTCCGCAAGACTTATGGCAGCTGGGGTTACTTTGGATAAAGCTAACTTTCTTTATAAAATAGAGAGAGGATAATCTTTACTAATAGAACATTTGAAAGGGGATAAGAAAGCGATATCACTAGCTTAAATCTTCTTTTGATATCCACCCAATCATCATCAGTTGAACCTACCAACTAGGATCACCCCCTCGATCCCTAAGGAAGCATCCTTAAGAACACCTCACATCTCTTGTCAAGTTTTACGATTAGGTTATAGTTCTTTATGATCTTTGAATCCGTTCCCAAGTCATCCATAACCATGGACACGGCTTTTTGAAAAGATTATTACCTTGCAGGGGTGCACAACTTTACCCACACATACCAACCGACTCTTAATGCCACTATAGATTAGCCATCTTCCTTGGAAGGCCAACAAAGGGTGGTTGGCCACGACCTTTCCCTTGCGTTCGCCGAGACCATGAGTCACACCCTAAGGAGATGCCGCCGTAACGGGTCAAGTCTCGAAGCCAGTCCATAGAGATGTGTGCGGGGAACAAGATTATGGAGGTCGTGCCTCTCTTGCTCCCGGCCACGCTTACCTACCTGTATGAATGCCCCTCCTCCACCTCCTTCAAGAATGACCAGAATGCATATGTCGAATGGAACGCCCGAACTATGTGACTCATGGAATCTACTAGGCAAGTTAATCAGCAGAGGGGTCCCCATAAACCCCGTGTGGGTGTACGCTCGTCTTGGTTCAAGAGGCAAGAACTCAGATCCTAGTGGTGGCAAGTATGGGACTGCAAAAACCACAACCCACTAGGGTCTCCCATACAAGCCTTAGCATGTTTAAATTCTATCTCTAATCATACCACGTCATCTTGTCCAACTAGGTTCATTCGCAGCTCTGTTTCATCAACCGGATGGACCAGCGGTACTAACTAAGCTTGGCTAAGCACAAACGAATATAGCAGCTCTATGAAGCTCATAAGCCAAAACCTAGTTATGCTAGGAGCAATGGGTCAGGGAATATAGGCTACAAAGGTAGCATGCATCAGATATGATTACTATATCTATCGATAAAAGACTTTCGTATAGTATGCACATGGAAAGAATGTAATACTTTGAAATCATAGGATTTTATCATGTGTGGGGTTTTGCTTGCCTTTGCCTGTTGATACTCAGATATGAAACTTCAGGGTTCATTAGATGGACTTGTTCGTCGATAACCTTCGATGGTGTTGATCTTGTTCTTCGATCTTGGACTCGAGCTCGTATTCTACCGAGGAAGAACCAAACACCGGAAAGAAAAGGGAAACAATCAACATATGGCATCGATTGAATTCTCAAGCAAGTATGATGATATTACAAGTTAAATTGTATTGAAGTGAAACCCTAAGACATGGTTTGCCAATTTAAACAGGGTCCGAGGGGTGCAAACCCTAATTCAGAGAAACCCCAGATGCATATGAGAGGGGTCAATTTGTCCTTCTAATTAAACTTACCATGTAAGTTGCCTAACAATGCATGATTATAAGTCTATTGGATAGATCTCATTTTTCTGAACATTTTGATATATTATACATATTTTTCTAATTTAAATGAATTAGTTATGATTTTTCTCATTTTAAATCCAATTTAAATCATTATTAAAACAATTAAACAGTTTTTGGATTATATTAAAATTATTTCCAGCTGGACCCACATGTCAGATTTTTATTAATTTCAGAAATAATTTCCAAAAAGATTAAAAACCTGACAGATAGGGCCCATAGGGGTTATTTTTATTTCCAGGAAATAATTACAAAAACATTTAAAATAGAAGAAATGGCTTTATGGCGTCATGCTGATGTCAACGTGACATCAGCAATGGACCACCTCCCAGGTGCTACTCAAATCGAGCAACTGGGAGCACGCGGGGCTTCGGGGGTGGGGGCAATCGATGCGGGCGAGTGCAGGGAGCAAGAAACTAGCAGCGCCGCTCCGAAATAGTCACCGGAGACGGCAGCACAACGACGGCGAGCGGCGGCGGCAGGTAGACGGCGATAGAGCGATAGGGGGTGAGAGGGAGACAATGAAGAGGCCCACGAGGGCCGGTAGCTCACTTGGAAGCTAGAGAAGGGGTCGGAGAAGGCTTGCGAGTTCGACAGCGACGACAATCGCCGTTGGCAAGCTTCGGACGGTCGAGGGCTTCAGCAGCTATAGGGGACACTCCAGCCCGATTCCTTTGGTGATTCGGACGAGTACGAAGAGGCGATGATGACATCATGGTTGGTGAAGTTTGTCGAGGCTGAGAACGGCGGGACACGGCGGAGCACGTCGGCTAGGGTTTCAGGCCGAAGGGGAAAAACAGTAGAGAGAGCGAGAGGAAGCGAAATGGGTATGGGGGAGGAGAGGAGAAGATTAGGGTTTAGTGATTATTTCTTGCATGCATTTTAATATGATGCTCATGCTATGCTCAAACAAACCCTAATTACTATTATTAAAACTAGGGGTGTTACAGTTCTATCCCCCTTAACAGAATCTCGTCCCAAGATGCCTAGGTAGGAAGATAGAAGAAACAAGGTTACACTAAACTTCGACTATCTTCCCGAAGAGGTTGATCCATGGCACCATTACTGAATGAATGAAACGCTTCATTTTCTTCGAGGTAGCTTCACACACCAAGGGAGAGAGGGAAAGACACAGAACCACATACAAAGTATCTCATGGTAAACTCGTGGATAGATGTTTCTTAACATCTCTGGAGCCAACAAGCATGAAACACGTCAAGATAACAGAGGAAACAAGAGGAGATGGTTTTCAAGGTTTTAGATAGCTGGTCTTCATAAGGATTGAGACCATGGAGTGTCAGAAGAGTTTAAGCTTCTGAGAAGGAGAGTTTACAAAGGAAAGAACATAACCACAGACTTCAAGAGATGAACCTCTACTATGCGACTTAAGTAGAGATTTCATAGGTACAGAGATGTGAAGAACCAACTTGTTGAACTACTTTTGATATAGAAGGATCACTCTTTGGTTCAACAGATGGTTGAGATAGAAAGGTTGTTTTGGTGGAGAGGACTCATAAGAGTCACAAGGAACATGTAACAAGAGGAACTGATGTTTACCAAAATCACGGTCACTCTTTAAACATGTTAGAGGAACCAAAGGAAACTCTTTATTCATCCAGGATTATCTGATCTTTGCTAGCGATTATGATATCACTTTACACCACTAAGATGAATATATAAGAAGATTCCTGATGACACGAGGGAAAAGAAACTTCGTTCTCAGACTTCAGTTACTTGGCACAACAAGAACCTTGCCAACATAAAAGGGGTCTGGAGGATCGACCGAGAGACATTTAGCAAGTCTACTTTAAATGTTCTCCTTGATGTTCGAGACACGGGACATCAAGTGAAAGGTCGGACTTCGGATACAAAGGAAACCATGAACACAACTCCTATGGTAAAGCATAGAATAAGATCATGAAGAGTGGTTGTTATTGCTGATTCAAGAGAATGTGGCAATAGGTATTTTGGATGGTTGTGTCAACCATCACATCAATCTTGTCGGACTTACAAGGAGACCTTCGTCAAAAACCTTGAAGAACACCAACCATCATTGTTGCTTGAGATTCAGCTTTAGTTAGGTGTAATGATACTTCGGACTCAGCATGTCCGAATGGAAAGTTTGCAACATTTACCACAAAGGTAAAGGTACTAGATTCTCAAGACATGGACTACAATGTCAATCTCCAAAAGAATGAGCTAGGTTTCCAAAGCCATGCATTAGCAAGTTATCAAAAGATAATTGCTCCTACATGAATTGGTTGCAACAAAACACAATTGAATCCTTGTTGAGAAAACATTTAGGAGAATATTGAAGTTTTTAGAACTTGTTCTCTTCCATGACAAATCATTAGTGGCTTAGCATGCTCAGAGGATATTCTCAAGATGGAAAGGATCAATCTACCTTATCAAGAATACTTCGCACATGCTTGATTGACTTGAAATGATTCCCGAGGAGTTAAAGATAACTCTTCTCAAATCCACCACGACATCTTTCAACAATTGCACGTGAACTAGAGAAGGTCACTTCTAACATCCGGAACACATACTTCGAGATAACTCGAAGAAGGTTCTCAAAAGTTTCCAACATTAATACCAACTGTTCCATATGAATCTAGTATAGCATGGAGAAGATAAGGATGTCATCGAGGGTCTCAATAACAAACTTATCAACATACTCCACGAATATGGACTCATATGTGGTATGAACACAACAATAATATTCGTCAGACCAAAGAACATGAAGATGTACCCAGGTGAAACATCACAAATAGATACACCATCAGGATGGTCCTTAGGACTGAGTTTGATTTGACGATAGCCCGTATCAAATAAAAGGTGGGGACGATAACATTTCCACGAAGGAAACACTATATTTCTTCATCGCTAACAAAGCTAAATGACATCCCTTTTAGATAGAACAGAGTTGAGTAGAACTTTTGTCTTACAACTCTCCAAGTTGTTGTTTAAGCTCAACCAACTAGTTCAGGGGTACCTAGTATGGATCCTTGGAGAAGGAGCAGTTCAGAGAACTTGCTTGCTCAAGAACATGACAACACGGTCATGTGGCAACATGGAGATACTTCTAAAAAGACGTCTAGAATATCATGAACCACCGATATGTCACTTAGTTCGGGAGGAAACTTGCTTAGTAAGGCAAGGAGACATAGTCTCAGAGCTTCGGCGTAAGCCTAACTCTTTGACTGGAGAGGGTGTACTAGAGTAACGGACTAGGTAGTACAATCATCCTTGGCTTAGTGATAGGATTAACTATCATTCTAAAGATGACACAAATGTCCTTGTTGAGGTCCAAATCAATAAGAATTGCTAAGAGTCTCAAATAGCCACATGATTACGCACACGCATCATTCATGAGCACGAAAGCTTGTAGGAAGGGTGGTAAAGATGTGTAAATGCACCACTTCATTAAGAGGGTCATGAAATTCAACACGACATATTAGTATTATATAAGAGTGTGATACTTTAAGGTAGAACAGAACATAAGCTAATCAATGCTTATTGATCTGTAGATTACAACAGTTTGACCTGGTCCTAGATATGACGAAGTACTGGAGTTTGTTTCTCCTGACATCTCGAAATGGTTTGTCTTTGACGGACCACAAGAGTATCTTGCATCGGAAAACACCGATGTGCATTACTACTTGGCTACCAAATGGTAGACAAAGGTCAAAAAACAACAAGGGAAAAGGAACATGCTCAGGATAGAATCCCGAGATGTGGATGCATAAGTCAACAATTTTCCGAAGACCGATGCGGGAAAGGAAGGTGTGGCAGAGTCGCAATTATAGAAGTGAGACTCATGAGGAGTACTCTTGTCGTGATCTATTTGGTTCCATTAAAGAACATCTGCCATAACATGTGCTAGGGGAAGTCCTTTGTTTGTCGTAATTTAGTCACAACAATAACCACAAGCTTGAAGGTTGTACTAGAAGGTACTAGCCATCCTGAGGTAATGTTTAGACATTAACAACAGGGATCAACAAAATGGATCTTGGATTAAAGGTCAGATTTACAAGATTTTCAACACTAGAATCCAGCACAATCCGGGATCTTCGGTTCAAGTCCAAGGCTAAAACCCGAGAGAGATGTAACTACTACTCGAGTGACATAGCGTGCACCGCAAGATAGTAATCACGAGGTAACTTCCAAGAGAAGAAACGACTTCTGAAGTACCCGAACAAACGAAAAGGAGGCACACGAGGCGAAAGGAAACTTCGATGCCTAGAATGGATAACTATGGAACCATCAACATGATGTTGTGGAACCAAAAGATAGAGAGACCATGATGGAAAGGAATCTCTCAACAGAATAAGAGCAAAGGGAACCAAGGAATACTCACAACTGACTCTGGAGAACTCAACACTAGGTCAACTGGTCAAGAACCGACATGCCTAAAAGGCACCTAAGTTTTGAAAGACGAGACGAGATAGCAAAACTTTTCCAACATCAACACAAGATAAGATGACCCAGAGTTAGAGCGAAACTAGATAAGGAGAAAAAGAAGCATACTAGAGTTTTCACAAATAATTTTCATCTTTGAAATAGTTTTCACAAGCACTAGACTCAACATCGACTAGTAGAAAGGTTTTCCTACAGATGGTACTGCTCTGATAGCAAAACCTGTGACACCCCCGGGATTAAGGCTAGACAAATCGCAGACCTCTGTCTGATATAAGCCTAACCTAAATCTCTTAAGCTTATAGAGAGAGAATCAGTAACATTACAGTGACCCTACGACACAAAAATTATTATAGCAAGCTCATAACTGAGCAAAGAACCAAAATATTACAAGCAGGGGTCACTGACCACAAACATCAAACAGCAGAAGGCAAGTTATGCTATTAAGTATAGCAAACTTAACAAATGGCCTAAGAGGCATGAAGCATAACGATGACGTCCCAATCCGTAGATTCTAGGCTGCCGACCGGGTACCCCAAACTACTCGTCGATGTCGATGTTGTAACAAAGTTACCTTCTGTGGTAACACTTACCTTCTACAAAAGTATCAATAACGCAAGACTTATGGCTGGTGGGGTTACTTTGCATAAAGATAACTTTCTTTATAAAAGAGAGAGAGAGAGAGAGAGGATAATCTCGCCTAATAGAACATTTGAAAGGGGATAAGAAAGAGACATCACTAGCTTCAATCTTCTTTTGATATCCACCGAATCATCATTAGCTGCACCTACCAACTAGGATCACCCCCTGGATCCCTGAGGAAGCATCCTTAAGCACACCTCACATCTCTTGTCAAGTTTTACAATTAGTTTATAGTTCTTTATGATCTTTGAATCCATCCCCAAGTCGTACATAACCGTCGACACGGCTTTTTGAAAAAATTATTACCTTGTAGGGGTGCACAACTTTACCCACACATACCAACCAACTCTTAATGCCACTATAGATTAGCCCTCTTCCTTGGAAGGCCAATAGAGGGTGGTTGGCCACGACCATTACCTTGCGTTCGCCGAGACCATGAGTAACGCCCTAAGGAGATGCCGCTGTAACGGGTCAAGTCCCAAAGCCGGTCACTAGAGATGTGTGCGGGGAACAAGATTACGGAGGCCGTGCCTCTCTTGCTCCTGGCCATGCTTACCTACCTGTATGAATGCACCTCCACCACCTCCTTCAAGAACGACCAAAATGCATATGTCGAATGGAACGCCCGAACTATGTGACTCATGGAATCTACTAGGCAAGTTAATCAGCGGAGGGGTCCCCATAAACCCCGTGTGGCTGTACGCTCGTCTTGGTTCAAGAGGCAAGAACTCAGATCCTAGTGGTGGCAAGTATGGGACTGCAAAAACCACAACCCACTAGGGTCTCCCATACAAGCCTTAGCATGTTTAAATTCTATCTCTAATCATACCACGTCATCTTGTCCAACTAGGTTCATTCGCAGCTCTGTTTCATCAACCGGATGGACCAGCGGTACTAACTAAGCTTGGCTAAGCACAAACGAATATAGCAGCTCTATGAAGCTCATAAGCCAAAACCTAGTTATGCTAGGAGCAATGGGTCAGGGAATATAGGCTACAAAGGTAGCATGCATCAGATATGATTACTATATCTATCGATAAAAGACTTTCGTATAGTATGCACATGGAAAGAATGTAATACTTTGAAATCATAGGATTTTATCATGTGTGGGGTTTTGCTTGCCTTTGCCTGTTGATACTCAGATATGAAACTTCAGGGTTCATTAGATGGACTTGTTCGTCGATAACCTTCGATGGTGTTGATCTTGTTCTTCGATCTTGGACTCGAGCTCGTATTCTACCGAGGAAGAACCAAACACCGGAAAGAAAAGGGAAACAATCAACATATGGCATCGATTGAATTCTCAAGCAAGTATGATGATATTACAAGTTAAATTGTATTGAAGTGAAACCCTAAGACATGGTTTGCCAATTTAAACAGGGTCCGAGGGGTGCAAACCCTAATTCAGAGAAACCCCAGATGCATATGAGAGGGGTCAATTTGTCCTTCTAATTAAACTTGTCATGTAAGTTTCTTAGACATGCATGATTATAAGTCTATTGGATAGATCTCATTTTTCTGAACATTTTGATATATTATACATATTTTTCTAATTTAAAATGAATTAGTTATGATTTTTCTCATTTTAAATCATTATTAAAACAATTAAACATTTTTTGGACTATATTAAAATTATTTCCAGCTGGACACACATGTCAGATTTTTATTAATTTCAGAAATAATTTCCAAAAAGATTAAAAACCTGACAGACAGGGCCCACATGGGTAATTTTTATTTCTGGAAAATAATTACAAAAACATTTAAAATAGAAGAAATGGCTTTATGGTGTCATGCTGATCTCAGCGTGACATCAACAATGGAGCACCTCCCAGGTGCTACTCGAATCGAGCAACTGGGAGCACGCGGTGAGAGGGAGACAACGAAGAGGCCCACGAGGGCCGGTAGCTCACCAGGAAGCTAGAGAAGGGGTCGGAGAAGGCTCGCGAGTTTGATAGCGACGGCAATCGCCGGCGGCAAGCTACGGACGGTCGAGGGCTTCAACAGCAATAGGTGACACTTCAGCACGATTCCTTTGGCGAGACGGATGAGTACGCTGAATCTTGGCGAGGCTGAGAATGGTGGGGCACGACGGAGCACGTCGGCTAGGGTTTCGGGCCAAAGGGGAAAAACAGCAGAGAGAGCGAGAGGAATCAAAATGGATATGGGGAGGAGAGGAGAGAGCCATGGTTCTTATCTGCGCGTCCAAGGGCGACGACGGGCATCATAGCACGAGGGAGATCGATGGCGAGGCGGCTGACACGCAGGAGCTTCTCTGGCGCTCGGGGAAGAAGAAAGAAGAAGAACGGTGAAGGGGTATGGGCTGCATGGGCCAAGTTGGGCCGGGGTGTGCTAGCTACTGGGTTTCTGGCTGTTGCTCATTGCTGAGGGTGGGCGGTAGCCGCAGAGAGGGAAAAAGATGGGCTCGGCCCAGATAGGGTTAGGATTCTATCTTTTTTCTGTAAAATTCTTTTTCTTTTGTGTTTTTTTGTTTTTCTCTTTTGTAATTCAATTTCTCTTTTGTTTTAAATATTTCTAAAATACCTGAACTTTTATAAACTTCTCAAAATACCACAGAGCCCTTATAATCCATTTGGGCTCCATAATTTTGGTAGTTTTCAAAATACAAAACCCTTTTGAATACATTTCAAATAGAGAGGAGAAGATTGGGGTTTAGTGATTATTTCTTGCATGCATTTTAATATGATGCTCATGCTATGCTCAAACAAACCCTAATTACTATTTTTAATACTAGGGGTGTTACATCTGCCGGTGCGAGCCATGACAAGTTACTAGGAGGGAGTAAGAGTGTGGGCCAGGCGTGTGTGTTTCCTGAGTAAGGCCTCCCAGTGATATGTAAGCGGGCAAGGTGCCAAAAAAATTCGTCCAATGCGCGCGAGAGGGCCTTTGAACCACGAAAGCGCGAGGTTTGGTTGACATGTCCACATGCTAGGTGCCCCACCTTTCAGCTGAATGCGGACGGTAGGATTCTGCCCGAGTTATTAAGTGGGGATAAATCATGCTTCACCACTACCCTGACATCCAAAGGCTCCTCTTTCCTCTGCCCTTGCTCCACTCGCTCATGGCTCGCAGCTCATGCAGTTCGTCTCGGGCAGAATCAGGGTCGCCTCAATGCCGTCAGGCGGGTGCCCCCATGAGGTACCGGAGGGCGCCCTACGATTACTACCCTGATATGCTGTGTTTATGCGTTGAGAAGATGTTGAGATGGATTTCATGGACCGACGAAAATATTGCAGGAATATTCAGCAACTGCAGCATCAAAGTGGTAAGTTCCTACTGTAGGTACAATGGATACCCAGATCCGGAAAGCATAATGTAATTCTTTTTTTGTTTCCTTCGATCTACTTCGCAGGAAGGGAGGGTGACTAGCTGTGACAAGTTTGTGTGGATCGAAAAGCCGCTGACAGGTTTTCACAAAGAGTTTGTTCATGATCTGTGTGATGCTGTGTGGGACAAGAAATAGGAGATTCGTGCATCGGAGCGAGAGATCCGGGAGCTTCGCCAGGTGCAGGGGAGGCAGGGGCATGGAGGTGGTGAGAATGACGGGCTCAAGATTAGGCCAGATAGTGGAGACAATTTCGTCATTATCTGGGCATTATCTGTTGCATTTGTAGTTTATGTTGCTGCTTCGTGAAGTGTAGCAGCCACCTTAGAACTTGTTTTTCAGCTCAGAAACTTATCATAAGTGTAATGCCAATATAAGGGATTTATTAAGCGCCTATAAATAATTCATGTCTGTGCCACTAACACCCATCGATTTTGGAGACCCCTTAACCGCTCAGCTATCATGATTTTTCAGAAGTAGTGGCACAGTCACCATTTCAGATTCAACTAGTGGCCTCGACCGTATCCAATCCTAAAGTCGCGATACATTTCACTCCGAGTATGGGAGGCAGATTGTTTCGCCCAACAAGTTCCACGCACATAGCTCCAGAGTTTAAACGAACTACATACATATGTTCAAGCTCAATACATCATTAGGCTTCTACACTGCTAGCCTTCTTTCTCTGCTTGGGTGCCAACTTTCTTCCTCTTGCCTTCATGTCCACTAGCTTCTTCATCTCCTGCCTTCTTCCTCTTCCTGGGTGCCAATTACCTTCACATACCCTGCATCTCCGGGTCAAGGGAAGTCAGGCCAATCAGAACAAGAATCTTGGCCATCATCATCACTCCACTCGTTTTGGTTTTCTTCCCGTAGCAAAATCACTGAGTTGGTTGTCTTGTTTCTTACCTTGTGCTTCATGTAAACAAAACAGTACATGGATTACTACCTTATATCTACAGACTATAAACAATTTTTCTGTGAATGTACCATCTCATACATAGGTTTGGGAGCATTAAGGAGACAACCCGCTGCTCTATGGCCTATAAGGTGGCAAGTCTTTTATCTATTTTTACCCTTCTTGGTAGCACAGAAAGTTGAACCTTTCTTCTCGAGAAAATTCTTAAACCTATTCACCTGAGGTCTTCCTCTGCCCCTTTTTGTAACTGGCTGGCAAAGCTTGAAAGATAGTTCGACTTGAAGCCACTAAGATGGGTCTGTACATGGCTCGACGGATCCAGCGTATGCAGCTCTGAACTTTTCCATAGAGTAGTAGTCTGACAAATACTGATCCAAATGTCGTTGAGTTATCTTCTTCACCAAAAAGGCCAAGGCATGGTCGCAAGGTTTCCCGGTATGCTGCCACTCTAAGACGGTGCATTCTCGTAGCTGGATGTTCACACATCCCTTTTGCCACTCTTGGACATATCGACCACCTCACAGCTGCTGCTGGTTGACATGAGAACTTAAGATGAGCAGGTCCTCGGCTTCTCTTGTGCAGTTGATGTACAACTGGCGGTAGCATATGTCCTCTAAGTCTCCTACCGATCTCTCTCCTTATATTTAACGGCTTCATGATCATACCACGTATGTTGTGCGTCAAGATATGAACATGACGCACTTTTATGTCCTTCACCCAGTTATTCAAGCATTCTGCAAGGTTGTTGTTTATGTAATCAACTTTGATGTTAGGGTTCAATTGACTCCTCTTCCATAGCTGCGAATGATGGATCGCTAAGTACTCTGGAAGTTCAGGGGCTTCCGCAAAACTCTTGCTCATGAAATATTGGCTACTACTAGGTTTATAAGCTCTAGCACTAGGAAACATGTAACGAAATATGCTACCTGCGTAGTGTGAGTACAAGTTGAGCATCATATGGGCATGGCATTCTCTACCTTCAGCTCACGGGAACACCTCCTTCACTGCATTCGTCGGTCCTTTGCATGCATTCGTGGATATAGCCAATGGATCCATGTGGCCTATTGATCTCCTGAGCTGCCTCATAAAACAGACCTAGTTTTCCTCCGTTTTTGTTTCAAACAGCCCGAATGCCACTCGGAACATCTAGTTGTGACCATCAAGTGATGTGGCAGATGGCAGGTAGCCTTTCCATTTGCCTGTTAGGACAGTGCTGTCTACACTCAGATACGGCCTAGAGCCATCCTTCAATCCATGGATGCAAGGTTTAAGCGCCATGAAAGATCTTTTGAAATATATTTTACCACGTACTGATTCGGTGTCAATCTCCACAACACTCCCCGGACACCTATCTTGTACCTTCGCCTTGAAGTTGTACAACATCCTGAAGCTATTGGTCCAATCCCCGTGCAAGACCCCTAGAGCTTTCTCATTACCTTTCCAAACCATGTAATACGGTAGGACAATGTTGTATTTAGATCCGAGGCTAGGCTGAATATTCTTCGCAGTCTCCTTAGGGTTCTCCTTTAGTATGGACATAGCTTGTATAGCCACCCACTCCGTATCAACCATTGAGGATTTCAGTTTGCTACCTGTCGGACACATGTGTGGAGGGCCCATTTTGTTCACCTACAACACAAATTCATTTAAAAGTTAAGCGGAGTCGACTAGTTGCCAGAAAGATATCGCACAACAATTGTAGTTATAGAGTGAAAATAGAGAAAGTTCTAATGGTTTGCTGCATTCATTGCCCCAGTACCCTAATTTCCTTCGACGCAGGTAAGGCTCTTGCTGTGATCCTCCATGGACAATGTACCTCGACCCGTCCATTCATCCACGTTAACTTGCAAACGGCCTCATACCTCTAGGAAGTGGTCTTCAATCGATAAACATCGAACTCCCCCTTGATACAAAAATGCCGGAACGACATCCTGAACTCGTGGATGCTCCTGAACTCAGTGTCGACTGAAATTATAGGATACTCGTGGTCATTATTCATTTCTTCTACTTCAACACCCAAATCATCGACTGGAATACTAGCCTCATCGTTAAGTTCCTCGTCTATTTCATCATCACCAGATTCTTGATCCTCTATAGTGCCTTCTTCTTCATCTGATTCAGAATCCTGGCCATCATCTCTAATGCCTAGTACTGCACACATCATATTGACTCCCATGGGCGGGGCTACACCATCGTCTCCACCCGGATGGACCAGAACATTGCCCCAATCTACCTCACTGGCAACTCTGTTTTCTTCAAGACACTCGGTTGGTTCTACTACAACCACATGGAGTGGTCTTACGTTTTCACGCATCCTAGGTACTTCAGCAGATAAACAACAGTCAGAATCAATTTCATCTTGACTGTACAGAACCCTCTTGCTCTTCATGTGTACATCCTCCTTCATGATGTAATCTTTCCTGATGGTATCAGTAGGGCTTGACATCTGCGTTCCATTCCCCATCAAACTAGGATTTTTGTTGTCACTCTTGGGTGTGATCTCCTTCCTGCCTCCCCTCTGGGTGTTGGCTCCAGGGTGCTGGCATTATTGCCTGACCTCTGCGGCATGTTCTTCTTCGAATTAGCCCTTTTGCTGCTACTATTGGGTGTGTTATCCTTCGTGTTAGCATTATTGCCTGACCTTATCGGCGTGTTCCGCTCCAAATTAGCCCTTTTGCTGCTACTATTGGGTGTGTTCTCCTCCGTACTAGCATTATTGCCTGACCTCCATGGCACGTTCTGCTCCAAATTAGTATTTTTTTCTGCTCCCACTAGGTGTGGTAGCCTCCGTGCTAGCCATCTTCGCCTCTTTCCTACCACTCCTGGGAGTGTTCACCACCGTGCTAGCCCTCTTAGCGTTTTTGCTGCTACCGTTCGGTGTGGCATTTTGACTGGATCCCAAGGTTGTACTCTGCGGCGTGGTGCCTTTTTTCGTGCGACTCTTGGGCGTCCTCTTCTCTGGCGTGGTCTCCTTGGTGATGTTATTCTTCGGGGTACCCATTCTAAGGATGCTCTTCCTGCTCCTCTTTATGACGCTCCTCTGTAAGACTCTCCTCTGTTCGAAGCTACCCTCAGTCGCACCAGCTCCAGTGATGCCATGGATCAGGTCACGCATGCCTTCTAAAAGTCCATCATCTCTATTGTCGAAATCCAATTCCTTTCCAACCATTTGCACTATCAAGTGGAAGTACACTTCACCTGTATAATGTTTCCTTGTAAAGTACAACTAAATCCTTGGTATCTTTCACTTCGATTGGCTTTTATTCTCCTGTTACCAAAATATACCAAATGTGCTACCTGGGAGGACCCCCACAACACCTTCACACATAGTTTTGCCATCAGGTCAGATAACTCTACCACTACAGCATCATATCTGCCAAGGATTACATCAAACTCATCATAGAATTTTTCTGTGCCATCATCTAATTTTGCAGTATAATCCGCGACACCGATACGAACGATTACTTTGCCATCATCAGGTTCTGCAGGATAGAAACCTCCGAGAGGTTCGAGAGGTGGAGCGGTACCATCAGACCCAGCCACAATGCCACTATCGCCATCACCAGCATCATCGTTAGCTGGATCAACCTCAGTAGAAGTACCAGGACCAGGAGCAAGGCTAGGGCCCTTAGCAGCGGGAGCTACAATACATGGTAGACAGGTAGGGCCTTGGCTAACGGTAGCCACAATAGGATCAGCTGCTGCCATGCCACATCGACGATCATGAGCAGTTCCCACAACAGCAGTATTTAGAGTGCTAGCAGAGTCCAGACGATGAGCTAGCTCCAGACCAGTAGCTCGCTGAACCTGAGCACGGGTTCGAGGAGGACACAAGGCAGCAGTCTTGGCAACAATAGTGGGGTAGCCTCTGGAAGCCTTAGTTTGCTCAACAGCAGCAGGGATTGGGTCAACAATGGCCAGGTCAACAACAATACTGGGACGACTAGTACCAACAGATTCCAGAGCATGGGTTCGCACAACTTGAGGACGGTTTTGAGGAGCAGCAACACACAAAGTAGTGGTCTTGGCAACAACAACGGGGCAGCCTTAAAAAGCCTTAGTTTGCTCAACAGCGGCATGGATTGGGTCCGCAGCAGCCGGAGCAACAACACCACGGGGACGACCAGTACCAGCAGATTCTAGAGCGGAGTTTTCCACAACGGCAATACGGGGACTCCTACGAGGAGGTTGCCTGACAGAAGCATGTCGCGGATGAGGAACCACATTTTGCTAACAATAGCAGGGGTTCGAGTTACACCACCCTGTCCAATAATATCTAGGCGACTCCCAATAGAAGGGCTTCCACATCCAGTATGTTACAAATCAGCATAACCACGCGAAGTCCAGCAGACTATTTCATCATCCCAATTAGCTGACTATCACATGCTATAGGAACCGTGAATCCTTGTTCATCAATGAAGTTGAACCCTGCAGTCTGCTCCGGCCCCATTTCAGCAAGTTCACGCACATCAGTAACCATACCAGGGATAGTGCATAACTGCATAGGTGCTACTTCCATCTTCATATAGCTAGCTTGATTCCACTTGCTCCTCCCATCTGCTAATTTCATGTGGTAGCCACAGAGGGTGACCATAACCGTGTATTTGGGTTTAGCGGACATCCTACTTGACAGAAAATTGGGGACAAAAGATAAGAATTGGTTGTCATCGTCATGCTAGCAAACAATTCTAGGTTCGATCTATCTCTGTAATGCCAACAGCTAGCTAGCAGTTATAGGTAGTGCGAATAGCAAAGAGAAGAGTAGCTCACCCGCAATTAGCCAGAAGTACTTCTTCCTCGGCAATAGGATCTGCCATCCTTTGCGCTGCTCAACTCGTCAGTAGTAGAGGCGGGCTAGAGCGTTGCAACGGCTAGCACGGCATTCGGCATTAGAGCTCGGTACCAACGAGTAGGCGCAGCAACTTGGCACCGGAAGTCAAATACCCAAAAGGATCATTCTGGTTGGAGAGGGTATTTCGACGCCGTTGGTGCTAGGGTTCATGCGGAAGGAGGGAGGGAGTGGATTTGTGAATTTGGTCAACACACCATGCTCCTTTAGTCCCCCGTTTTCCAACGTGGTTACCACGTTGGCGCTCGCGTCATGGACATATTACTGACATGAGGGTCCTGACCGTCTACTTCACGGGGCAATTTCACAAAATGTTTGGATTGGTAGGGGTGAGATGAGTTTGCCTTGAAATGGCCCCTCTCGGTAGTTGGCGTCCCAACATTTTGAAACTTGGCAATTTCAGGCAACTTAGGTACCTCGGTGCACTCGCCCGGGAACTTTGGTATCGCAAACGAACATGCCCAGCTGTGGGCCCCCCCCCCCGATTAATCTTCTGAGAATCCATGTTATGCATACACCACGATCCCTTGATCATTTAGTCATGGGACATAACAGACAAGTATCAAAGTAAACACCATTACTTAAGTGGATACAAGTCATACATCAACTTCCATTATGGCTACAATCATCATCATCAGTGGAACTTGATCGAAGCATAGAACTCGAGCCATGCCTTAACCTACAGGCAACTGACTGGGAGAACTTCCTAGCTCGCATAGTCATCAACATCACCATCTTCTTGATATCTGACCAAGTTAATAGCCAGGGACAATGCCAGTGAGTACTTGGAATGTACTCGCAAACCACCTTAATATAATAATAACAACAGGATATGCATTATGGCTATGGTAGTAGGAGGGCTCCAAGAGAGGTTATTTTCTCAAATAGTTTCTCTTGTAGATATAGCATCTACATATCTTTGTTGAAAGCTTTTGTAAATCATTTTGGAAACCTTTTTGAAAAGTTTTGAAAAACACTAGGATTGGGACACCCATGTGTTCCTCCTTCTGGTCATCCCATGACCAACTCCTTTCCTTTCTTTCCAACCATCCCATGGTCAAAACCTTTATCCTTCCTGACCATCCCATGGTCAAAACATTTCCAAAAGCCTTTGCCTTTCCAAAATCCTTTTTGAAATAAAAACTAGCACTACTCTATAGTAGTTTGTCCAACCTGTCCATAACCGTGGACATGGCTATTCGAATATATTTAAACTCTGCAGACGTTCTACAATTTACCCACACCATCCGAGTACCCTGCCCTGATCACCTACGGGTCGTGGGTCGAGTAACCAATCAAGACCTTCGAAATTCCCACTCTAGTACAAGCGCCTACCCTATGAGTCGTTCCCCTCAACACCGGGACGTCGGGTACTGTACACCAACCAGAGCGCCTTTTTCACTACACAAAGTGTGCGCTTTCAATGAGAGGCTCGTAGTAATGCATGGCAGCCCGCGGACCATTTGTTTCTTCTCCAGATTGATGCTTCACATGGACCCTTACAAGATAAGACCCAACCTCCAGAGAACAAAATCTCATGTAGTAGTTGCGAGGCAACCTATACTATAGTAAGCAAACTTTGAGTCTATCCCCTTCCCATATAGGAGTAATGTGGTTACATGGGTTAAGTTGTTACAGCTAAAGCTACAAAGAACCGGGTGTGTTTTCATAAACCTTTTTCCTCCTTTTTCTTTCAGAATTTTGTAAAACAAAACCTTTTTTTCCTTTCTCAAATTTATCTTGGTAGGTCAAACCTCACCATGGTTTTATCATAAAACATTTTGAAAGACTATTCCGGGGTCTTCCATCCAAAAGCTGTGCTTCGGCTAAATCGGGGTCTCCAAAGGGGTATGGTGTATTATACCATCTACCATACTAGGGACAAGTAGGCGTCAACAAGGGGTTGTACTTAGTAGTACCATTGTGTAATGGTTTGTAGGAGCCAAGCTACTACCAGATATAGCTCAACATATATTAAAACAATGAAGTTTCATAAATAGTAGGTAAAACATGCATAAGTAAAACAGTAGGACAAGGCTTATGATCAAGAAGGTGGCTTGTCCTTGATCAGCAATCTGGCAATATATGTCCCTGGCCTTCTTCTTAGAATACCGTAATAATTCAATAATAACCACATCTCCTGGTCTTTGATATAATCGCAACTATTGTCAGCAGGGAGCATACATGAAAGCAAACAAGACTACAATCAACACAAGCACTAGTACAATACAGCAAGAAAACATATGTCATAATAATAACTTTAGTAGGTTTTGATATATTGGGTTTGTTGTAATAGGAAATAATGGAAAAACACTTGTAGAATTCCTTTATGATTTATTTGCCAAAACCACTTAATAAAGGGGTTTAGAACTAAGGCTTTGGTCTATATGATACCAATGTAAAAAACGACACCATCAGATACGTACTAAAAATACAAGGCAAACAAAACTGGTTTCGCTATTTTAGCTCTTTTCTTTAATTAGTTATGATTTTTCTAGTGAAAATAACCCTAGTTTAGGTGAATAATTCACCAAAAATGATCTAGAGATCAAATAAATATTTACTTATAGGTTTTTATATATATTTGACTTTGTGATTTGTGAGAGTTGGAATCACCTAAAAATAAGTACCAGCATGCCCTTGGGAAATTCTCAAAGTCAGTTATGTAAACAATTTGTCTTTTGAACCAGATTTATTTCACATGTCAAAATGGTATGAGACCAAGGGAAGTGGATAGGCATTACAAATACCTTCCATTGGAAATTTTAATCACTAGTTTTGGAGTTTCTAATCTTCTAAAATTATTTATCTAGTGATAATACCACATAAAGTATTTAATTCATTAAAATGTAAAAAAGGGTCAATAAATAGTGATCATCTAGGTTTTGATAGGTACTGATGTACCACATCACTGAGAATTGGAATCAACTCAAATATTGTTATATTTTAGCCTAGGGAATTTTCTAAAAATAGGAAATAACTATTTTTGTTATTTTTATTATGGTAAACTCATAGCTCAACTGGATGTAAGAGTAATTCCACTATATAGTTATTTCAAAAATCTTCCAGGGGAGTTGGGTTTACTCAATTTGAACATGTGAAACTCTCTAGGGGATTTATGTATTGAAAAAGACCTTACTTGATAGTTTTAATGCTAGAGAATAATGGAATTTATTTTTAGATACAAACTACATGTAAGAATAAGTACAAACTTAGATCTGGACAAAATATTGTCTTTTCCATTTTATTTGTCATTTAAAACTAATATTTAGATTAAAGGGCTCTGAAAAAGATTAAAAGAAGAGGAGGGCAAAGTTTACTGGGCCTTACTGGGGCGATTTCGGCCCAGATCCACGGCGATACCTGCGCGTGACATCCATTCGAACCTGCTAGGCGGGACCCACCCGTCAGTGAAGGAGAACCGATGAAGGGGTATCGGGCGAGGGTAACGTTCTGATTAGACGCGGATCTGATGGTCAGGGATGGTTCTTCTTCCTCACGACCTAGGCGCTGGGCCGAAACCGTAACGCGGCCTGGTGCGGTGCTGGGAGCTCGCCTGGATGCGGAAGAGACAGAGGGTGGTTCGATGAGAGGCGGCACACCACGGCGAGTCCTTCGAGGTGCGACAGAGGGGGGTTTGGTGCTGGTACCTTGCTCGCGCAAGAGCACCCATAGAGCGCTCTCGTGAGGTCTATGGCGGCATGGCTTGGGGCCTTCCCTGGGAAATAAACAAGGGGAGGGTATGATCCGAAGGAGGGAGACACATGCATGCGAGATTATGAGTAGAGGTGAAATAGAACGATGGCAACTCCATCTCCTTGCTCGCATTCTGAGAGTGAGAGAGTTCCATGTTCCAGGCATGGTAGAACTAGGGAGTGGGCAGGGGTTCATGGAGGGAGGAAGTGGTGGCCATAGAGGAGAAATGAGAGAGCAGGGAGAGCTGGAGTGGCCTCGAGAAATTTATCTCGAGTTGGAGTGGTGCATGGTGGACATAGTCCAAGGGGAGCTTGGAGGGAAGGAGGTGTCCATCAATTGGGCAGCCAGGGCGGTTGAGAGGTCATTGGTGGTCTCTGGGTCATGCCTAGGGCAGAGGGACAGTGGGGGTGCTGCTACTCACTTCTTTCTAGACTTTAAAAACAGGGATATTTCACTCTATATATCTTCTTCCAAGGGACATAGGGGAGGGAAAGGGGCTACTATAGTGGCATGTCGACCAGAGGTGAGTGTTGGTTGCTGTGTTGAGCAAGGGAGTGGATTGACGCTGGTTTGAGTTGATTTAGTTCATGGATTTGATTACTGTCAAATTTGATCATTATGATGCTCATGAAGGGAGTCTAATAATTTGACTTGGATAAGATGAAGCAAGGATACTGGTAGATATATGAGGTCAAGATACCCTCTACGAATTATTGGAGATTTTTCCAAGCATTTATAGACCACTAAAAAGCATTTATTCAAAAAGTGCTGAAGTGGTTTTTAGGATTTTATTTGATATTTTTGAATTGGACCAGGATGGTTTTTGGCTTGGGATAGTCCCAAATACATTCACACATTGGAGAATTTTTTCAAGATTTATTGATGAAGTAAAGTATTTAAAACATTTATTTTATCGTTACTGCCATTTAAGGAAAAAGGCAAGAAAATATTTAAATTATTTAATAATATTTATTTTTTAAGTGGGAAGGTAGGGTATGATATATAGTCCTCAAATCAGCTTAAAGTTGGAGGTGTGGTTTGGAGAAAAACAAACTTTCTTTCATAGAGGGAGATTTGGAGTTTTTGTCCCTTAAAAGAATTAAATAGATTTCGGCCATGATAATTATGGATAATATTTGATAAATTTATATATATGTGGTATATGATGTCCACCATATGTATCCACCATGTCATACCTTAGGTTTTGAGAATTTTACTTGATTTGGGTGGAAACAAGGGAAAAAAGAATCTTAGGCCTTGTTAATTTTATCACTTCAAAACATTTTTGGATCTTGGAGCTCAAAGCTCCTATTGGGACATGGGATATATTTATGGACATACCAAGTGATGTATATCACCATGGTACAGAGTTTTGAAGTTGATCATGGTTGGGCTCTTCAAGAATTAATGCCAGAAATTGAATAAAATAAGGGTGCCAGAACATAATATCAAATAGCATTCAAAACCATGTGGGTTTTAGAAGCACAAGGGTCCAATTGAAACAAGTTAAGTATGGATGGATAGACCTTTATAACTAGATCACAATAATACAAGAGGTTGGTCCAAAGAAGATAGGATGGAGATGTGAGCTTCTGCCAAAGTAGGCATGTTGATAAGATTTGCAGGAAATAGTATTTTCTTGCCTGCAAAAGCATCAAGGACAAGTGGGTTAGAAGATGACCTAGCCAAAGGTAATAGTTGGCCTTGGTAGTCCTTATGATGGTTTACAATATGGTTCAAGTGAATTTCCAAAAATGCATAAGGGTTCATAAATAGAGAGTCCCAAAGATGTGATATTGTTAACAGTTTTCCAGGGTTAGTCATTTTTTGGCAGAGTTGGAGATTTTGAATAGAATATAAGAGGGGATGATTTTGATTGGCTGCCAGGTACCAAAACATCATCAAGTGGATGATGTAAGTGTATGTTTATTATAAGGGATCCATGCTTGGAGTTGGCCTTCATTGACTTGGAAGCTTCTAGACAGGATAATTTCAAAAGTGATTTGGTTAGTAGTTTTAGATGATCACTTAGTGGATAGAGATTAGATCTAGCTTGATTAAATTGCTTTGGGTTGATACTCTTGTATTAGCTAGATGCTAAATGATGATACCCTAGGGTAGATCATACTACTTCCTAAGGAAGCAAGTCAAATAGGAGATCATGGCAATTCATCTTAGCAGATCAAGGGAACTCATCTTACAAGCAAAACAAAACTACTACCATGGATGCCTCCAAGCCTAGCTTGAGGTAAGGATGGGTATTTTGAAAAGGTTGTGTTTTGGAGTGGATAAGAGTCTCTTGGTATTTCTACCCCTAGTAGAGTTCAAAAGGTTTTACAAAAGGTTTACGAGAACCTAGAGGTAAGTTGAAGGCTCTATCTTGAAAACATAAGGAGATTATATATTATAGATCTCCATAATTTTGTCAACGGAATCTACTAAAATAGTTTGGTTTGCAAAATGCATCTTGGCTCACGTTTTGAAATGCTAGAGCATTTGAGAACATGTAAAATGATCCAGGACAGTTTTGTTAAATAGAAATTGTCAACTGATGGTGAGGTAAGGAGTATATCATATATTACACATTGAGATGCATAAGAATCAACAAGCAAGCAACCAAACACTGCATCACTAAACAAGAAAAAGTTTTTGTTCCCCCTGATTTTTTCATTTTGGACAAATAATCAGGGTTGCTGAAATTGGGATGTTAACTGATGGTGAGGCAAGGAGTGCAATTTTGCCGCGCGCGATGTGTGTGTCCCTGGTTCTTCATATTTTTTACATGAATATATTTCAATAGATTTATTTCTTTTTTCCATCCCTTGGTGAGATTTTGTGTCCGATCCAGCCAAGCCACATCACAACGATTTATTTACTAATAAGTAGTTTTTTTAGAATTTAGTCATTTACTAACTAGCGGGTTTTTTGAGAATAACTAACGAGCAGATAAAAGCTAGCACATGCGGCCCTCTTTATCCAAAAACCTTCTAATTAAAATTGGAGCAAGGAGCCCATGGAGCATAGCCCATGGAGAAGAGCCCATGGTGAAGAGGCCATGGAGCATAGCCAATGGAGTATAGCCCATGTAGAATAGCCCAAAATGTTTTTCAATTCCGGCATTCTGGCATTACCCTGCTCCCAGTAAAATTTTAAAAATTAGCCCATATAGAATATCCCATGGGCAAGGAGCGTTGCCTTTTAAATTTTAGAGATACATTTATATGGATGCACCAAATCTTTTTAACAAGACTAATACATAAGTTATAGTTACAATAGCATAAATATCTTATTTTAGTTTTTCACTTTTTTCTTTTAGAAAAATTTCTTAGGGAGAGGCTGATATCACAGACCCACCTGCCTGTAGCATCCCTCAATTTTAACGTGCGGGTTTGAAAAAGTATAGTTAATAGCCAGCAATCAGATGTAACAAATTATCCAACATACTTGTGCAGGGAGGTTGGCATCAGGGACCGAGCAGCCAGACCATACACGAATGCAACGAGCAACGATGCCAAGGTCAAAATAGCGGACTCAACCTGAAAAAATAGTCCAACATACATATGTTTCTTTCAAAGAGAGGCTGACATCTGGGACCCAGCATGCAGACCTTAAACGGCTGCTACGTCGAGTAACGGTGGCAAGGTGTCAACATCGCGCACCGAAAAAAGAAGTCCATCATACACATGATTTATTTAAATAGAGACTGGCATGTGGGACCCAGTAGCATGACCAAACGGCAGATGTGTCGACCAACGTTATTGAGTTTGAATCAGGGAAGCGCGAGAGAAGAAAAATTCCAGCATACACACGTTTCTTCTAATGAGAGGCTGACATGTGGGACCTAGCAACCTGACTAAATGGCAGATGCATCGAGCATTGCTATTAAGTTCAGAATAGGGTATCACAAGCAAAGAAAAAATCCATCATACACACGATTCTTCTAATGAGATGCTGACATGGCGGACCCAGCAGCCTGAGAGAAGAAAAATTCCAGCATACACAAGTTTCTTCTAATGAGAGGCTGACATGTCGGACCTAGCAACCTGACTAAACGGCAGATGCATCGAGCATCGCTATCAAGTTTGGAATAGGGTATCACGAGCAAAGAAAAAATCCATCGTACACACGATTCTTCTAATGAGAGGCTGACATGGCGGACCCAGCATCCTGACTAAACGACAGATGCATCGAGCAACATTATCGAGTTCAAATCAGGGAGGCATGACCGAAAAGTATGGACCACTAGAGACATTGACATCCCGGACCCGCACGCCTAAAAAGATTTTGCTCGATTAACATCGCACGAGGAACCAAAAATCTTACTTCTACCAGAAACCGCCCGAGCTCCGTCCATGTTTTTAGCGGTTTCGTCACAGAAGAGGGCCGCAAAACCGGGAAATGTTTTCCTTCGACCATGATCGAGCAAAGAAATTCGTCGCGGAAGACGCGCCTTCTATGATTCCCGACGGGCCAAATCGTTGCGGGTGGAAACATTTCTTGTAGTGTAAATAGGTGTCTTCATGAAAGTTGCTGCGTTTGACCTAACAGAGCCGCTGCCACATGGTACAGGCAGATGGTACGGGCGGGCCTTGCCCATACCATAGGTCATTACACCTCCTAAAGGTTACTTTCTGACTCTAGTTGGCTTGGCTTATTAGGTAATGTCATAATCTTCAATAAATGCTCCTGATTTCGCCTTAAAAGTGTGATTTCCTTCACAATACAATTCAAGACAAAGGATTGCACATCTTTGCAATAATTAATCATTAGTAGCATGGCTAGAGAGATTATCGGTCAACTCTTTGACTAAAAATGTGATTTAAACATGGAGAAAGATGGCTATTTTCACAGCCATCAACTTCCACAAAGCTCAAACCTTGATCCTCCTCGAGCAATAGACAAACAAAATCATAAAGAACTCAGCGTTTAAACTGAAATAACAAGAAGATGAATTCACTTATAGTTGGTAGTCATATGCATCCATCACTTGTTCCATTTGAAAGGTTTATCAAAGTTAGAGAAGTGTCGAGAGTACTATACAAGCTCTCTTAGCTCAAAACAATCAAAATAGAGGTTGATATAAGTATAAACAACTAGAAGTGTAACAATCATTCCAATTCATCTAGTTAACTCTCAGCTTGCCAAGGAACACTAGACTATTTTATAATAATAGAATTAAGTATGAGAGTTCAAGTCCTAAGTAGCATAACAGTGAAGTGTCTTATTGACACCCACATCAATAGATCAAGACTATCAGACACTGTTGTTCCATTCAATGTCTTTCAAGAAAATTCATAAAGTAGTAACAAGACCGTGCCAAAGACTGTTTTGTGTGAATATTTATTTTTCAAAGATATTTTCCAACAAGAATCATTGAGTGGCCTTTTAAAGAAATGGTTTGCATAGCATTCAAGAGTACCAATATTTTTCCATTACGGTGACAAGTGTTACCCATGTCATCAACTTATAGCCGAAATTAGGGGTTGTACCATTGATCATTCGTAGGTGAGTGGAGTTGTTGGCATCCAAAGGTGTGCATCCAAAAGTTATAGATAAACTTTAATAGTATCACATTTTGATCAACAAAGTTTTAGCTTTGGCATGAATCACAATTACCACTAGACTTAATTCAACCAGACAACTCCTTTCAAGAGTGCCATCAAGTTTATCAATATATCTATGGGTTTAAGTATCTTCAAAGGTAAACTCTTAAGCAAATCACTCAACATACAATTAAAAAATTGGAGACTTTTTCTTATTGTACTTGTTTGGCAAGATTATTTCCAAGGCAGGACACGGTTAACTACAATAACTGCATATATCTAGTTACTCATACAAATAAAAAGCTCTACTTTAACTATGTTGAATTACTCCCACTAGCATAACATCTTAACAAATCAACTAACTAGGATAAACATTTCAAACTCCTAAAGTGGGAGACATAGGACATACCTTGCATGAGTGACTTCATAATCCTCTTCCTTATGAGGATGTGTTCCTTCAAAACTCAAATAAAATCACTCTCATAATAATATCGAATCAAAAAGGCAATAGGCAAATCTACTTTCATGAAAAAAGAAAAAAGGGAAAATCTTTTTGTATTTTTGAGGATGGGGATTAAATAATAGAAAAGGCTTGCGACCAAGCAAGATACTAATAAAATAAAACAAACAAAGGAAAGAAAGGAGAAGAAAAATGAAAAGCAAAAGAAAAATCAAAGTGTTGGAACAAACCCAACAAGAGTATTTCAAAGCTCACATGGAGCTTTAGTACAACCTCGTAATTACACAAATATAAATTCTTAGGGAACACATCCCCAAGATTAGGATTTTTCAATCCCCAAGATCAGGATTTTTCAATCCCTTTTGTTGCTCATTGTGGTAGTGGTGGATATTTTCCCAAGTTCCACTGGCTACTCCAATCGGTGAACTGGGTTGAGATGTTTGTGGTGGCGTATCGATGTTTGATGGAGAGTTTGCTTAAGTTCTGAATGCTTTGTTTGAGCGAGTAGATATCATCATAGGTGGTGGTGTAGTTTGGTGGTTGTTGCTCCTGTTTGGGGCCTTCTTGTTCAACTTCTTCATATTCTCCTTCATCCACGAGTACTTCTTGTTGGGGTAGAATTACTTCAACCTACGCATTAAAACGTAAATGTCCATCCTTGATAGAGGACAAACCATTAGGAAAAGGAGCTGGGATCAAGTGATCAGCTCCACGTATATCAAAGAAGTATCTACCATTTGATTTAGAAATCATACCACGAGCTTTGAGAATAGAGAAACCGAGACGGCGAGCACCTAAGAATGGTTGCATATTACCTAGGTTGATTAGGAGTGCTCGAGCGATAACGGAGACAACTCCTTGGCAAATGGAGCCACGGGATTGAAGAGCTTGATGATTAAGATAAAACACTAGAAGGGCGCCCAAGTTTGGCATCAAATATAGTTTGGAATAGAATATCTTGTGAGCATCATCATGTTCTCCTCATTGACTCCAGTAAACTCACCACGTACGTGCAATTTGTTAGCAATAATGTAGGACAAATAACAAACAGTAGGACAGTCAATTTGATTTCCCTTGGGTGTGTTTCCATGGATTCTCATAGTGTTAAAGTACTCCAGGGGTGTAGGATAAAGGTTGTGGGCAGCACATCCAAATATACTAAAGGCCCTACGAGCCACAGGCATAGAAATAGTATTTTGATCCAACCGTTACACCATGAAGCACCAAGCTATAATGATTATTATGTAAAATACAAATGAAAGCCTTAAGAAGTGATGTTGTTGTTACTCTCAAATGGATCCCTAAACGATGATTGTACTCCCCTTGTTATCACTGGGTTTCGCGTGAGTCGTCGTTCACCACTCATCTCACCTCAAGTATTTATCAATCCTTGCGATCTTGGGTACCTATAAGTCCATGGATCAAGAGAGGCGACAAATATACAAAGATATATTCAATCACCACATAGTACTCCCATGAATTAGATGCACATAATTGCTGCGAGGTTTCACCCCAACCTGTAGCCCGTGAGGATTACTAACTCATAACAATAAGATCAAGGATGGAAAACATTGTGCAAAATACTAGACTGAAATCAAATATTCTTACAATGGTCGCTAGTTCACAATGAGATCGCAAGTACAATATGATGGCTATATCTATGGAGTGGATGGAGGTTGGAGAGGATGAACTATGGTGGTGGATCTCCTTTGGTGGTGTTGTGATGCAATCTCAGAATGGCGACTCCTTGTGTGGCACCTAGAGTCTTGAAATAAATAGGTGTCTTCACGAAAGTTGTTGTGTTTGATCTAACGAAGCCTCTGCAACATGGTATGGGTCGATGGTACGGGCGGGCCTTCCTCGTACCGTAGGTTGTTAAACCTTCTAGAGGTTCCTTTTCGACCCCAGTTGGCTTGGCTGAGAAGGTAACGTCGTAATGTTTAGTAAATGCTCCTGATTTAGCCTTAAAGTTGTGATTTTCCTACAGAATGCAATTCAATACAAAGTATTGCAAATATTTTCATTAATTAATCATTAGTAGCAAGGCTAGAGATATTCTCGGTCAATTGTTTGACTAAAAATGAAATTTAAATTTGGAGAAATATGGCTATTTTCACAGCCATCACTAGCTTTCTTATTAGCCAGATGCTTTGTATAGTTCTTATTCTAGTGGCCAGTCCCCTTGAAGTAGAAGCACTCAGTGTTTCGCTTTGGGCCATCCTTAGTCTTCTTCGTGGAAGCAGCAACTTGCTAGCCATTCATCTTGAAGTTTCCCTTCTTTCCATTATGTTTCTTGAAACTAGTGGTTTATTGACCATCAACACTTGAGGATCTTTATTGATTTCCACTACCGTGGTTTTCAGCATTGCGAAAAGATCAGGGAGGGACTACTCCATCCCTTGTGTGATGTAGTTCATCACAAAGCTCTTATAGCTAGTTATCGGTGACTGGAGAATCCTATCGATCCACAATTCATTAGGAATCGCAATTCCCAACTTAATTAGGCGATCAGTGTATCCATATAATTTGAGTACATGCTCACTAACATAGTTGTTATCTTCCATCTTACAACTAAAGAACTTGGTTGAGGCTTCATACCTATCCACACGGACATGATTCCAAAAAATTAGTTTCAGCTCATGGATCATCTCATATACCTCGTAGCACTCAAAACGCTTTTGGGGCTCAGGTTCTAAGCCATACATAATGGCGCACTAAACTATGGTGTGATCATATTTGTGTGTCAGATAGACATTCCTGACATCCTCAAGAGGATATTCCATAGGGGGCACACATAGCATTGCATCGAGGATATTAGCTCTATATGCAGAAGTGAGGATGAACCTAAAATTGCGGAACCAGTATGTAAAGTTACTTCTGTCAGTGTTTAGTTTTTCTTTCTCTAGGGACACATTAAAGTTCAGGGAAGCTACCTCGCAAGCCATTGATCTACACCATATTTGCAAAGACGTTTAGACTATGTTCATGATACATAAGTCAAAATTAGTCAAATTATTTCTCCCACTAAACTCAAGATCTCTTAGGTTGTTTAGTGACAAACGATCCAAATTCACTATACCAAGTTTGAACTTCACGAGAGAAGATGTAGTTTTAATGGTGAACATCTAGGATGTTGATCATATCAGTCATGTGACTTGTATTTAACGTTTTGGTTCTATGTTCAAAGGTCATGTATGTACATGCTAAGCTCGTCAAGGACACTGTAGTATTTCCGCATGTGTAAACCTGGCTTACACCCATTGTATGTGCACGTAGAGTTTATAAGACCCGATGAGGTCCTACAAAATGATGAAATTTTGCAACGGTGCATCCTAAGGGAGAACACTTTATTATCTTGATATTAAGTGAGATATCACCTTATAATGCTACTGTCATAATCACATGACAATAGAATAAGATGCATAAAAGGATAAACATCAAATGCAATTCATAATTGACATGGTATAGCCTTTTTTCTTTTTCCTTTGATCTCCATCTCCAAAGCACCAACATGATCTTCATCACCGTCGGCAATGCATGATGTTTCCATCACCATAGTTATCTCCACCAACTATTGCTACTACTGATAAAGTTAAAGCAAGTGCATGGCATTAAAAATTTACAGGTAGGTCATACAATAATAATGAGATAACCATATGGACCATGCCGGTTGCCGTAATCATTGACATGCAACTAGTGAAACATTACAAAACATGATCATTCATACATCACATATATCATATCATTGTTTTGGCCATACCATATCACACAACCTGCAAAAACACGTTAGATGTCCTCTACTTTGTTTATGCATGTTTTCCGTGGCTTATGTGGGTAACAAGATAAAATAGTTCTAACTACATGAAGACACAATGCTGATCTACAAGTTACTTTTTAACCTTTTTAGGACAGGCTTTGTAAATCATATTTTAACTATAGTAGGAGAGACAGACACCCACCAGCCGCTTATGTAATACAACTTGCATGTCAAACATGGAACCGGTATCTTGTGCAATGACAAGTAAAGTTGGTTTGTGCCTCTTCATCCCACTATCTTGCAAAATCCAAACTACATGTAGGAGAGTAGCAAAAATAAGATCATACACTCACAAAAACTTTGTGTTGTAATTGTAGCAACATCTACGAATAGATCTAGGCTCTGATATCACTGATGGGTTTGTTGCATGGAAAACAGAAAAATTCCTACGGAAGAGCAGAAGAAACCTAGCAAGATCTAATCAATGAGATGCTATAAACGAGATATAGATCTGATCTACTTACCCTTAAAGTCACTCGAGTGTTTAATGATTGAGATATCGTGGATTATGTAGTCGTACATGGCGTTAGATCAATCCAATAAAGTCCTATGTCCGGCAGCACCTCCGCGGTATCCACACGTCTAGCTTGGTGTCATCTTCTCCTCCTTGATACTGCAAGAGAGAGAAGAGCTCCATGAGATTCTTCCAGCACAATATTAGTATTTGTTTATGATGAAGAGAAAGAAGTAGGGCTTCGTTGATCATCTTCCTGGAGGAGGGAGAAAGTATCTGGAAGAGAGAGGGAGGCACTGGCTAGAGCTTGAGTGGTTGTGCCCCAACCCCTCCCGCTCTCTTATATAGGAGTGGGGGCATCCCTAGGCTTGTCCCCCTCCAACTTAGTAGCGCAGCGACAGCCAAGAGGAACCGGAAGTCCCCCTTCTCTACACCCCCACCCTGTTTTAGGTTTTTGCCAACCCTGGCCACATGGGCCTAGGAGGCTGTGGTGCCCCGATCCACTAAGTCCAAACTATTCCAAAGCTCCTCGTGATATCTAGGATCTCATGTAAAACTCCAAATAAACATTTGGTAACACCATCTATACTCTCACTGAAACCTAGCTACACTAAAGCATTAAGTGTATGACCCTATAGGTTCGAGATCATGCAGACATGATCAAGAGACTTATCCGATGAATAACCAGTAGCGTGACCAGGGAATTATCATATTAGTTCCCACATATTAAACAAAGTTCTTTTATCCATGATGTCGAGGATTCAATTAATCTAGTATTTGATTCCCTTTGTATAGCGGTATATTACTTGCCCAACATTCAATCAGCGGTATCACCATACCTAGTTCAATCTTGTTACCGACAAGTTATCTTTAATTGTTCCATGGTGTAGGATCCCTGCGGTGATCCAGCATACCACTGCCTGATGTAGTACACTATAGTCATTGACATAACACTAGTGAAACACTGTTCACTAGTATTGCATCCCTCAGAATGGCACAACAAAAACATCGCGGGTCCAAAACATGTCTTTAGATTACATATATCACATTAGAGAAGATCCTAAGAACTTCCTATACACAAGAAGGATTATAATTTACAAAAGAGAACATAAATAGAAAATCGAAGTCAATTCTAGAAATACCACTACTATATAACTATGGCTTGTGATCACAGCTAAAACAATGCTCTACAGAAGTAGGTTCTAGTTTCTAAGATTATTTATACACTACGCTTCAGCTTGACTTCCATGTTTCCGATGTAGTCATTGAAGATGTTGATCTCCTCTGGATATCTTCAATTCTTCAAAGTAGTTCACCTTATAGGTTCACCATTGATTGCTCCGAGATCGAGCAAGAGTTAAGATGGTTGAATATGAGCGTACTCAACAAGTTCACTAAAAAGGAGTGTTTGATGCACTAGCTACAAGCACAGACCAAAGGTCGTAGGTTATGCAGGTTTGAGTGAACATTTCTTCAAAGGTTGCTTTTATTCTAAAAAAAACTATGTCCGTCAGCCTTCACAGGTTTATTAGAACTTCGTGGAGTTCTTTTCCTACAGCATTCGCAGCTCCTTCCCGGAACAGAGAGTAACATGTCACACTTTTATACACTTTACAGAGGTGTGTTGCTTTACCATAAGATATTCTTATCCATGTTGAACAACCTGTCATACTTTCCCGTTCACACTGCCTTTTGTATGAGGCCTAGTATAAGAATCCAAGATGATCACTATCCTTCTCGGCGACCCCACATGCCCCCTTGGTGTACGCCATGCCCACATATTTAATTATGGCAATGGGAAGTATAGACCACTATAGATGCCAGAACAACCGTGGCACATTGAGAGATCCCACCCATATGATGCATATCCTCTATGAATTACAATCACACTACAAGGATAATAGCCACGGCCTACGCATCCGTTGACATATGAAAGGAAGAAGATCCAACTGACTTCCCCAGAGCCCATATAGATCTCATGGTTAACGCATAATATACAGTGCAAGAATCACTAGTGGCATTGGTTATTAAATCCTGGATGATACATTTCCGAGCAATGGAAGTTCCATTACCGGTCTTAATATTAGTTGATCACCTTAGATCAGTAACCGATAGTTCAAGTTAATTATGAAAATAGTGTTTTTTGCCATCCTTTTCGAAATCCAGGTGTTAATAGTAACAGTTTGCAAATACTTGATAGAAAATAATGAAAGGATATGAGCAAGTGTAAACTTCCCTTTTTGACTACAAGATTATGTAGTCAAGGTCCTCTAGTCAGGATAAACTCCAATATATGGAAACAAAATCATTGGTCTAGTAAGGAATAATGTTTAAAGAAGCAACATGTTATTATGCATAGATAATGATATGCATTTTGTATAAATCCCATGGTAAATCCCCATGTTTAATTATGAATTGAGTTTGGTGATTTATGAAAGATTTGTGTTACAATTAAGTTGACTTCACTAATAAAGACCTACTAAGCTTCTAAAAGTAATTGACAAGTGATGAAAGTAAGGTATAACAAAAGTTGTTAGTAGATGTTGATTGGTAAGCACTCTTAAGGACATCATATTTCATGTGGGTAGTTGTTAGAGGAATGAAGGAATAGATGTGTAAATTATTCATTTCAAATTTAGTAACTCAAAATACAATTTTAGTATTTGTCTTAGATGGATTATATTTTGTGAACATTTAGACATATTATATGTATTTTTAGGATTTTTTGGTTTTTCTAGGGTCAAAATACTATCAGGGGTATTTTTTAATTTAGTAGATTATTAAAAGTTATCTTTTATTTAAAACCTAGGTCTGGCCCATTGGGTTAGCCCAGCCCTAGCTTAGCCTAGTTGGTTGGGCCAAACCCACTTGAACCCACTGGGTCCTAACGACCCAGTCACTCTCTCCCTCTCTCTCTCTTGCATGTACGACCCTCTACTCTACGAGAATATCATGTTGTGGCCTGAAAGTTGGGTCGCCCAGGAAACACGGTACCCAAGTTGATTTTTATCACCGCGATTCAAAAAGTTGGGGCGCCAATTGCTGAGAGGGGTCCTTCGAGTGAATGATGGCCAAACTCAATATTTTCAAATCGTGCCCGTTAGGTCAGGATATTCCGTTACACTAGTTCCTGTTGTGCCCCTTCTTCGCCGGTCACTCTTCTTAGCCACCCTGCACGTGTCGTAGGGGTAAATCCATTATTGTACTTTCCTAACTCTCGACACTGAATCTTGCTGCGGCGACGGTGGTCCCTTTTCTTCCCTTCCCCGACCCTAAATCTGCCGGCGGCGGAGGACCTTTTTTCTCCCTCCCCCGACACTGAATCCGACGGCAAAGGCCCAACATGTCTTGCAAGGCGAAGGTTGTAGCTACGTCGCCGACTGATTTGGGTCCGTCGGGGCCCAAGTCTGGGGCTCAACGCGTAGCAGCAGCGAGGTCTTGAGCCCCGGTTAGCGAGGAGGCCAGCAAGGATTCTGCTCCCAAGGTACCTACGAGCAGCGGGTTGAAGAGAAGAGCAAGGCTGGTGGTGGATTGTTCGGCTCCGGTGGGCGGATGCAGCACCCAGATATCGAAGAAAAAAACCCAGGAGAAGAGCGAGAGGTGAAATTTTCTTATATGTGCCTTATCTTGCAAGTGGATTAGTTACGGCATAATAGAATCGAATGAACTGAAATGTTCCCCTTTTTAATCAAATTAGGTACAGCTTTGATACAAGGGACCTATATGAGTTCACAGTTCATGTTTGGCAGTACACTACAAAACTTGATTTTGGTTGCGAGAGGGTTGTGTTCGGGCAAGATGTGCATCTACTTGTGAATTGCAAAGAGGTTGTGTCTGTTTTGCAGCTGGTAGATATGCTTGCCGCTAGAATTCCCTAGGGTTCTAGACAGAGGAAAAAATTGGTGTGGCACAACATGAATGATACCTATCAGCAAATTGGGCACTCCCATGAGCTTCAGATGGTTTGGGAGTGTTGTGCAGCTTATTGTAAGGTGAAAGTTGAAGCGATGATTGATGATATGTAAGCAGATGCTGGAGATCTTGCTGCCAGAGCTTCTGCTCCTAGAGAATACAGACCAATAGATGTTGATCTAGATAAGTTAAGTATACGCATAGAGGTGGATTCATACATGGCAAAACTTGATGAGGGAGTTAATAAGCCAGTTTCGTCATGTACTGTGGAGATCACTGTCGATTCCAAAAACATAACTCTTAATGAAATGAGAGAGATGATCGCTAAGGAAATCAATATTGGCCCTAAGCAGATGGAAAAAATCTGGTGGTGGCATCATAAGAAGCAGCAATTCATAGATGTTTTGGATACTGAAGATCTTATGCACATTATGTGACAAAAGAAGCGAACTAGGAAGGTGTTCTTCCTTGGTACCATTTCTGATGTTGTTGAATAGGTTATAGTGGATGTAGATGCCCCTGTAGTGGCTGAACTGAATGAGGTGGTCGACGTTGATGAGATCTGATGAGAGCTGCTACCCTAGACTTTTCATATGGACTGCGGGGTTCCCCTGCCTGTATTTGTAATATTGACTGATGTTGCATTTAGAGCGTGTTTCTGTGATTATGTTTGTTGAGAGATTGCGATATAATGTTGTGTGAGCTGTTGAGATTTTCGGACATGTCACTCACTGAAACCATCGTTGTTGTAATAATACATAAGTACATTGTAGTTGACATGATTATGTTTCTTAAGATTACGTACCGTACTTGTTTCTGTTATTATGTTTGTTGGGACATTGTAATGTAATGTTTTGTGAAACCATGACTAGACAATTGATGCATAAATACATTGTAGTTGACATGATTATGTTTCTTGAGATGATGTACTGTACTTGTTTCTATTATTTTGTTTGTTGAGAGATTGTAATGTAATGTTTTGCGAAACCATGATAGGACAAGTGATGTGTAAGTACCTTGTAGTCAACATGATTTTGTTTCTTGAGTTGATGTAATATATTTGTTTCTGTGATTATGTTTGTTGAGAGATTGGAATGTGATGTTTTGTGAAACCATGATGTGATTATGTTTGTTGAGAGATTGTAATGTAATGTTTTGTGAAACCATGACTGAAGAAGTGATGCATAAGTAGTTGACATGATTTTGTTTCTTTAGATGATGTAATATACTGGTATCTTTTCGTTAGGTAATGAAATTGGGATGGAGGGAGTGTAGGTTTAATATTTGAAATGAGAATGTGTGAAGAGAATCCATATTAGGCAGGAGACAGTAATCCAGGGAAAGGGCATGGTATCCATTAAACTATTGTAACATGCCAATTTAGTCATTGTTGCAGCGGTAGAAGGGTTGCTCTCTCTCTCTCTCTCTCTCTCTCTCTCTCTCTCTCTCTCTCTCTCTCTCTCTCTCTCTCTCGTGCGTGCGCGCCGATGCTGGCGCCGTCGCCTGCAATGACGCATTTGCCATGCTGTCCTTGAACGGCGAGGACGACCAGTCGAGCAGCGATAGCCTTCTCTCCGACATCGAGTATTCCTTCCACGATGTGAGGTCCTTTGTTTTCTCAGGCTAGGGTTAGGCAATGGTAAATCTCTCGGTCTGAGCTCCATATGTGCATGCAATCGTGTTCGATTTCAGCTTTGCGTTTACCTATAGGTACCACAGACGATCTACGACTCCGAATGGGAGGGCCTAGATCTCGATGGAGAAGTGCCATGTGACCATGGGCTATAACTGAGGAGATATGTTGCATTCGAAGGCAGTAACACTAGGAGAAGGTTTTTAGGCTGTACAAATCAGGTTTGTTTACATTATGTGCAACTGTGACATGAAGTAAAATGTATCGTGCATGTTCAGAACACTATAGTGTGTGTGTTTTTAGGTTGGCCCGGTGTGTGAAGCAGTAGAGTGGGTGAATCTTGAGTGGCCAGATGCACTTAAGAAATGTTTGGCATAGTTATGGGAGATGTATGAGTTGGAAAGGTCAGGGAGATTTATTGATGTAAGTGATGCAGCTGAAAAACATTACAAGTTGTCGGTACAAAATAAGGAGCTGGAACAAGAAATCGAGAATTTGCAGTCAGAGATAACTGACGGAATCGATGGGAGCTTGGTTGTTGGAACTGCAAAGAAGCTTTAGGATAGTCACAGGTTGTTGATTCATAATACAGAAAAGGAGAGGGGTCAGCTTATGGAAGACAAGAAGAAGCTAGAGTACTGCATTGTGGATCTGTTGAAGGAACTGAAGAAGGCACGCGAGGGTCATCAAGGACAGACTATAGAGGATAAAGGAAATTCGAGATGAATAATTTATGTTGTGCCAATGCCTGAAACTAGTTAACTGTAAGACTTGCAGTTGCGCTTTCCTAACTAAGCCAAACTCAATCCTCGAGCAAACTAATTTCAGACGAACACACATATCGTGCATAGAGTTAAGTTCACGCTTACAAAATCACCACTACAGAGGATAAACCAGGCAGTTCAGTACTAAATAGACATATGTTGTGTTCAAGCGAGCCTGGCCCGGAGCTGCCTGTTTTCCTCCCTTAGATTGGCCAGCTCCTTCAGTACTATGTCCTGCTTCAGATGTAGGTTCCAGCGCTCCGTCATGGATTGGAGAAGTTGGTCCGTAGCCATACGATTTTCGTTCAAGATCCCTTTCATGATCTCCGTTTGCTTCCTAGCCGAGGTGCGACCTTTACTGTGTAGCTTCGCCCAGCCGGCGGTTAACTCCTTCAGTTTCTGGGACTTGTCAGAAAGGACCGCGAGTTCAGTGCGCAGTTGGTCAAAGGCCAGTTTCTGGGAATTCTTCTTCTCCCTTTGGATTACTATCTTGTCATTTAGCCAGGTTGCCAGGTCCTGGTCGATCTTTCGCCTCTTTCCCTACAACAAAAATACATAGTATGGTTTGTTCAGTTCACCAGGACAAGCTGGTTAGTTTCCATAATTAACTGAATCGACTAGTGGCACTGTCATAATTTCAATTTCAAAGACAAATAAGATTTATCTGCAGTTTAGTGTGATGTGGGTTTTTCCCAATATCACCAAACAATAGTGGGAGAGTGACAAACTCATAATGCAGAAACCCATGTCCAGATACATAATGGAAAGAGCACATGGTGTCCATTCATGAACATGAACACCAACACATGTCCAGATAGATAAGGAGTTGCCCTATAGGATTCTTATTGCACCCTATAATGGGAAGAAGACTTGGGCATTGCTCCCTGAACCCTAAACATTACAAAAGGAGTGGAGGACGAACTGATATTCGTGTCCCCACTAACGGGAATCAGACTTGGGCATTGCTGTGATACGCCTCCAGACATGCCCGTAGCTCCTCGTTCTCTTTCCGAACACCCTCGAGTATGGTGATCTCTCTGCTCATGTCTGCCTTCATCTCCTTGACTGCATCCAGGCAACGGTTCTTGTCATGGTAGGCTTGGATGGTAGCCTTGGTGTCCTCGACGCGTCCTCTAAGTGCCTCGCTGACTTTGTCCTGCAGGAGAATGCACCTTTGCACGAGATTCTTCTTCTCCTCCATGAGCTCATTGATTATCTTGATGGCCTGTTCTTGCCTGTTCAAGTTACGGTCGAGCACTTTCAGCAGCCTAATGACGTCACGTGCAAAATCTAGCGAGATCTCCTTCTGTAGGCTTTCATTAGCTTGGGTGAGGGAGCGTGCAACCTCATGTTGGTTGACAATCTTGGAACTGATCGCGGCCACCTTGTCATGGTACTCGTCCTTCGATCACTGCATCGTTCATGTTAATTGAAATAGGAATTCTATAATTACACTCCAGGTCCCAGGTGAATACTAATACAGATCAAAAAATCCCCCGTTGAATCTATTGACTGCAGTGTTAAAAAATGGACCTAGAGATCTATTCATGACCACGATAAACTAATCCTAATCACAAAAAATCCATAGTGAATCTATGAACAGCGGTATTAAGGAAAGACCAACATATCCAGTCATATTCATGAAAACTAATACAATTCGCAAAAGAAGAAGAAAAACCAATGCGGGGCGGACATGATCTAAGAAATCCACATCACAACTTGGAGAAATAACATCGTGGAGATTTGCTACCTCCCTGAGACATGGAACGGGGCCGAGCGGGTCCTGCAACGCCTCCGTCGTGGTGGATTCGGGCTCCATGGCCAGCCTGTAATACGTAGAAGAGGATGAGAAAGAAGAAGAAGAAAAACAAGAAGAAGCTGAATAAGATCATGATGGAGAGGGAGATGGAGAAGAAGTAGAACAAGAAGACCGTACCGGGAGGAGCCCTCGCCTGCTAGAACATTCGGTGCCATTGTCAGGGGAGATTGGACCTCGTTGAGAGGGTGGGCTTGAGCGGCTGGTAGAGCAAGAAATGCCTCGCAGCGATTTCTCTCCCTTTTCTCTGGGAGGATCATCAACCGACCTCTCCCCCTCCTCGGTGGAGCCATGGCTTGCAGGTGAGGGTGGCGGCGGCAGGAGGAAGGAGATAGTGATTAGTGTGGGAGAAGAGTCAAAGAGTAGAGGCCAGTACTAGTACTATTATACAAGACCACCGTGTATGGTCTACCTTCTCAAAGAAGCCAGGGAGGCAGGGGTAGGGGATCGATGGGACTTGTCTTTATTACGATGGACACTTCCATGGTCTTCGGCGCCGCCCAAAATCCAGTATATAATAAGGGGACTGCGAGCCGGGTGGTCATCACGGGAATTGGCACACACATCCTGCGTGCGTGTGTCACGTGTTGATGGGGCAATGACGCGTGCAACTGCTGCACGATCACGTCGGCATGTCGAACTCCATCAAACTCCACGTGACATGCATGCACGGGATATTTATGAGTCTAGAATACGATGTGCCACTTTTGTTGTGATCAAATTATGTTCAGTACGCGAGATATTACTTCTTTCTTCTTCGTTTTTGATAATCGACAAATGCATGCATGGACACGACGCACGAAACCGCTGCTCATCCTTGATCAGATCAGCACCCCACTCTATGTACCCGCCATCGACCATTCAGAACAACTACCTCGAGCACGATGCCCCCTCACCGTGGCAATGGCAGGTCCAAGCCATCTAATGACCGTCCTGAATCCCCGGCTCTTCGCTACATCGTTCGCGCTCGTGAGTCACCTGCTGAGGCAGCACGTCGTGTCCGACCGTTCCAAGATCCATCGACATCGGCACTCGAGGACACCGCGACATCGAAGCTCGTATCGGCCGCACAGGAGGATCATGGGAAACCTGCAGCGTCGGACGAGCGCAAAGCAGCAGCCAGGATGGGGGCGCGTGTTGCACCGGCGAGTACGGAAGAAGAGGAACGAGAAGAAGACTAGGAAGAAGAGAGGAGATAGCTATTTGGACGAGTCCGACTCGGCCAACAAGGAGACGTTCATCCATCAGTTGGAGGCAGAAGCAGAGGAGAGTGACGTGGACCCGTGGGACTACGAAGAGGAGGAGGAGGACGAGGACTCTGACGAGGAGATAGCGTGCTTATTCGAGGAAGGGGTAGTGTCCAGTCGTCAGAGGAGGACACCGACGGTGGCGATGGCAGGGACCATGGCGATGACGAAGACGAGGATGAATCGGAAGACGAAGACGATAGCTTCTTCGAAATATGATCATATATTTTATTTATTTTAGTTACATAGATGGATTTTCAGTTTTTTATGGAGGTAAAGTATCGGTGGCACGGATAGATAGGTGGCACGGAATGACCATGCATAAAAAAGTGGAGAAGGGAGGGGTTATCCTTCCCGTTGGATCACATAGGATCGACGGTTGGTGGAGACGATCCGCGTGACATCTGTGTCAGCCAATCAAGGCATAGCACCCAGAGTGAGCACATGTTTAGGATCTCCACATGTTTGGGCTTTGTGAGATTTTTGACCGCGAGAGAGGGCAAATCTCTTTTCACAATCCGCCTATGGATCCACCAGTGTCATTGAAATGTGTGTTCTCTTCAGAGACCACACATGGATCCACCAGTGTCATTGCATATGTGTTCTTTTTACTAACAACAACCAGAGTCATTGCATGTGTGTTCTTTTCACATACCACATATGGATCCACCATTGTCATTGCATGTGTGCTCTTCTTATTAACAACAGCTAGAGTCATTGGATGTGTGTTCTCTTCAGAGACCACACATGGATCCACCAGTGTGATTGCATGTGTGTTCTTTTCACATACCACAACAGGATTCATTTCATGTGTGTTCTTTTCACAAACCACATATGGATCCACCAGTGTCATTGAAATGTGTGTTCTATTTTCACAATCCACCTATGGATCCACCAGTGTCATTCCATGTGTGTTCTTTTTACTAACAACAACTAGAGTCATTGCATGTGTGTTCTTTTCACAATCCACATATGGATCCACCAGTGTCATTGCATGTGTGCTCTTTTTACTAACCACAACTGGAGTCATTTCATGACTATTCTTTTCACATACCACATATGGATCCACCAGTGTCATTGAAATGTATGTTCTTCTCATTAACCATAGCTAGAGTCATTGCGTGTGTGCTCTTTTTACCAACAACAACCAGTGTCATTGAAATGTGTGTTCTTTTTACTAATAACAACTAGTGTCATTGAAATGTGTGTTCTCTTCAGAGACCACACATGGATCCACCAGTGTCATTGCATGTGTGTTCTTTTTACTAACAACAACTTGAGTCATTGCATGTGTGTTCTTTTCACATACCACATATGGATCCACCAGTGTCATTGAAATGTGTCCTCTTCTTACTAACAACAGCCAGTGTCATTGGATGTGTGTTCTCTTCAGAGACCACACATGGATCCACCAGTGTCATTGTATGTGTGTTCTTTTCACATACCACAACTGGAGTCATTTCATGTGTGTTCTTTTCACATACCACATATGGATCCACAAGTGTCATCGAAATGTGTGCTCTTTTTACTAACAACAACCAGAGTCATTGGATGTGTGTTCTCTTCGGAGACCACACATGGATCCACCAGTGTCATTGCATGTGTGTTCTTTTCAAAATGCACAACTGGAGTCATTTCATGTGTGTTCTTTTCACATACTACATATGGATTCACCAATGTCATTGAAATGTGTGTTCTCTTCAGAGACCACACATGGATCCACCAGTGTCATTGCATGTGTGTTCTTTTTACTAACAACAACTTGAGTCATTACATGTGTGTTCTTTTCACATACCACATATGGATCCACCAGTGTCATTGAAATGTGTGTGCTCTTTTTACTAATAACAGCCAGTGTCATTGCATGTGTGTTCTCTTCAGAGACCACACATGGATCCACCAGTGTCATTAAATGGGTGTTCCTTTTAGTAACAACAACTGGAGTCATTGCATGTGTGTTCTTTTCACATACCACATATGGATCCACCAGTGTCATTTAAATGTGTCTTCTCTTTAGAGACCACAGATGGATCCACCAGTGTCATTGCATGTGTGTTCTTTTTACTAACAAGAACTGGAGTCATTGCATGTGTGTTCTTTTCACATACCACATATGGATCCACTAGTGTCATTGAAATATGTGCTCTTCTTACTAACAACAGCTAGAGCCATTTGATGTGTGTTCTCTTCAGAAGCCACACATGGATCCACCAGTGTCATTGCATTGTGTGCTTTTCACATACCACAACTGGAGTCATTTCATGTGTGTTCTTTTCACATACCACATATGGATCCACCAGTGTCATTGAAATGTGTTCTCTTTTTACTAACAACAACCAGAGTCATTGGATGTGTGTTCTCTTCAGAGAGCACACATGGATCCACCAGTGTCATTGCATGTGTGTTCTTTTCGCATACCACAACTAGAGTCATTTCATGTTTGTTCTTTTCACATACCATATATGGATCCACCAGTGTCATTGAAATGTGTGTTCTCTTCAGGGACCACACATGGATCCACTAGTGTCTTCGAATGTGTGTTCTTTTTACTAACAACAACTGGAGTCATTGCATGTGTGTTCTTTTCACATACCACATATGGATCCACCAGTGTCATTGAAATGTGTGATCTACTAAAAACAACTAGTGTCATTGGATGTGTGTTATCTTCAGAGACCACACGTGGATACACTAGTGTCATTGCATTCGTGTTCTTTTTACTAACAACAACTGGAGTCATTGCATGTGTGTTCTATTCACATACCACATATAGATCCACCAGTGTCATTGCATGTGTGCTCTTTTTGCTAACAACAATCAGAATCATTCGATGTGTGTTCTCTTCAGAGACCACACATGGATCCACTAGTGTCATTGCATGTGTGTTCTTTTCACATACCACAGCTGGAGTCATTTCATGTTTGTTCTTTTCACATACCATATATGGATCCACCAGTGTCATAGAAATGTGTGTTCTCTTCAGAGACCACACATGGATCCACCAGTGTCATTACATGTGTGTTGTTTTTACTAACAACAACTGGAGTCATTGCATGTGTGTTCTTTTCACATACCACATATGCATCCACCAGTGTCATTGGAATGTGTGCTCTTCTAACTAAGAACAGCCAGTGTCATTGGATGTGTGTTCTCTTCAGAGACCACACATGGATCCACCAGTGTCCTTGCATGTGTGGTCTTTTTACTAACAACAACTGGAGTCATTGCATGTGTGTTCTTTTCACATACCACATTGGAGCCACCAGTGTCATTGAAATGTGTGCTCTTCTTACTAACAACATCCAGTGTCATTGAAATGTCTGTTCTCTTCAGAGACCACACATGGATCCACCAGTGCCATTGCATGTGTGTTCTTTTTACTAACAACAACTAGAGTCATTGCATGTGTGTTCTTTTCACATACCACATATGGATCCACCAGTGTCATTGCATATGTCCTCTTCTTACTAACAACAGCTAGAGTCATTGGATGTGTGTTCTCTTCAGAGACCACACATGGATCCACCAGTGTGATTGCATGTGTGTTCTTTTCACATACCACAACTGGAGTCATTTCGTGTGTGTTCTTTTCATATACCACATATGGATCCACCAGTGTCATTGAAATGTGTGTTCTCTTTTCACTGTCTATGTATGGATCCACCAGTGTTATTGCATGTGTGTTCTTTTTACTAACAACAACCAGAGTCATTGCATGTGTGTTCTTTTCACAATCCACATATGGATCCACCAGTGTCATTGCATGTGTGCTCTTTTTACTAACAACAGCTGGAGTCATTTCATGACTATTCTTTTCACATACCACATATGGATCCACCAGTGTCATTGAAATGTATGTTCTTCTCATTAACCATAGCTAGAGTCATTGCGTGTGTGCTCTTTTTACCAACAACAACCAGTGTCATTGAAATGTGTGTTCTTTTTACTAATAACAACTAGTGTCATTGAAATGTGTGTTCTCTTCAGAGACCACACATGGATCCACCAGTGTCATTGCATGTGTGTTCTTTTTACTAACAACAACTTGAGTCATTGCATGTGTGTTCTTTTCACATACCACATATGGATCCACCAGTGTCATTGAAATGTGTCCTCTTCTTACTAACAACAGCCAGTGTCATTGGATGTGTGTTCTCTTCAGAGACCACACATGGATCCACCAGTGTCATTGTATGTGTGTTCTTTTCACATACCACAACTGGAGTCATTTCATGTGTGTTCTTTTCACATACCACATATGGATCCACAAGTGTCATCGAAATGTGTGCTCTTTTTACTAACAACAACCAGAGTCATTGGATGTGTGTTCTCTTCGGAGACCACACATGGATCCACCAGTGTCATTGCATGTGTGTTCTTTTCAAAATGCACAACTGGAGTCATTTCATGTGTGTTCTTTTCACATACTACATATGGATTCACCAATGTCATTGAAATGTGTGTTCTCTTCAGAGACCACACATGGATCCACCAGTGTCATTGCATGTGTGTTCTTTTTACTAACAACAACTTGAGTCATTACATGTGTGTTCTTTTCACATACCACATATGGATCCACCAGTGTCATTGAAATGTGTGTGCTCTTTTTACTAATAACAGCCAGTGTCATTGCATGTGTGTTCTCTTCAGAGACCACACATGGATCCACCAGTGTCATTAAATGGGTGTTCCTTTTAGTAACAACAACTGGAGTCATTGCATGTGTGTTCTTTTCACATACCACATATGGATCCACCAGTGTCATTTAAATGTGTCTTCTCTTTAGAGACCACAGATCGATCCACCAGTGTCATTGCATGTGTGTTCTTTTTACTAACAACAACTAGAGTCATTGCATGTGTGTTCTTTTCACATACCACATATGGATCCACCAGTGTCATTGAAATGTGTGCTCTTCTTACTAACAACAGCTAGAGCCATTTGATGTGTGTTCTCTTCAGAAGCCACACATGGATCCACCAGTGTCATTGCATTGTGTTCTTTTCACATACCACAACTGGAGTCATTTCATGTGTGTTCTTTTCACATACCACATATGGATCCACCAGTGTCATTGAAATGTGTTCTCTTTTTACTAACAACAACCAGAGTCATTGGATGTGTGTTCTCTTCAGAGAGCACACATGGATCCACCAGTGTCATTGCATGTGTGTTCTTTTCGCATACCACAACTAGAGTCATTTCATGTTTGTTCTTTTCACATACCATATATGGATCCACCAGTGTCATTGAAATGTGTGTTCTCTTCAGGGACCACACATGGATCCACTAGTGTCTTCGAATGTGTGTTCTTTTTACTAACAACAACTGGAGTCATTGCATGTGTGTTCTTTTCACATACCACATATGGATCCACCAGTGTCATTGAAATGTGTGATCTACTAAAAACAACTAGTGTCATTGGATGTGTGTTATCTTCAGAGACCACACGTGGATACACTAGTGTCATTGCATTCGTGTTCTTTTTACTAACAACAACTGGAGTCATTGCATGTGTGTTCTATTCACATACCACATATAGATCCACCAGTGTCATTGCATGTGTGCTCTTTTTGCTAACAACAATCAGAATCATTCGATGTGTGTTCTCTTCAGAGACCACACATGGATCCACTAGTGTCATTGCATGTGTGTTCTTTTCACATACCACAGCTGGAGTCATTTCATGTTTGTTCTTTTCACATACCATATATGGATCCACCAGTGTCATAGAAATGTGTGTTCTCTTCAGAGACCACACATGGATCCACCAGTGTCATTACATGTGTGTTGTTTTTACTAACAACAACTGGAGTCATTGCATGTGTGTTCTTTTCACATACCACATATGCATCCACCAGTGTCATTGGAATGTGTGCTCTTCTAACTAAGAACAGCCAGTGTCATTGGATGTGTGTTCTCTTCAGAGACCACACATGGATCCACCAGTGTCCTTGCATGTGTGGTCTTTTACTAACAACAACTGGAGTCATTGCATGTGTGTTCTTTTCACATACCACATTGGAGCCACCAGTGTCATTGAAATGTGTGCTCTTCTTACTAACAACATCCAGTGTCCATTGAAATGTCTGTTCTCTTCAGAGACCACACATGGATCCACCAGTGCCATTGCATGTGTGTTCTTTTTACTAACAACAACTAGAGTCATTGCATGTGTGTTCTTTTCACATACCACATATGGATCCACCAGTGTCATTGCATATGTCCTCTTCTTACTAACAACAGCTAGAGTCATTGGATGTGTGTTCTCTTCAGAGACCACACATGGATCCACCAGTGTGATTGCATGTGTGTTCTTTTCA
>OU342745.1:168562423-168781132 GCA_910589775.1 Avena eriantha
CCACACATGGATCCACCAGTGTCATTGCATGTGTGTTCTTTTTAATAACAACAACTGGAGTCATTGCATGTGTGTTCTTTTCACATACCACATATGGATCCACCAGTGTCATTGAAATGTGTTCTCTTCAGAGACCACAGATGGATCCACCAGTGTCATTGCATGTGTGTTCTTTTTACTAACAACAACTGGAGTCATTGCATGTGTGTTATTTTCGCATACCACATATAGATCCACCAGTGTCATTCAAATGTGTGCTCTTCTTACTAACAATTGCCAATGTCATTGGATGTGTGTTCTCTTCAGAGACCACACATGGATCCACCAGCGTCACTGCATGTGTGTTCTTTTACTAACAACAACTGGAAGTCATTACATGTGTGTTCTTTTCACATACCACATATGGATCCACAGTGTCATTGAAATGTGTGCTCTTCTTACTAACAACAGCTTGAGTCATTGGATGTGTGTTCTCTTCAGAGACCACACATGGATCCACTAGTGTCATGGCATGTGTGTTGTTTTCACATACTACAACTAGAGTCATTTCATGTGTGTTCTTTTCACATACCACATATGGATCCACCAGTGTCATTGAAATGTGTGCTCTTTTTACTAACAACAACCAGAGTCATTGGATGTTTGTTCTCTTCAGAGACCACACATGGATCCACCAGTGTCATTGCATGTGTGTTCTTTTCACATACCACAACTAGAGTCATTTCATGTGTGTTCTTTTCACATACCACATATGGATCCACCAGTGTCATTGAAATATGTGTTCTCTTTAGAGACCACACATGGATCCACTAGTGTCATTGCATGTGTGTTCTCTTTACTAACAACAACTAGAGTCATTGTATGTGTGTTCTTTTAACATACCACATATGGATCCACCAGTGTCATTGAAATGTGTGCTCTTCTTACTAACAATAACCAGTGTCATTGGATGTGTGTTCTCTTCGGAGACCACAAATGGATCCACCAGTGTCATTGAATGCATGTTCTTTTACTAACAACAACTAGAGTCATTGCATGTGTGTTCTTTTCACATACCACATATGGATCCACTAGTGTCATTGACGTATGTGTTCTCTTCAGAGACCACACATGGAACCACCAGTGTCATTGAAATGTGTGTTCTTCTCATTAACCACAGCTAGAGTCATTGCATGTGTGTTCTCTTCAGAGACCACACATGGATCTACCAGTGTCATTGAAATGTGTATTATTTTCAACTACAGCCATTGGCCACAACAATCGGGACGCAGAGATAACCAACAACCGCTCTGGGCTTCTAGAAGACCCGATCCCCGATTGTTAGGCGCCGTTGGATCAGGGTGCATGGACGATAAGGATGTCCTTCGCGAGGGTGATCCGTGAGAAGTCTGATCTGCGGACTGGTTGGTAGTGGCAACGATGTTGGGGCCCACGTCCTTGCCCTTATCCCCTTAACCTTGGGGTCGAAGCTCAGATCGTGTTCCTTCATCGCCATGTAGAGGGAGAGGCCCAAACTTCGCTTCCATGAGGCTCATATGTTCGCCCACTACGACATACTCACGCTGCCGTTCGCGAGGCTTCCGGCCGGCTTCGAGCTCAGCTACGCCGGGGTTCCTGTCGCGCCACTCTTGCGCGACAACGCATTGGCGAGGAAAATCAAGGAGCACCGCCGCCAGCTCTCGGAGTAGAAGAGGGCAATTGCATGGTACTCGCGCACGAGCACGTACTGGCGAAAGCTGTTCAAGAAGGAGTGGGATGCGTTGATTGAGCTGTGCGGAACCCACCGGTAGGAGATCCACCCGGATCTGCGCAACCCCCGAAGGGAGGTAGCGCTTTTGGGCAGTGCCTGGGCGTACGACCTCCACCGTTATGCAACGCGCCGTGAAGAATCCACGAGGAGGAGGAACGCTGCCGGGAACATCGACATCGTTTCCGACGCGGAGGAGGCTGGCGGCGACGCGGACAACGTCGTCAATGATGGAGACTGCGGGAGCGTCATAGTCAATTAGGGCCACTTAAGCATAAATTAAATCTATGTACGGTATCTTAATGCCCTCTTTGGATCTGGGTCACTTGAGTCATGGTCGATTATCGTCATAATCTATATATGTTGGCCATGTTTTAGTTGTCTTTGTCTTTGAAACTAGTCGATCAAAACTCGTCCGATCCTGAAAATAAAGTTCGCGCGTTCCTGGCATATCTGATGGGACAATACTCTGACTTTGCTCCCAGCACTTGATGGCACAACCATAATTTGGAGTGCGCTACAGAAGAAGGGATCGAGCGTGTTGTAATAGTGTACTACTCCTGTCCAGATATAACTGACTTAGTTTTTTTAGATATTTAATAAATGTGTCTATACCCAAAACATGTCTAGATACATGTTTTAGGTTTCTCTGTCTTTCAAACTAATCAAAAGTCGTCAAATTCTGAACAAACAAAGTCATTGCATTCACATATGATGGGACAATACGCTGACTCTGCTACTTGATGGCACAACCATAATTCTGGAGTGCGCCAGAGGAGATGGGAATGCAAGGGAGATGGGAACTAGTAGTCGCGTCCAAATGCAGGTAAAAAATTAATGTAATAATATTTAACAAAATTGTAATCTAGTCCACATGACCCCATCATAGACACGTTGCACATGCCAGATATAAATAAATATGACATGACTAGTTTAGTTTCAATGATATAATTCAACATACGACGTTACTGTGCCCACATCTTTCTGCTCCTCTTATTAGTCTGCTAGCCCACGCTGCATTAAGCATCAGTTGATGAGGATAAAAAAAATGATAAAACGGCAAATAAAACAATTTTTAAGCTTACCTTTCATCTGGAGAATCGTACAAAGATGTAATTGGCAGAGATTTATTATTTCTCCTGCAGTTAGCCGAAAGATCATCAAGAACATCCTCAATCACCCCTGCAACTTCTTCATAATCTAATACACCTCCATTATTTGCCCTTTCCTCCCTGTTCCGCTTACCCTTTTGTTTCTTTTCACAACCTTTTCTCGCTGGCACCTCCACTTCTTCATAATTGGCTGCTTACATATGTTTTCCTCCGAGTGCTCATCACCGTCTTCGCGCTGCTCTTCCTCTAGTTCTGGCTGAGAAGCCTCATTTTCTGCCACCGGGGTGTGAACAGGGACAATATCATGTGTAACTGGGTTTTTGCACAACCTCTTGATATGGCCGAATCCGCCACAACGTTTGTATTTCCTTTTCCTAGCTCCCAGCCTTGAACCTTTATCGGTGGAGGCTTCGATCCTTAGGTTTCTAGGCCTCCCAGGTGGCCTCCTAAGAACTGGTGGTTGAAGTTTGAACCTTGGATCGACAATCTCCCAATCATTTTCATCGGCCATAGGTGGTACGTTTTCTGCATAAGTTGCAGCAAACTTGTCCACAGAGAAATAGTTATCGACATAGTTCTCTATTTCATCTCTGCTACCTCTAAGCTTTAAGATGAAGTAAATTGCATGGTGACATGGCAAACCAGTAATCTGCCACTGCCTGCATGAACGAGTCTTGTTTCCAATGTCTATAGTGTACCTCCATTCACTTCCACGCTTGTATTCTGCATAAACCTCAGCCAATGTTCTGGAACTTCTAACCATCCTCATCTTTATTGTTCTCATTGCCCTGGTTCTTGCATTCAGTAACATAACCACCTTTGGAACTATTTTATGGCCTAAAAAATTTCTTGCACAAATTCTTTGACTTAAATCTATCTTCACCATTATGCACTGTCTTATTGCATCCAACAAAATAACAATTCCAAGTGTCTTCATGCCCGAAATCTTATCATTGAAACTCTCTGCCAAATTATTGCAAACAAAATCCACCTTGCTTGACTCACCAAACTTTCTTTTGGCCCATAGCTTGGTGTGATGTTCTTCAAGGTATTTTTCACCTTTGGCACTACATACATGTTCTGCAAGTAAGTATCATGCGTGCTTGGGGTGTATGTGTATGCTGATTGCCACAAGTCCTCTTCAAAGATCTTTCCTTTGAACTTATTCGTGAAGTTAGTAGCGAGGTGCCACATGCATTTCCTATGCTCAACCCCAGGAAACACAGCATCAGCAACATTCTCAAGACCCTCGCATGCACCGGTGTGTATCACCAAGCCTTCAGGGTGACCAACTACTTCCCGTAGTCTCTGCATCAACAATGTCCAGCTTTCATTTGATTCACCCTCAAGAACAGGATAAGCTATAGGTAGAAGCCAATTATGCGCGTCCAAAGCACAAGCAGAAGCAACATGACCCCTGAACTTCCATGTTAAAGAAGTTGCGCTTATTGCCAATTATGGCATGCAGCCGTCTAGGAACCCCTTCTAGCATGCCTTCAAGCAGACAAAACATCTCCTGAAGCATATCTTATCTGCCTGCTTATACCTGACCACCCTCGAGACCTTTTCTCTTCCTTTCACAACCTCGTAATCGATGTCAACAACACTACCTGGTGATGTTTTCTCTACCTAAGCTTTGAAACTATACAACATATGAAAACTATCATTCCACTTGCCTTGAATGAAGTCTAGAGTCATCGCCTTCCCATCAAAGACTCTGTGGTGAGGAATCAGAACATTAAACTTTTTGCTAATCTTTGCTCTGATTTCAGCAGGTCCAATGTTACGATCCTACCTCACCCAGTCAAGTACAGTAGCAGCAATCCACTTGGTAGTCACCGGTCTAATTTTATCACTTAAAGAAGTATTAGGGAAGTTGTGTTTCTTCGTGTTTACTTTGATCTGCATTCGATAAGAATCCAAATAATTCAGAGCTAGTTATCAGCAGAATAAATATGAGAAAGACTGAAACTAAATGTAGCTATTGCAACCTAAAATGGGTGTCCACCCTGCATTGGAGATGCATGTAATCTCCATTTACACACATTATTTTCCCTACAGTGCACCCTAAATCTCTTTTGGTCGCTCTTTTCAATGATAAATTCGAACCCAACTCTGATTGCATAGGTTGCAACTGCATATCTGCAGTCCTCCACATTATCAAAGATAGTCCCCTCATCAATTGTAGGATTGTCCCTATCAAAGTGTATCACTGGCATGTCCTCTTCTTCGTCGTCGTATCTACATACCATTTCCACATCTTCACATTCCTCTTCCTCATCAGTCCCATAGTCAGGCTCAAAGTTTGAATCAACCAAATATTCCCCACTCTCCATCCAATCAGGGTCAGTAGCCACGTCTGGATATGCTTTCTCATCATCATCCGCACAGCCACACATTTCAGTGCCTTCATGCTCGCTTGACAAAGCATCATGCTCGAGGACAAGCTGTACAGACGTCCTGCGATTACCAACACATATCCTTGCCATCACCACGGGACTAGAAACGCTAATTGGGGTATGTAGAAAAGGAATCATAGTTCTTACCCTTCAATGTGGACGCACGACACCTTCTCTGGGCTCCATACCTCCAAAGCTCTGCACCTCGCTTCCTCTTCCCTTGTTTCGTTGTCCTCTTTGCTCTCAAGACTTGAAGGAGATTCCATGCTCTCCAGACGCGTAGGACCCATCTCCGTGTTCTCAAGCCTCGTAGGATCCATCCCCGAGCGGGATCCAGAACACCAGCATCGTTGGCGCCCTAACCCAACGGCCGACTCTCTGTTTTCTTTTCCAGACGTGCCTGGGCGGTGGACGGAGGCAAGGAGATAGGGCAGGGAGGGGAGGGGAGGGGAGGGGACGTGAGGGGATGGCAGGAAGGGGAGGCCGGGAGGACGACGACCCAAGGGGACAACAAGAGCGGTGCACGACTGAGCGGAGTGGCAGCGGCAGGAGCAGAGGAGCAGAGGAGCAGAGCGGAGCGGAGCTGGTTGCGACAAAGCATGGAAAATTGCACAATAATGTGTTGGTGAGCGGCACCAGCCCTCGAACCTGGGACGCGTGCCGTCGAAGGTGGAGGAGGCGGGCCCACCAGTCAGAAAACATGCCACCTGTCAGCGTACTATGCACGGTAGCACTTCACGGAATATTTTAGTAGGTCCCACATGTCAGTCTGTTTGATCCAAACTTGAAGTGGCAGTTCCGCTTCTTCTCCCTCGTCTCCTCGCAGTGGCAGTTCTGCTTCTTCTCCCTTGTCTCCTCGTCTCCTCGCAGTGGCAGTTTCGCTTCGTCTCCCTCGTCTGTTATCTTCTTCTTCTTTTCCTCGCAGTGGTAGTTATTATTTCTTGCTCGATCAAAACATTCCCGCACGTTAGCCATGGCCAGTAGCCGGATGAAGAGGAACTGGTCCGATCTCTTGGCCGACCCACTTCGCAAGATCGCCGACTACTTGCTGGAGAAAGAGGAGTAGTCCACACCTATGCTGCTTGTCGGGAAGTCTGGACTAATTGGCGCCGCACTTTAGAGGTGCCCGGATTCCATCTCAACAATTGGATCATGATAGATCACACACTTCCAGACGTTGGCGACTTCACCTTCCTCAACCATGCCACTGGTCGTTGCTTCAGGACGAATCTAATGGACGGCCATCGCAGGTTCACATTCACATCCGAAGATTCTATATATATAACATTCATTTATTGGTATTTTCCATTGTAAACATCTTAGTGCTAACTGATGCCCTCTTCTTCCAAAAGATTCTACTTCGTCGGTGTTTCTCGTGGCATCATCGTGCTTGCTCAGAGGGCGGAGCCATACCAGATTTGGCTTCTGAACACAATCACTCATAAGTCTAACACTGAGTTTCAAGCACACATACCATCTGATCTTCTACAATCTATCATCATGATGAAGTCCCCGACGATGGTGTTCGTTTGCACTGATTATCTAGATCATATTGCATGGGCCGATGAGAGCACCCTAACGGGGCAAATCAATGGATCATTTGGAGAAGGATTGTATTCGCCACCTCCTGATACGCTTCTGGTCTACATGACGGCATTCCGAGGGGAAGTATATGCATTACTTAAGAATGGATACATCTTGTCGACCAACATCCAGTTAGAGAAGCACGCGAGCACTGTCACGATGACCAAAATAATTTCAGCCCCAGTCTTTGAACAGGTACGCGGAACTTACAAATTTGACCTTGTGGAGTCAGATGGTGATCTGCTTCTTGTGTTGAACGGGGAATTTGCCAAAGGGCAGCCGGTGTTGTACCGAGTGGACATGGAGAACTGCTCTCTCGAGGCCGTCGGTGACATTGGAAGTCATGCCCTCTTTGTTGATAACAATCGGTCTATCTCCATTAACACCAGGTTACACCCCACAGTCAAACCCGGTTGCATATACTTCAGGAATTATATCAGATTGTACGATCATGAGGTTCAAGCCTGGGAAGAGGAACCAACAATGGTAATGCATGGCTTAAGTCTAGAACATACACTAAGGCCTTACCCTCTAGACGAGATACTGGCAGCACATTGCAAATGGAGAGAGTTCTCTGAACATGTGTTGCAGCACGTGGGAGCCGACGATGACAAAATATATAGGGGAGAATGAATCCTATATTCATCTAAGGTTATTTGCTAGCATTTTCAGGTCTATTTTTCGAAGTAGAAATTTGTACTGTATTTATATTATTCCGATCAGCAGTATGTGTATTACCTTTTAGACAAAATTGTAATGTATTTAATTTTAGTACTTTCAGAATTCAAAGTATTTATTTTTAGTAGCTTATTTCAGAATTCTCTATGTTCAACAGCCATAGCCGGCGGCGGGCATCAGCTCAGCGCCGGAATTCAGGTTCTACATGGAAAATTACACAATAATGTGTTGGTGGGCGGCACCAGCCCTCGAACTTGGGATGCACAATCTCATCGAAGGTGGAGGAGGCGGGCCCGCCAGTTAGAAAACATGCCACTTTGGCATCCCCTGTTTCTGATGCCCTTTAAAAAAAAGAAAACATGCCACGCCACATGGTGTTGCTACAATCGACGGTACATGGTGTCATAGAAATAATATCCTATAAACATAAGGGCACAGTCGTCAACATTTCTAAAATGAAACCTGGCCTCCTACCTTTCCTGGTACACTGCCCGATGAGGTGGACAGCCACGACCAATCTTTTTAATATGTTCGCACTCTTATGCTGAGAAGGGAAATAAAGATTGAGTGGTTAATGCAACGAGTGTCGAATTATTACCCTCTAAGGAAATGGGAGATGGTTATTTTCACACGTGCCCATAGTCCAAACCTACTGTCAGTCTTTCACTCCCCTTCTCCGACCAACCACATTTCACCTTGCACGGCTCCTCCGCACCGCACCACCTAGGGTAACATGGCCCCGCCTAAGCAGCCACCGCCGCCGCAGCCGCTGCGACAACCGCCGAAACTGGGGTATTTAGCCCCTCTAAGGCAGGCCACGAAGCTCTACTTCAAGGCTGGTCTCCCATTGCCTTCCCAGGCAGATGATTTCCCAGAATGTGCCGAATCGGCCACGACGGCGATGGCAACGGCGGCATCGCTGGTTCCAGATGCGGCAAGCAGGGCCAAGAGAGTGATGTGGAGAAATCACGCGGCGGCATTACGGCATGCTCTAGGCAGTGGGAACAAGGTACGTATCAAATCGTTCACGAGAGCATGCTGCCGAGGGTACACACCCTCGAACAGGGCAGCAAGGTCTAGGAACTCTCGCGTCCACGCTTTGGCACGGGCTACCTTACCGCAGTGGGGGAGGCTGGGAACACGCCGTCTGCGGCAAAGATGCTCCATCCTATGCACCGTCGGAGGCCGTATAGTGGCGGTGACCAAGCGTCTACACTCAACATGCTAGATTGTTCGACAGCCGGAGCCGGCGGCGGGCATCAGCTCAACGCTGGAATTCAGGTTCGAGTTCACACGGACCAAAGACCCCGAGAAGGAGATGCCGAATTTCAGTTTCGAAGAAATCGTTGCGGCGGCGCGGATGGTCCAACTGAACCGGGACTACCACAGCAAATCACTCGTGCATGAATGATGTAGGTTTCTTGTAGTTTGGCGGGAAGGCAATAGATCAGTTTGGGTTAAATGATCATAGAACTTATGTCCTCTCAAGGCAATTGGCCAGCCAACTTTTCTGGAGGAGATCTGTAGTTTCTTCAGTAGATAATAGTTAAGTTCAGACTGAAGAATGGCTTTTGTAGATGAAATTCTACCGAATTGTTCTATAAACTAGTAGGAAGTTTAGCCCACTTTTGTGCAGGTATAAGACCCCTTTGTATGGAAGTACTACTATTGTAAGCAAATACTATCAAGTATCTATTTCCTTCAATTACTACTCGTGGTTAAATCCAGTTAACTGGCATTTTTTTATCCTAGACTACAGATTTTTGGTCTGCTTCCTGTGTTGTAAACTATTTTTCCTTTGCCTTGTGTTGTCTGCAAAATGGTCCTGGAGTTCAACATGTTACAAATATAGCTACCTTGCATTTGAAGAGGAGATGGACTACATTCTCCTGGCATCCACAGATTTGACATTGCTCATTGCCAGACCACCATCTTTTCATGAGATTGTCCTTGGTTATTTACAGAAATTATAAAGCACAGTGTTCAACTACATCGATTCAAAATATTACACACACACACACTACATCAAATTCATTACCCATATATACTACATCGATTCAAACTATTACACACACATACTACTTCAAACTATTACACACACGTACTACATCGATTCAACCTATTACACATTTTTAGTCGATGCTAACTTCCTGCTACGCTCTCCATGCTACAAATTCATTAGCCACATATACCATGGCAATTCACTAGAGCCCTGTCTTCACTCGAGGGAATTCAGAACCACTAGCTCTTCCAAGCCTAGTTCCCCCACCGAAACTGTGTGCGCCGTCGCGAAACGGTGGTGGTCCTGTGCCATCGATCCTTCCAGGCCAACACTGCAGGCGACAAGGACACTTTCTCGCAGCCTCTTCGGGGCCCTGAATGCCATGTAACGATTCCAGAACCTCCTCCAGGTGGATGATGACCGGGTGCTTCTAGCAAAGGTGTCGCCCTGTCCTTCTTGGAATCTGCACCTCGTACATCTTAGGAACAGCGTCAGGATCTTTCAGCCACGTCTTTACCTCGATGACCCATCTGTCGCTCGGTGGCACGATTTCCACCAGCTCGCCACCAAGGCTACTGACGACATGCTTGAGGGCCTCCGGCTCCCAAGCATCCAATGGGAGGCCATCAAAGCCGAGCTTGGAGAAGAAACGAAGCTGCCCCAAGTGATCGTCCCACCCACATGCGCGATGCCAACGCATGAAGCTCATTTTCTTCCTGCAGCACTCGAAAGAACGGGAAGAATGTAGAACGCGCTCGGTGTCTGAGCTGTGTTCGAACCGTACGAAAAAATCGAATGGTGGCGCGCATACCTTAATATTGACCTCATTTCGTCTGATCCTAAAACGAGACCTGAGAGCCGATAGCAACTCTTCCGGCAACACGGCGGGATGGACGCCCAGCACGGTGGCCATGAGAGCGTGGTCGTCAAACTGCTGTGCCAGGGCTACCATGCCTGGGGGTGCACGGCAGCACGCAACTTCCCGAGGCCGGTCGCCGGCCTGGATCGCCCGACGGGACGCGCTCCGCCGTGCGAGAAGGACTAGCCAGAGGCGATATATTAGTCCGGGGACGCAAAGCTCTGATACAGCGGACGATGCAAAGGTGACAGCTGCGAGCTTCGATTAGAGGCGTGGGAGGTTGACCGGACATGGCGGGGACACAAATGAGAGCAAGTGCGAGCTCCGATCTGAGACGAGCAGCCGGAGCTGAGCAAATGTTATGGGGAGGGGAGCAGGGGAGAAGACCAGAGGAGAGCAAAGAAATAGATCTGGTCCACGCAGGGGTAAGCTAGTCCATGAACGCAAAAGATAACGGGGAATACTGACAGGGCGGGCCAAGAAGAGTTGACTTAACGGTGGTATTTGAGTTCAACCTTTTTCGTCTGGTTCAAACGACCGTTTGGCCGTTAGATTTGTATTCACCCCCATTTGGCCCTTCTGGACAATTGGCGATTCTACTACGGCCCCTCCGTGCGATTGATGACAACTCGGGTACCGTGGTGCGCTCACCCGGGAAGTTTGGTACTGCAAACGAACAATCCCCTCCTCTACGGCGACCTAGTGTCACTATCGCTATCTTTGCTCGATCCTGGCTAGCTCCAGCCATACCGGCCGCTCCCGTGGTGCGAGATGACGTAGTCAACGATGCTGCATCGACTGGCCCTACTCGATTTGGTGCTCGAGCCCTTCTCTGGCCATGTTGTTCCCTCTCTAGCGCCTACGGTTTGTGCCCTTGTTGATGATTTGGTGCTTCGACGATTCTCTAGCACCGCCCTAGTGGATTGGTGCTGGTTTGTGTCACTCCTTCTCTTGTGGCCGCCGCGACCTTGGCCTGGCACGGGTTGCAGCGCCCTTCGGTGCTCCCCGTGCCGCCCTGGTCTCGCCGCCGGCTAACTCTCTTTTTACTCTTCTATCTCTAATCGAGGACCATGGGTAAGTTTTGATTCTCCCCCTCTTCCCTCTCGTCCCCTTTGTATTCCTCTCTATGGTGATGTGGTAACCATAATTTGGTTGATAGTCTATTCTAGGGTTCATCTCATTGCCTAATTGGTCCATTAGTAATGCCTAGATAAGATTGACCTAGAGAATTATTCTGGTGCCATTTCTGTGTGGTTAATTGATTTCTTAGTGGTGGATATTACTCAGTATTGTTACTAGTCATGCTAGTGTTGATGATCTTGCTGTGGTTGGTCTATTAGTTCACATATTGCAAGTAACCTGTGGTTACTGCTATGCTAGTGGTGAATTCCTTCCTGGAATTAAACTCTAAGACATGTTGTTAAGTGCCTATGGGCTTTACTTGTTTGTATCTTTCCTGGCAGTGGTGAAAAGATTATGTGGTTATATGAATGATGCTTGATATGAATTGTAGATTAGATGTTTTATTGGCTTCTCATGTACTGATGAATGTTACATACATGATTTCTAGCCTTTAGGCTAGATAGATGGTACTGGCCTTATGCCTTGTGAACCAAAACTTGAGATAGGGATTATTTTCTTAGGGTCAGATTACCTTGAGGTATCTACCCTGTGGAAGATGGCTTAAGCATATGATTCCTAACATTTTTAGGAAGATGATTTGAGTATCTTTGCATAGTTGCTTGTATTTGTTACATCTAATTTGGGAAATGGCTAAAGAATGGAGCTGCAATAGAGGTTCTACCATTCATTGGAATGTCACATGTAGTAGTTCATCAATGGATCTGATGTTATCTAGTTCTAAAACTAGTAAACACCAGTTTAGGTCAATGATCCATACACTAAGACCTTCTCTGTAGATGGAAAAGATACTACTTAACCCCTTTTAGATATCCAATGATGAATATACACTCCAGCTGAGTGTAGTTTTGAGGATACAATTTATCCAATAGATCTTGCTCATATGATGGATAAGAACAAATAAATAACATGGTATGTTTGTGACTCACCAACCTGATGATGTTGGTGTTGCTGCTAATATATTTGATGTGTTTTTGCTTCAGTGTTGATCTTGCTGAGTTACTTCTGGAACAGACGAACTCTTCTCCTCCTTGATCCACCTCTTGATCACCTCCTAGCTTGTCCTTGCTCAACACTAGATCCATGATGGCTCAACATATATTGAGATCGTTGGGAACCCCAAGAGGAAGGTATGATGAGCACAGGAGCAAGGTTTCCCTCAGTTATGAAACCAAGATTATCGAACTAGTAGGAGCAAGGAAACAACCCCAAGGTGTTGTTTCCAACTTGGAATCCTGCACAACACAACCACAGAACTTTGCCCCAACTTACAGTGAGGTTGTCAATCTCACCGGTTTTGCTGAAAACAAAGGATTAAACGTATTGTGTGGAAGATAGTAATTGCTTGTAGAAAGTAAACATCAAACAATAAATAGTAGATGGTTTATCAATGGTAAAAGAATGGACTGGGGTCCATAGTTCACTAGAGGTGATTCTACTTAAGAATGATGACATGCTGGGTGAATAAATCATAGTAGGGCAATTGACAAACATTGAGAAAGCATACCATGCATATACTAATCATCTTGACTCCTATGAGATTTGATTGGGCATTACAACATTATACATAGACCGTAATCCAACTGCATCTATGACTAATAATCCACCTTCAAGTTATCATCCGAACCCCCTCCAGTATTATGTTGCAAGCAACAGATAATTGCATTAAGCAAAGTGTGTAAAGTAAACAATACGATTGTCCCATGGACAAAGTATTGTTGTTTTCTCCCTAGTAGCAACAACACATGTAGTACCTTACATATTCCTGTCACTTCCCCAGATTACTAAAGGCATGAACCCACTATCGAGCATAAATACTCCCTCTTGGAGTTGCTAGCATCTACTTGGCCAAGATAGCTACTAACAATAGAAAGCATGCAAGATCACAAATAACATAGACATGATAGAATCAATAATCAAGCCGAAATATCATCTCAATATCCATTGGATCCCCGCAAACACAACATGTAAGATTACAAATAGATGTTGTTGATCATGAACGGAGCTCACAAGATCTAAATATGATAGCACAAAGGAGAAGAACAAACCATCTAGCTACTACATGGACTCGTAGTCCAAGGATGAACTACTCACACATCACACCGGAGGCAGTCATGGTGATGAAGAAGGCCTCCAGGGTGATCTCTCCCCTCCGACAGGGTGCCGGGAAGAGCTTTAGATCCCTCTCGATCTAGGGATAGAGATGGTGGCGGCTATAGACTCTTTCGTGGAATTTTGATTGGGTCCTTAGTATTTTCATCCCAGGAGGCTTTTATAGGCAGAAGGGCAAGGTCGGTGGAGTACCAGGGGGCCCACACTAGGTAGCGGCGTTCCTAGGGCTGGTCGTGCCACCCTAGGGTGTGGCCACCCTGGTGCCCCTCTTCGGCTCTACTCCAGACTGCGTGTTTCTTCGGGTAAAATATTGACTTTGGCTTTTGTCTGGTCCAATTCTGAGAATATTTCCATACTAGCTTTTTTGAAACCAAAAACAGCAGAAAACAGGCGATTGGCACTATGGCATCTTGTTAATAGGTTAGTTCCAGAATATGTATAAAAACACCTCAAAGTATGAACAAAACATAAGAAAGTAGATACTAAACAAGCATGGGACATCAAAAATTATAGATACGTTTATGACGTATCAACATCCCCAAGCTTTACTCATGCTCGTCCTCGAGTAGGTAACTAATAAAAAAAGAATAATTTTTGAGGTGACATGCACCATCACAATCTTGATCAAGGTATTTGTAAAGCATTGATAGCTAGGATCATACTACTATAACATAGACATGAAAGATATAGTTCTAACAATAAGACATAGCAACTATGTTGTAACATGGAAAGGTACAAAAAAAAGATTCATGAATAACAATGCTTTGAAAGACGTTTATTTTTTTCACATATAGAAAACATAATGATTATGGTATTCAGCTTGTCCCTCATAGTGTAGCAAAACATAAATGCATAGGACACCTTCAAAGTTCATAAGGGTGACTCGATACAAATAGTTTAAGAACAAGCAATATGAAAGTTATGAATCAATCAACAAGTTTTGGGACAATGCACATTAATCTAAGAATGACCACTATGCTCTCTCAATAGGTGCATAAATATAGAAGATGGAGACTCAACATAAAAGTAAAAGAAAGGCCCTTCATAGAAGGAAGCAGGAATTCAATTCTCATAAAGAGCTTCCAAAAATTATGGTACTTATTAGCTTTCATCTCTCATTACCCCTATCGTAAGCATCTTTAGGTGATTAACGTTAAAGTGAACAAATATGAGGATATGCTTGACAAGTTATAAGCTGAAAATCTCATGCCCCTTGCTTACGAGTACCGAACCTCATGCTACTCAACTTTAGTCACAAGTAAGCTCTTGTCATTGTAAGTACATGTGTATCATAGAGAACCTCCAACGGGGTACCCCTTGCCCCCTGATACAAGAGTTTTCCCATATCAAAATGACAAGGCAACAGACAATGAGCATCTCAGCGATCCTTTTATTTGCTTATTTGCATAGGGTATTCCCTTTTTTTGAGGATGCTTCACAGATAGCTCACTATGGTTATGCTGCAAGTTTCCACCATGATTAGGCATGGCTTAGGCTAGCCGCCCAGGCGTTTCTCTAACACATATACGAACTCCATGAGCTTTACAAGATCCCATTTCATTTCACACCGCCGGGATCCATAAGCAAAAGAACATGATATCAACTAAATAAAGTGAAGTGTTGAAAGAGTTCTCCATGGTAACATGGTTTTGCTAATTCACAACTTACAAAACACAAGCATGTATGCAACATAGACGGACACAATGGTTCAAGTTTATTAATTGCAATAAAGTAAAGTGTGCGATCAAGTTCGTGAGAGCTTTAATCACTAATTTTCACATAACAAGTTTAATTCGGAAGGTAGATAAAAACATCAATATATTTGGAGTAGCAATAATGCTAATAGGTAGGAATGGTGGACTCTTTGGAATAACTTGGTCTTATTTAGAGTTGGATGCATTAGGGGAACTCAAACTTGGTACATGTGGAGGCTAGCAAAAGACTGGGAGCGACCAACTAAGAGAGCAATAATGGCCATAATCATGCAAAGCGACAAAATATTATTAATTAAAGCATAAAGTGATATCACAAGTCGAAAACTAAATGATCCTAGAGGCTATGGTGACTTGTTATAGTCTTAACATGGTGTGAGCATGCGCCAAGTCAACCAAAATAAAGCATCGAAGGAGAATACCACAATATTATGCTTTTATATGCTAAAAACGCAAGATTCTTTCAAGGCACATTAAGCAATCTCAATTGTTTGTAACAAGTCATGCTACAGCAATAATCACTAAGCATAAAGTCAAAGCAATATCACACATGACATGATAACGTCTAGGCTACAGTCAAAACAAGACTCCTTTTATACCACTTATAAGCATGAACTTTCCTACTCTTTTCCAATCCAAATCAACTTATTTGAAAACTAATGTATGAATGAGGGGGTCCAACCAATTTATTTAAGAAAACCAAGCAAAAATAAAACTAAAAACAAAAACAAAGACGCTCCAAGAACAACACAATAGTGCATGAAACAATAAAAAATGAAGTGCTTGGAAGAAAACCTGAGATTTTTATTCATGAAGAAGGGGATGCCTTGGGCATCCCCAAGCTTTGACGCTTGTACTTCTTGAATATTTCTTGGGGGTGACACGGGTCGCATCCCCAAGCTTGAGTTTTTGTCCATACTTCATCTTATCACATTATTCTTCCCTACACTTTAAAATTTCCTTCATACAAAACTTCACACAATCTTCATTAGCAACATTAGTGTACTCAAGATAATAAATCTTTAGGTTTAGTTTCAACATAAGTAAAACTTCCATTAAAACACAAGCTACTGTAGAAATTCCTTTTAAAATTTCAAGTAATTCGCAAGAACTCAAAGAGAAAGATATTAAGAGGCAAATGCGATAATGGCAGAAATCTATCAGAACAGACTAGCAGGTAAAAACCGATTTTTCCGAAGACCTTCTGTTGCTCAAATCGAAAAGTGTTAAACTAACGAAAGTTAGATAAAAACCTGGGGCAGAAGCACAAAAAGTTACAGCTCAATCTGACGTACAGAGAATTTTCTCGAATGTTTACAGGGAAGCACAAAAATCTATTTCAGGACAGCAACTTTCCCAAACATTATTTCTCTCTTATTAGAGGTTATTCTTGGCACAAAAACCACAAAAATGATAAGGAGAGGTTATTACAGAAGTAATAACTTCCAAGACTCAACAAAAGAAAAATTTATTGACTAAAAATTTGGGTTATCTCCCAATAAGTGTTTTTCTTTAACGCCTTTGAGCCAGGCATAAGAAGCAAGAATCAAGTATTCTCAAATGAAGAAGCACTAAGACCAAATTTTGTTTTAATAGGAGAGGCAAAAGGAATCTTCTATCTCTTCTTAGGGAAGTGTTCTATACCTTTCTTGAGTGGGAATTTACATTTAATGGTTCCTTCTTTCATCTCAATAATGGCACCAACAGTTCTAAGAAAATGTCTTCCCAAAATAATAGGACAAGAAGCATTGCATTCAACATCCAAATTAATGATGTTCTTATTATGGACAAGAAGCATTGCATTCAACATACAAATTAATGATGTTCTTATTATGGATGTTGAATGCAATGCTTCTTGTCCTATTATTTTGGGAAGACATTTTCTTAGAACTGTTGGTGCCATTATTGAGATGAAAGAAGGCACCATTAAATATCAATTCCCACTCAAGAAAGGTATAGAACACTTCCCTAAGAAGATATATAAGATTCCTTTTGCCTCTCCTATTAAAACAAAATTTGGTCTTAATACTTCTTCATTTGAGAATACTTGATCCCCAACCATCTTCTAAGATTACAAATAGATGATCTTGATCATGAATGGAGCTCACAAGATCTAAACATGATAGCACAAAAGATAAGAACCAACCATCTAGCTACTACATGGACCCGTAGTCCAAGGATGAACTACTCACACATCACACCGGAGGCAGTCATGGTGATGAAGAAGGCCTCCAGGGTGATCTCTCCCCTCCGACAGGGTGCCGGGAAGAGCTTCAGACCCCTCCCGATCTAGGGATGGAGATGGCGGTGACTACTGACTCTTTCGTGGAATTTCGATCGGATCCTTAGGATTTTCGTCTCGAGAGGCTTTTATAGGCGAAAGGGCAAGGTCGGTGGAGTACCAGGGGGCCCACACCAAGTGGCGGCGCGCCTAGGGCTGGCCGTTCCACCCTAGGGTGTGGCCGCCCTAGTGCCCCTCTTCGGCTCCGCTCCGGACTCCATGTTGCTTTGGGTAAAATATTGACTTTGTCTTTTGTCCGGTCCAATTCCGAGAATATTTCCTTACTAGCTTTCCTAAGACCAAAAACAGTAGAAAACAGGAGACTGGCACTATGACATCTTGTTAATAGGTTAGTTCCAGAAAATGTATAAAAATACCTCAAAGTATGAACAAAACAGAAGAAAGTAGATACTAAACAAGCATGGAACATAAAAAATTATAGATATGTTTATGATGTATCAATCCACCCCCTCCTCAAGTGACCATCTTTCTGGATGATCTGGTGGTTCTCTGGAATGTTTTATTTGTTTGAACTATGGATCCTAGCTATGGAACTCCCAAGCGCCCTTGTTGTTCTAAGTTTGGTTGTGTTACTGTGGTACATACTTCAGAGAGTGCACTCTCTCTACTTTGTTGGAGAATAAAGCCCCTATCCTCTTTGCTCATGTGTCGACACCAATGCAGTCATACATGCATGATTGTGATGTGTGCCTGTGTGATGTGGCTGTGGATCAGGTCAAGTTAAAATATTTGTTCTAGTTACTCTTTTACTTTGATCTGCCTTGGTGAAACTTACCCCTAGGTTTATGATGTAGAACAAAACCCTTTTCACTTAAAAGAACAGATATTGCACTTTGGTGAAATTCGCCCCACTATTTGAAATTGTTAAATGATGTATCTAAACAGTGCATCTCACTATTCAAAACTGAGAGCAATCTTTCAAATACTAACCCACTTCTTTATTTTATTTATTTATTTGTTTACAAGTACAAGATCATATGAAGAAGATTATGAAGATTTAGTGTAGGTTTTATTTAGGAACTAGTTTAGGATTTTCCCATTATTACGTTTGTAATATTTTTGCTTTTCTTTTGTAAGAACAATGTAATATGTATGGATTATTCAATAAAACCTTTACTTAATTATACTTGTAATTATTTTATTTGTATCAGAACTTCTTATTATAAATATAGAGTAAGAAAAGGATAAGAATAACTAATTATTTGTATATGTCCATTTATTTAGACTATCTTAAAATTTATTTTACTTATTCCTTATTCTCTAATATAATACTTCATATTAAATATTTAAGATCCTTCTTAAAACAATAAATTCCTAATTTCTTTTATATTGAATCATTTCCAAAGTAGTTTCAAATTCAAATGTAAATTCAAATTGTTACCCCCAAATACTCCAAATACCTAAAGATCATGTCAAGTTTATAGCATTCACCAGAATGAGTTAACTCCTATCCCAATCTAGTGAAAGAAACTATGATCTCTCTAGGGTTTTAGTTTGCGAAAAATTTAACCCAAATTTTCTTATGCATGAATGCAAATGCACACTCTCTTTTGCCATCCTAAATACTAGGGCATTACAGTATCTCCCCCTTAAACTAAAATTCATCCCCGAAGTTACAGATATCACTCTTGTCGGATTACAGAAACTTTCCTTTGAATCTACTCCATTAAAGTTATGCAATCCTCATCCATCCATCAAGACCCTTTTGGTGGTATTTTTACTCCACCCTGCCTCTTTAGGATTACTCATTCTAGATCTCTGACTTATCTAAACTTTATATTCTTCCTAGTGTAATGGAAAATCTATTTCATAAGACCAGTGAACTAACTCATAGGTATCATGGTGGTATGAAGATTTACTAATGGTAGAGTTTTAGGATTCTTAAATTCCGATAAATTCTAACTAGTCCCTTTCAGTGTCCTTTCTAGGAAGAATTGAACTCATTTAGTCCATTCATTCAAAACTACCCTAATATTCCTCAATAAGGCATTTGATCATTTATATTCCTAATTGGAAATACTATTGGTGTCAAACTATGTTTTATGAGCTGCGATAATAGATAAGAGCTGTGGTACAAATAAAGCTTCAACACTAAGGCTATCATCAAACTTGGAAATTCTTGAAAATATTTAGATACTTCTCTTTAAAAACAATACTAATTGTTGGATCTGGAAGCTTAACATGTTCTTCACTCTCCCCCTTAGGGTTTTCCTAATGGTCTGATGAAGAAACATATGGTTTACCGACACTTTCATGGATACCCATGTAAACTCTTCATCCTATAAGGTGTATGTATATAATAATTCGTACTTAGGAAAATATGGTGACTTACCACTTGCTAGGTTGTGTTGGCCATCAGAGTTGACTTAGGTCATATCTTCATATTTCCTCTTACCAGAAGACGTTCCTTCATCAATACCCCTGCTTACTGGTGAAATCCTAGTTTTTATCTCGGTTCCTTCTTCTGATGGAAGTATCAGACAATTGATTCTGATATGTCCTAGTTGTCCACATTCATAGCATACATTCTGGTATTTCCCACAAGTTCTCCTCTTCTTTCCACTCTATGTTGGTGATTCATAAACCGATGGTCGATTGGGACAATGGGGTCTAATATGTCCTGGTTCCCCACACTTGTGGCAAGTAACTAGAGCTTTGTGAGATTCATTAATATAATGTCCTTTGATTCCACAGTTCTCACAAATGTGTTTTTGACGTATTGCCCTTGTGGTAATAGTTCCCTTTTGTACTTCCTTCTTGATTCCATCAGCTGCAATAATTTTATCATCATCCTTTAGAATAGGTGCATTATCCATTAATTCCTAGAACTCTTTGGCACAAACAATCCGAAGTTGCATTCTCATGACTGCTTGTAGTCCTTTCATGAACTTCTTTTGACATTTTTCCTCCATATTTACTTCCTCAATAATGTATTGAGGTTGACGATTAAACTCTCGTATGTGCTTCAGTACTGGGAGATTATTGTTCCCTAAAGCTTCATCATCCTTCATTTGCGCACTATTTTTATGAACAAATTCTTCGTGGAACTTCTTCTTGAACTCCTCCAAGGTACTAACACCTCTTTATGATTCTGTAAACTTTGATTTTTTTCCACCATGTGGCTACTTTTCCAGCGAACAGATAGGTTGCATATCTCACTTTCTCATCATCATTACATCCCACGCTTTTGAGCTTACGAGATGTGTTCATTAACCAATTCTATGCCTCCATAGGTTCTTCTTCTAGGAAAAACTCCTCGGTTTAGTTTGTAAAAATTCCACAAATTTAACCCTTGAATGTAACTCCTCAGGTGGCTTTTCCTGCATTTGCTTACATATACTAGAGAAATCCTTCATTGATGGTTACATGTGGCACTGGAACTGATCCTTTCCGTCGATTTGCATTGATAACTGTAATACCTCGGACGCTACACTCTAAGAACGGGCCTGGATGAACACAAGTGTGGACAGGACGTACTACCGTGGGTCCGCGCAGCCACACACAGTAGGCCCACCTCGTGGAGCAGGGCACGATATCGGCTAACCATCCCACCCACTCTCAAGAACATCGGGACAAGAGAGAGCAGCGTAGTTGACAAGGAAAGCGATCAAAACATACACAAATGATTATGTATGTCAGCCACATACAATAGACATTAGATCCACACCATCTAAACACAATAGAGACAGAAATATTTAATGTCGTATGGCAAGATCCAAATATCCTAGATAGAGATAATAATTTAGGATATATCCTCATAAATCACACATCAGAGTACAGACAAGAAGAAAATTGGCATAAGATGCCCCGAAAATAAGCACATCGCACCCACAAATCTCATTGATCCCCATCCCCGAAATCTCTACACCTGACAGGCGTTGCCACCATCATCGGTCTCTTCGACCTAGTAACCTTCTTGTGAGTAAACATGTCCATCTGAACCAAACATACATTGTGTTGACCCTAGGAGTACTCGGCAAGTCTCAATGCATCTAAAGGGAACAACCTGGGGGTGACGCAATTGCAGCGAAAGATAATAGTTAAACAGTTCTATAGAGACACACTACAACATTCGCCCAACCAAATATGGATAGACGCTCGTTAATTAGTTACAAAATTGATTTAAGTAGTATAATTAAACATCGCTCGTCCTCCTACTCGCTTACCGACAAGAAGGCGAAAGAATAACCCATCCATTGTTAATTTTATTAACCATTCCATCAGTGTTGCACTATTTACTAGTCATGTCTTTGTCAAATTAAAGGCAGTACTTAGTTATGCTTATTTATGATCGAGAACCTGTGCTCCAAGTCGTCCATAACCGCGGACACATCTTTCAAAAAGATTTACCCTGCAGGGGTGCACAAATAGCAACACACGCATGATCAACCTCGGGAAGAACCAAATAAAAAGCAATGAGGCCTCAGGACAATGCATTCTAGGATTCATAAATTATTTCAGGGGGCCACCCTAATAAGCTACCCGCAATGAAGTTGGCTGGCTCCGACATGGACCCAGGGTTTGTGACGACGGCGGTAAACGACTGAGAACCCAAAAGTGTGACTATGCTTATTGATACAACATAAACGTGGCACAGGGTTCCTAAACAGTACATGCGCTCCACACGCAATAGTAAATAAAGTAGTAAAGCATGGCATAAGTACATGATAGTAATAAATCCCCAAACTAGTTTGTAGCCACAAGAAATAAAGTGTGAATCAAGCTCAGACAAAGGGTGATCCATGGAGTCTCTGGAATGTGGATAGTGCGAATAGTCAAGGAACATGAATCAAGTACTCGGAGTCCTATGGGACACAAGTGAGCGTGGAAGAACCAAATAATAGCTATTGCCCATCGGTGCCTCTTTCTTTAGTTATCTCGTTACTACATAGTTTAAGTTGTTTAGGTACCTCATTATCCACAGACTCTCACAAACCCTACACATGCAATTCTACGACTCCCATGGCTCAAACAACTCCTGTAGTAATGGATTATAGGATTAAGGTACAAGCTTCGGTGGGGTTTCAAAGTAAAGGTTACGCAATACTTGGGATTCAATTTAATGCAATTGTGACTCCATGATGCAAGAATAATATAGAAGCATAGGTTCTATATGTATGCAAGCATGCAGATTTGCTTTCTTGGAAGTTAAGTTGCAGAATAGGAAGGATCCGGGTAATTGTAACTACCTCGGTGAATTACGCTCTTAGTTGCATGCCTGGATGAGCGAAAGTGGTTAAAATAGTATGGTGGGGCCCAAGGGCCACTCACAGGTAGACCTTTCGGCCGTCCTAACCACTTCCAGAACATCGGGACAAGAACGAGCGGCGTAATCGGCAGGCGAAGGGATCAAATACATACACAAGTGAGTATGTATGCAAGCCACATACAACAGTTCTCAGAGCCATTCCATCTAAAAGAAATAGAAATATTGCAATGCCATACGGCAAGATCCAAATATCCTAAATAGAGATAATAATTTAGGATAGCTCCTCATACGTCAAACATCAGAGTATCAGGCGGAAGCAGAAAACAAGATCCGAGTATGGATAAGAAGCAAATTGGCATAAGATGCCACATAAATATACACACCCCGCCCATAGATCTCACGGATCCCCGTTCCCGGAATCTCTACACCGAGTTATCGTTGCCAACATCATCCGTCTCCTCCACCCAGTATCCATCTTGTGAGTACACCTGTTCATCTAAATCAAAAAATTTATCGTGTGAGACCCTAAGGGTACTCAGCAAGTCTTTATGCCTCCAAAGGGGACATATACCTGGGGTGATGCAATTGCAACAAAAGATAATAACTAACAAGTCTATAGATACTCGCTAATTGGTAACAACAGTTATAACAATGATAGACGGATACTTGCTAATTGATACCAATGATAGACGGATGTCTGTTAATTGGTAACAACAGTTATAACAGTATAATTAAAAGATCCATCCTCCTTCTCGCTTACCAACGAGAAAGCGGACGAACAACCCAACCGTTGGCAGTTTTATTAACCATTCCATGAGCTTGGCACAATTTACTAGTCAGGTACTTAGTCAAATTAAAAGTGGTACTTTAGTTATACTTGTCTATGATCGAGAAACTGTGCTCCAAGTCGTCCATAACCGCGGACACGGCTTTCAGAAAGATTTACCCTGCAGGGGTGCACAAATAGCAACACACACTCGATCAACCTCGGAAAAACCAAATCAAAACCCAACGAGGCATTCACGACAAAGCGATCACATGATTCAGAAATATTTCAGGGGGCCACCCCAATGAGCTACCCGCAACGAAGTTGGCCGGCTCGGAGATGGATCCAGGGTTTGCGACAATGGCTGTAAATGACTGGGAACCCGAAAATGTGACTGGGCTTGTCGATACTGCGAAAACATTCCGCATTCTTAAACAGTACAGGTGCTCCTCACACAATCTTAATAAAGCAGTAAAGCATGGCATAAGTACAGAAGAGTAAGCCCCAAACTAATTGTGGCCCCGAGAAATAGAAATGAATCAAGCTCTGGCTCAGGGGGGGTCCATAAGGCCTCCCGGATGTGGATAGTGCGAATAGTCAAGGAATAGGAATCAAGTACTCGGGGTCCTACGAGACACAAGTGAGCATGAAAAACCAAATAGCAGATATTGCTCACCGGTGCCAGTTTCATTAGTTATCCTATTACTACTCAGGTTAAGTTGTTTTGGTACCTCGTTATCCATCAGACACTCACATACTCTACACATGCTTTTCTACGACCCGCATGGCTCAAACAACTCCTGTAGTAATGGCTCATAGGATGGAGGAACAAGCTTCGGTGGGGTTTAAAAATAAAGGCTATGCAGTACTTGGGATTCAATTTAATGCAATCGCGACTCAATGATGCAAGAATAAGATAGAGGCAATAGGTACTATATGTATGCAAGCATGTGGTAGTGCTTGCCTGGTAGCTCAGTTGTCGCGAGAGATGGATCCGGGTAGAACTCCTGTGATTCCTAATAATTCCCCTGCTCGGCGTCTATTCGAGAAGAAGCAAACACACAAGGGATAATATAAATAAAGTGCGCAAGCATATGAATAAATGTGACAAGCAAACAAGTATGCTATGATGAATGATGCACAATTTACATGGTATATCTTAGCATGGCATGGGTGAGGTGTGGGGTGCAAGATTAAATCGTTTTATTAAGTTTTTAGTCCGGTTTTGCTCTCATATAACTTGCTGTCCACTTAATATTTATAAGATGCATGCTTCAAATCAGAACATGGAATGCGTAAACAGAACGGGCTCGTCGAGCTGATCATTTTAGACATATTATTTATTAAATTTGGAGTTATAAAACTAAAGTTGTTGATTAATTACGAAAAGGGATTTTTACTGCAAATTTAATCATCTCGAAAATTTAAATTAGTCAAACATTATTTTGGATGGCATATTTGAAATCCTCATATTTTTCTGGTCAAGAAACATATATCATTTGAAAAATTTGCAAAATTGTGATAAAAAGATATGATTTAATAATGATTAGAGCATTTAGTAGAAGGCATAGAAGAAAGAACTGGAATTCTACTGGGCTGCACTGCACAACTCTACAGGTCGCCCCTCGCCAAACTGAGAACAGGAAAAAAAAACAGGCGCTTAGGCAACAGGCCAGCCGAACTGAATACTGCAAAGCTGCTTGGGGCACAGGAACCCGGCGGTGAAAAAATAGAGTAAAAGTCTGCCACTAGGGGGTTTGATCCTTAGACCTCACGGCTGGGACAACGGGGTCGCTGCCAATGTGCTACTCTTAGCGATTGAGCAAGAGGTAGCGCGGTTGGTTTAAGACTAACAAGGCCGGGATTGGTTATCGTCCAAACTGAAAACAGCAGCGCGGCTGTAGCGGGGTTCAGAGCCAAAGGAACCCAAACCACACAAAAAAAGGGATTACCCAGCGCCGGTGGGGTTCGAACTGTAGACCTCCCGGAAGGAGGATCGGTTCGTTACCACTAGGTTGAGTTGATCGACTGATTCCTGAGGGCCGGCGAGAGTTTTGATTCCCGGCGCGGAGCCGCAATCGCCCCACCTCAAACCGGATGCAGAATCGAACTTGTAGGGAGACGAGTTTCAGGCCATGGCTGGGGCGGCTTTGCTTGCGCGGGTCGCAGGCTGACGAGGGGATAGTGACCAGTAGGCTCACCTGGATCGATTCTGGCGGTCAACCTGGAAGCTCTTGGCCGGCGACGGGGCTGTCCTCTACGGCAAAGAAGGTGGGGAGAACGGCGCCCTGGTCTTCTCCCTCAGACGGCTCAGGAACGGAGGGGAGAGCAGACCGTCAGTGCTAGGCGGCGGCTAGGGCTCAGGAACGAACACACCAAGCTTATAAAGGAGAGGGGAAGCATGGGGATCGCCGTCCCCTTCCCAGATGGTCGACGTGGCTCCGCTCTGATGAAGCCATACAGAAAGAAGGCAGGGGCGGTCGGTCTAGCGGTCAGGTAAGGCCAGGTGGGCTGCAGAGGGAGAATAAGAAAAAAAAAGGTTGAGCTGGCCTGCTGCACTGTTGGTCGGCCTGCTGCCGGCGACTGCTGCTGCCCAAAAAAAAACACAACTGCTGCCTGCTAGCGGGTAGAGAAGAAAAACAACTGCTGCTGCTATTCTGGCCTAGGGACAGGTTCTACCCAGGTTTGAAATAAGACCAACACTCGAATCGAAAAAGCACCACGAGATAGGGCATATGATTCCCTACACTGCGATTTAAAAGAAAACAACAGAGAAAGGAAGAGAGTTTTATGGATTTGCCTGAGCAAAACTTGGTCCAGTTTGTGAAAACAACTAGCCTCAAGTCAGGGATATCCCAACATCATCCATTTGACTCATGCTTCGAAAGGAAGCCAAGCCTTCCAAAACAGGCTTAGTTTAATCATGAGAGCATTTCAATTGCAAGGTCTATATAGTGTGTATGTTCCACTTTGAAATACATGACCCCATCAAGTCAAATAACCTCACCATTAAACAGAGCCATGAATTGGAACATAACTATGGTTTCTACTACCACATAACATGAACTGGTTACCCGGAAGATTTCCACAGGAATGTTGTGAGAACAACATGTATCAAAGTATGGAAGCATGTAGAGAAAAGAAAAGAACCATGCTAATTGTCATGAGCTAGAGTTATATTAGAAAAGAAAATAAAATACAGAATGCTCATGTTTGATTAGCAAGGTGGAGGTGAAGAAGGAAACAAGTGTTGGCAGTGGAAGTGGATGGTGGAATCTGATAAAAGAGATGCCCCCCTATCCACTTGGCATTTAGCAATTCATCAAGATCCAAATACAATATATCAAGAGGCAACTACAATTAATAATGCATATGAGATAAGAACCAAATGAAAAAGGGTTTTATATGATGCTCAAATGCAATGTGGCATGATGACATGAGCATGATATAATTATGATGCAACAATTCTATGTAGGAATATAGCATTTTATTATTAGACCATGTAGCATTACAGATGTTAGACAGATGGGATGCTACAGTAATACTCCTGAGGCTCCCGGTATTCTCCTTGCTCATCGTCTATCCGAATAAAAACCAAACACACACGGGCCAAAATAAATACATTGCACAATCATATAAATCATATGCAACAAGAAAAAAAGGTATGTCATGATGGAATGATGCACAATTGCATGGTATAACATCAAATTGCATGGGTGAGGTGTAGAAACAATAATAAAGCACTTTATTTAATTATTTAGGCATGTTTTACTCCCATAAACAATGCTGAATATCTAATATTTATATGATGCATGCTTCAATTCATATCATTGAATGCATAATCAGAATGGTAGGATACTTGGCACGAAGCTCATCCTCGCGTTCCCAAGTGGCTTTATCAACGGAATGGTGCGACCACTGCACCTTGCAGAACTTGATAGACTTGTTGCGAGTCTTTCTTTCTGCGACTTCTAGGATTTTTATGGGGTGTTCTTGATAAGACAGATCTTCTTGGAGATTGATGAGTTCATGGTCCACAGTCCTGCCGGGATCCTTGAAGCACTTCTTGAGTTGAGAGATATGGAAAACATCATGGACCTTGAGTTTTTCAGGGAGCTCAAGAGCATAAGCGACTTCTCCTCTTCTTCCACGAACTTTGAAAGGACCGATGTATCTAGGAGCCAGCTTTCCTTTGATACCAAAGCGGTGCGTGCCTCTCATGGGAGTGACACGAAGGTAAACTAGATCGCCAGGGACATACTCCATGTCTGTGTGCTTTCTGTCATAGTTGCTCTTCTGGCGACTTTGAGTAACCTTCAGGTTTTCAAGAATGATGTGAACCTTCTCCTCCGCTTGACTTACAATGTCGGGGCCAAACAATGTTCTTTCACCTGCGCCCGACCAACCAATCGGAGTTCTGTATTTGCGACCATAGAGAACCTCAAATGGTGCCATCTTTAGACTTTTCTGGAAGCTGTTGTTGTAAGAGAATTCAGCATAAGGAAGACATTCTTCCCACTTCATGCCGAAAGAGATAACGCAAGCATGGAGCATATCTTCCAGAATCTGATTGATCCTTTCAACTTGTCCTTGCGACTGAGGGTGGTAAGCTGTGTTGAAGTTCAATTTTGTTCCCAAAGCATTTTGGAAACTTCCCCAGAACTTGGAAGTGAAGATGCTTCCACGGTCTGAGCTGATCTCAAGAGGAACCCCATACAAAGAGACAATTCTGTTAATATAGAGCTCAGCCAACTGAATTGCAGAAATTGTTTCCTTGACGGGAAAGAAGTGAGCCACTTTAGAAAGCCTGTCGATGACAACAAAGATTGCATTGTTGCCCTTCTGCAACCTTGGAAAACCAGTTATGAAGTCCATCTCTACTTTCTCCCATTTCCATTCCGGAGGCTTCAATGGCTGTAGAAGACCGGAAGGTTTCTGATGGACAGCTTTAACTCTGCGGAAGACATCACACTCCGAGACATACTTGGCACAATATCGTTTCAACCCAGGCCACCAATACTGTGTTTTCAAGTCCATGTACATCTTAGTGCTGCCAGGGTGAATAGAAAGAACAGAATCATGCGCCTCCTTGAGAACTTGCTCTCTTAAACCCGGGTAGTTCAGAACAAACATCCGGTGTTCAAAGAAAAGAGCGCCTTGGTCGTCATCGTGGAAGGACTCATACTTCGGAAGCTGAATATTGGAGATGATCTTTTTAGTGTAAGGATCACCAAGTTGAATGGAGCGAACTTTTTCTTCCAAGAGAGGTGTTGCCAAAAGGTTCAGAAGATACCCTTGATCCACAATTTCAAGGTTGAGCTTGCGGAATTCCTCGCACAAGAGAGGCTATTGTTCTTCCACCATGAGGTTGTTGACATAAGCTTTTGGGCTGAGAGCATCGGCCATGACATTAGCTTTGCCCAGAGTGTAGTTGATGGTCAAATCGAAATCATTAATTGCTGCAATCCACCTCCTCTGACGAAGGTTGAGATCAGGCTGTGTGAAGATATACTTCAGACTCTTGTGATCAGAAAAGATCTCACAACGGTTGCCAAGCAAGTAATGCCTCCATACTTTCAAAGCAAAGACAACTGCTGCGAGTTCGAGGTCATGTGTAGGATAGTTGATCTCATGCGTCTTCAACTGTCGAGAGGAATAAGCAACAACTTGTTTTTCTTGCATAAGGACCGCACCCAATCCTTGCAATGAGGCGTCACAGAATATCTGGAAAGGCTTTGATGTATCTGGAGGAATCAAGACTGGTGTGGAAGTGAGCTTTTCTTTGAGTGTTTCAAAGCTTGCTTGACATGCAGGAGTCCAAAGGTATTTCTTGCCTTTCTTGAGGAGATCGGTAAGAGGCTTCGCAATCTTCGAGAAGTTCTGAACGAAGCGACGGCAGTAACTAGCCAAACCAAGGAAACTACGGACTTCTTTGACATTTATGGGTGGAAGCCAGTCAACAATTGTCTTAATAGTTTCTAGGTTGACGGCAATGCCCTTGGTAGAGATGACGTGACCAAGGTAGGTGACTTGAGGCAGCCAGAACTCACACTTGGAGAACTTTGCATACAGGCGATTCTCATGAAGCTTGTTTAGGACACACCGAAGGTGTTCTTCATGTTCTTCCTTTGACTTAGAATAGACTAGAATGTCATCCAGATAGACCACAACGAACTTATCAAGATATTCCATGAAAGCCGAGTTCATAAGCCTCGAGAAGGTGGCAGGTGCGTTGGTGAGACCGAAAGACATGACCGTGTACTCGTACAGGCCATAGCAGGTGGTGAAAGCTGTTTTGGGAACATCTTCCTTGCGAATCTTGATTTGATGATACCCACTTCTCAAATCAAGCTTAGAGAAAACCACAGCTCCAGCCAGCTGATCGAAGAGATCATTAATCCGCGGAAGGGGATATTTATTCTTGATTGTTTTAGCATTGAGATCCCGATAGTCAACACAAAGTCTATCAGTCTTGTCTCGCTTCTTCACAAAGATGGTTGGGCTACCCCAAGAAGAAGTAATGTGCTGAATGAAACCCAACTTCTCTTGTTCATCAAGCTGACGTTTGAGTTCAGCCAACTCAGCAGGACCCATTTTATAAGGCCGCTTGGAGATAGGAGCGGTACCAGGTTCAAGCTCAATCACAAACTCGACCTCTCGGTCAGGAGGCATACCTGGCAACTCTTCAGGAAAGACATCTGGGAACTCACAGACCACCGGAACACTCTGAATAGCTTCCATAGCATCATCATTCAGAGCAGCCAAAGAGAAAAGGTGAATTGTAGGAGTCAGACTTGGTGAATAGACTATATGGCCTTCAGGAATTTTTAGAGAGACCAAATGTTCAGCACAATCAATCACAGCTTTATTTGCAGCTAGCCAATCCATGCCTAAAATGACATCAATATCTGAGTTGCCCAGAATAATCAAAGAAGAAAGAAAGAAAGAATCCCCAATTTGAACCTGATTGTCATAACTGATCTTGGAAGTTAACATCCTTGCCCCACGAGAAAGGACCATCAGCTTTTTAGGTAACGAATCAGAAGACAACCCATTCTCTTGAGAAAACTTGAAGGATACGAATGAATGCGATGCTCCAGAATCAAATAAAACTCGTGCAGGTACTGAGTTAACAGGAAGCGTACCCAACACAACTCCAGGTGCATGCTCACCTTGAGCGACGTTGACACAGTTGGCACGAGCAACCGTAGACCCAGGCTTGGTGTTGATGTTGAGAGCCCGAGGTGGAGGTGCACGAACCATAGAAGAGCTTGCCGCAGGTCTTGGAGGTGGTGGAGGAAGATCTTTGTTGTTCATTGGACAGTTCCAGTGTTGATGCCCAATGTTCCCACAGGTGTAACAGGCACCAGGTGGGCGTGGAGCAGCGTAGCCAGGGACTCCGCCAGGCGCTCCAGGGTAGTTGTGGTTGTAGCCCCTGGGAGCCACAGTGAAGGAGTTTGGTGGCATTGCCACGTAGCTTGACGGTCTTGGTGGAGCCGGGTGCGACGGTGGGGTGTTAGGAACCCACACGTGGCGCTTAGAAGGAGTTGTCATAGATGAAGAGCTTGCTGCATCGCGGCTGTGTTTCTTGGACTCCTCAAACATTTGTCTACTTGCTTCTTCCTGCAGAACTGTATGTTGGAGTTCTAGAAAAGACCCCGACCTTGCATGTGTGATTGCATATTTGATTGATGCATTGAACCCTTGCCTGAATCTCTTTTGCTTCTTCTTGTCATCAGAGATCTCATCGCCACCATACCGAGAAAGGTTCATGAAGTTCCTGATATAGGTATTGACATCGTCATTGCCCTGCTTGAGGTTGAGAAACACTTCCTTCATCCTTTCCATGACAATCTCTGACAGATATTGCTCTTTGAAAGCCGCAGTGAATTGCTCCCAAGTAGGCTGAAAACTAGAGTGGTCTGCCTTGAGGTAATTTTCCCACCACAGAGCTGCATCTCCCTTCAGAAGGTGTGTGGCACATTTTACCTATTCTTGCTCAGGAACATCCGCAGTCATCAGCAACCTTGACATTTCACGCAGCCAATCATACGCGTCAAGTGGCTGATCCGACACCTCAAATTGGCATGGGTTGAACTTTAGAAAACTCTTGATGTCTCCTCGCTTGGGAGGTGGAGGTAGCGGAACAAACTCATTCCTCCTGACACTTTCTTCGAATCGCTGCTGGTTCTGCTGCATTGTTCCCAAGGCATTGGCAATACTTGCCAACGCAGCCCCTAGTTCAGGTGGTATGTCCTCCTCAGAACGGCGTGGTGGTGCCATCCTGTGATTGATATAAAACACAAGTCAGTACCATAATGGAGAATAATAATAATCCAAAATAGTACCAAAATGGAATTAACCAAGAATTAAAGGATACAAATTACTAAGATGATATTAAAATATCAACGAAGTTCAAAGCACCTAGGAGATATTAAGCATATCGCACACGACTGAACAAGGAGTGTGGTACACAAGTTAACAAAGAAAAAATTCCGCAATTTCGGCATTAAAATACGACTATATGTGCAAACCCACTTAACGAATCAAGATTAGTAACTCTACCAATTCAATATATAAGAGCGAATGATAAAAGTAGTGGTATGGTCACGACTCCATCTCGCACTCAAATCATTACTCTGCACATGAATCAGTAAAACACATATCCCAACACCTTCTTTTTAAGATGAACCTAAATATTAGTAACTACGGAAACGAACACCCCTAAACAAGATAACATCGGATAACAAAGAGTAAGACAGATCGCACCGGTATACAACGAATCAGATAGATCGCGTCGGTTTACAAAGGCCTGTCGGTATGGAATGTACCAACAGTTGATAACCAAAAGGCAGATAGAGATAACATTTGGATGCAACAGATAGACAAGGAATTCACACACACACACAACCTATGGTACTACAGAACCCAGAACACGTGAATCCTGGTTTGAATTTTTAGAAGAGGATTGAAAATGTTACACTTACTTACCAGAAAAGGGTGGGTGGGTGGGTAAGAAGAAAAATGGAAGCAGTCCTACTCTCACGTTTTGTTTTTCCCTAGTATACATAACTACCAAAAATATTTGCTAGACTGACAACGACCATTTGGCTGAGACCCTGAAGGGCGGGATGGCGCTGATACCAATTGTAACTACCTCGGTGAATTACGCTCTTAGTTGCATGCCTGGATGAGCGGAAGTGGTTAAAATAGTACGGTGGGGCCCAGGGGCACTCACAGGTAGACCTTTCGGCCGTCCTAACCACTTCCAGAACATTGGGACAAGAACGAGCAGCATAATCGGCAGGCGAAGGGATCAACTACATACACAAGTGAGTATGTACGCAAGCCACATACAAAAGTTCTCAGAGACATTCCATCTAAAAGAAATAGAAATATTGCAACGCCATACGGCAAGATCCAAATATCCTAAATAGAGATAATAATTTAGGATAGCTCCTCATACATAAAACATCAGAGTATCAGGCGGAAGCGGAAAACAAGATCCGAGTACGGATAAGAAGCAAATTGGCATAAGATGCCACATAAATAAACACATCCCGCCCACAGATCTCACGGATCCCCTAGGGGTACTCAGCAAGTCTTTATGCCTCCAAAGGGGACATATACCTGGGGTGATGCAATTGCAACAAAAGATAATAACTAACAAGTCTATAGATACTCGCTAACCATCCGCCTAACACATGGTAGACGGATGTCTGTTAATTGGTAACAACAGTTATAACAGTATAATTAACAGATCCATCCTCCTTCTCGCTTACCAACGAGAAAGCGAACGAATAACCCAACCGTTGGCAGTTTTATTAACCATTCCATGAGCTTGGAACTATTTACTAGTTAGGGACTTAGTCAAATTAAAAGTGGTACATTAGTTATATTTTTCTATGATTGAGAAACTGTGCTCCAAGTCGTCCATAACCGCGGACACGGCTTTCAGAAAGATTTACCCTGCAGGGGTGCACAAATAGCAACACACACTCGATCAACCTCGGAAAAACCAAATCAAAACCCAACGAGGCATTCACGACAAAGCGATCACATGATTCAGAAATATTTCAGGGGGCCACCCCAATGAGCTACCCGCAACGAAGTTGGCCGGCTCGGAGATGGATCCAGGGTTTGCGACAATGGCTGTAAACGACTGGGAACCCGAAAATGTGACTGGGCTTGTCGATACCGTGAAAACATTCCGCATTCTTAAACAGTACAGGTGCTCCTCGCACAATCTTAATAAAGTAGTAAAGCATGGCATAAGTACAGAAGAGTAATAAAGCCCGAAACTAGTTGTGGCCCCAAGAAATAGAAATGAATCAAGCTCTGGCTTAGGGGGATCCATAAGGCCTCCCGGATGTGGATAGTGCGAATAGTCAAGAAACATGAATCAAGTACTCGGGGTCCTACGGGACACAAGTGAGCATGAAAAACCAAATAGTAGATATTGCTCACTGGTGCCACTTTCATTAGTTATCCCATTACTACTCAGGTTAAGTTGTTTTGGTACCTCGTTATCCATCAGACACTCACATACCCTACACATACTTTTCTACGACCCACATGGCTCAAACAACTCCTGTAGTAATGGCTCACAGGATGGATGAACAAGCTTCGGTGGGGTTTAAAAATAAAGGCTATGCAGTACTTGGGATTCAATTTAATGCAATCGTGACTCAATGATGCAAGAATAAGATAGAGGGAATAGGTACTATATGTATGCAAGCATGTGGTAGTGCTTGCCTGGTAGCTCAGTTGTCGCGAGAGATGGACCTGGGTAGAACTCCTGTGATTCCTGATAATTCCCCTGCTCGGCGTCTATTCGAGAAGAACCAAACACACAAGGGATAATATAAATAAAGTGCGCAAGCATATGAATAAATGTGACAAGCAAACAAGCATACTATGATGAATGATGCACAATTTACATGGTATATCTTAGCATGACATGGGTGAGGTGTGGGGTGCAAGATTAAATCGTTTTATTAAGTTTTTAGTCCGGTTTTGCTCTCATATAATTTGCTGTCCACTTAATATTTATATGGTGCATGCTTCAAATCAGAATATGGAATGCGTAAACAGAACGCGCTTGTCGAGCTGATCATTTTAGATATATTATTTATTAAATTTGGATTTATAAAACTAAAGTTGTTGATTCATTACGAAAAGGGATTTTTATTGCAAATTTAATCATCTCGAAAATTTAAATTAGTTAAACATTATTTTGGATGGCATATTTGAAATCCTCATATTTTTCTGGTCAAGAAACATATATCGTTTGAAAAATTTGCAAAATTGTGATAAAAAGATATGATTTAATAATGATTAGAGCATTTAGTAGAAGGCATAGAAGAAAGAATATTTTTCCAACATGCATCGAAATAAACAGAGGGTATATTCATGTAGGGAATTCAAAATTGAACCACTTTGGTATCTGTGCTTTTCTCAAAATCATTGCAGGTTGTTTTTAAAGCATGTTCCAAGCGGTATCTGACCTAAACAAAAAGAGTGGAATGCTACTGGGCTGCACTGCACAACTCTGCAGGTCGCCCCTCGCCAAACTGAGAACAGGAAAAAAAACAGGCGCTTAGGCAACAGGCCAGCTGAACTGAATATGCAAAGCTGCTTGAGGCACAGGAACCCGGCGGCGAAAAAAATAGAGTAAAAGTCTGCCACTAGGGGGTTTGATCCTTGGACCTCACGGCTAGGACAACGGGGTCACTGCCGATGTGCTACTCTTAGCGATTGAGCAAGAGGTAGCGCGATTGGTTTAAGACTAACAAGGCCGGGATTGGTTATCGTCCAAACTAAAAACAGCAGCGTGGCTGTAGCGGGATTCGGAGCCAAAGGAACCCAAACCACAAAAAAAAGGGATTACCCAGCGCCGGTGGGGTTCGAACTACAGACCTCCCGGAAGGAGGATCGGTTCCTTACCACTAGGTTGAGTTGATCGACTGATTCCTGAGGGCCGGCGAGAGTTTTGATTCCCGGCGCAGAGCCGCAGTCGCCCCACCTCGAACCGGATGCAGAATCAAACCTGTAGGGAGACGAGTTTTAGGCCATTGCTGGGGCGGCTTTGCTTGCGCGGGTCACAGGCTGACAAGAGGATAGCGACCAGTAGGCTCACCTGGATCGATTCTAGGGGTCAACCTGGAAGCTCTTGGCCGGCGATGGGGCTGTCCTCTATGGCAAAGAAGGTGGGGAGAACGGCACCCTGGTCTTCTCCCTCAGACGGCTCAGGAAGGAAGGGGAGAGCAGACCGTCGGTGCTGGGCGGCGGCTAGGGCTCAGGAACGGACACACCAAGCTTATAAAGGAGAGGGGAAGCATGGCGATCGCCGTCCCCTTCCCAGATGGTCGACGTGGCTCCGCCTTGATGACGCCATACAGGAAGAAGGCAGGGGCGGTCGGTCCAGCGGTCAGGTAAGGCCAGGTGGGCTGCAGAGGGAGAACAAGAAAAAAAGGTTGAGCTGGCCTGCTGCACTGTTGGCCGGCCTGCTGCCAGCGATTGCTGCTGCCCAAAAAAAACAAACACAACTGCTGCCTGCTAGCGGGTAGAGAAGAAAAACAACTGCTGCTGCTATTCTGGCCTAGGGACAGGTTCTACCCAGGTTGGAAATAAGACCAACACTCGAATCAGAAAAGCACCACGAGATAGGTCATATGATTCCCTACACGGCGATTTAAAAGAAAACAACAAAGAAAGGAAGAGAGTTTTATGGATTTGCCTGAGCAAAACTTGGTCCAGTTTGTGAAAACAACTAGCCTCAAGTCAGGGATATCCCAACATCATCCATTTGACTCATGCTTCGAAAGGAAGCCAAGCCTTCCAAAACAGGTTTCATTTAATCATGAGAGAATTTCAATTGCAAGGTCTATATATTGTGTATGTTCCACTTTGAAATACATGACCCCATCAAGTCAAATAATCTCACCATTAAACAAAGCCATGAATTGGAACATAACTATGGTTTCTACTACCACATAACATGAACCAGTGACCCGGAAGATTTCCACAGGAATGTCGTGAGAACAATTTGTATCAAAGTATGGAAGCATGTAGACAAAAGAAAAGAACCATGCTAATTGTCATGAGCTAGAGTTAAATTACAAAAGAAAATAAAATACAGAATGCTCATGTTTGATTAGCAAGGTGGAGGTGAAGAAGGAAACAAGTGTTGGCAGTGGAAGTGGATGGTGGAATCTGATAAAAGAGATGCCCCCCTATCCACTTGGCATGTAGCAATTCATCAAGATCCAAATACAATATATCAAGAGGCAACTACAATTAATAATGCATATGAGATAAGAACCAAATGAAAAAGGGTTTTATATGATGCTCAAATGCAATGTGGCATGATGACATGAGCATGATATAATTATGATGCAAAAATTCTATGTACGAATATAGCATTTTATTATTAGACCATGTAGCATTACAGATGTTAGACAGATGAGATGCTACAGTAATACTCCTGAGGCTCCCGGTATTCTCCTTGCTCATCGTCTATCCGAATAAAAACTAAACACACAAAGGCCAAAATAAATACATTGCACAATCATATAAATCATATGCAACAAGAAACCAAGGTATGTCATGATGGAATGATGCACAATTGCATGGTATACCATCAAATTGCATGGGTGAGGTGTAGAAACAATAATAAAGCACTTTATTTAATTATTTAGGCATGTTTTACTCCCATAAACAATGCTGAATATCTAATATTTATATGATGCATGCTTCAATTCATATGATTGAATGCATAATCAGAATAGGCTCGTCGCGCTGATCGATTTAGACATATTATTTATAGAATTTGGAATTACAGAAATAAAGTTATAGATTTATTAAGAAAAGACATTTATTGGCATTTGAATAATTTCGAAATTTTAAAATGCTCAAAAATTATTTTGGGTGGCATATTTGAATTCTTAGCATTTTTGTGATCAGAAATTTTTTATCATATGTATTAGTTGAATTTATGGATTTAAATCATTATCTAAATCAAATTATATTAAAAAGGGGTCAAAGTCAAAGGTTTGACTAGTTAGAGTCCCATTTTGAAAATTTGAATTTAGGTTTGAATTCATATTTAAATTTGAATCACATTTCATATTATAAGTTTTGTCAAATTCAAATTATTTCAAAAGATATGAATTATATTAGATATATTCAATATTCTAGATTTTATTGATATTAGAAAATCAAACCGGAACTTTTCTTACTCTGGGGTACCCTACTCACAGTCAATGACATGTGGGGATAGAGGGTGCAAGGGGCCACTACACGCGTGGGATACGTGTGGTTGACACGTGGACCAGCGGGGGACTATGGAGTGAGTGTCTAAAAGCTCCAGGGGCTAAGCTGCAAAAGGTTCCGGATGGGGTGCTGTATACTGACGAAACTGATGAACTAGATCGCGAAAAAAGGTTAGCTGATGACTTCTTCGATACACGATGGTGGGCAATATGCTATGATTTTCGTAAAGCCGCAAAAAGGAAAGTTGTAGAGGGATCAAGGATATACAAGTCTCGTTCAGAGAACAACTCCAGAGGAGGGCTATGTCGGCTGAAAATCGACGATGAAGAGGGGGCCTTCAGGCGCTGCTACTGCTGTTTCTCAGATGAACGAATGGTGCCGGAACTGAATGTCCGATAGAGATAAACCGGTGCTGCAATGCGACTTGCGGGGAAGATTGCGATCGACATAGTGGGTCAAATCGATCTTGTAGGAACTCGTTTTGAAGAGGAAAGATCAGGCTATAGCATGGTGCTTGTGGTTTTGATGTAGGTGGACTATGCCGGTTGTGAGCCTGTGATGAACAGAGGCGGACGTGGGTTGTTGTGCTTGTGCGGACTGTTGCTGCTGTTCGTGTGTGGCCGCTGGGTGAGCTCGTGCATGTGCGGCATGGCGAGAATGGTGGCGGGCGGCAGTGCCTGGGAGGACGGGTAGGGTGTGGTGGTACTTTACTGTCCCAGGTGAGCTCACGGGAAGGTCGGCGGCGGCGGTTATTGCAGGGGCGCGGTTGCACAGCGACTACGACGCATTTTCGGTAGAGTGCTCGACGCATGGCAGAGTGCTCGACGCATGGCAACAGCGGCACAGGGTACTACGGCGAGGGAACATGGTGAAGCTGGGGCATTTTCGGTGGCTCCTAGGCGCGTCCACCCTGTCCAGCTGCAGTAGAGGAACAAGGGGAGGCCATTGTCCTCGTGGTTCATCCTGGGACGCTGCAGAACAACGGGGTGAAGTGGGTAGGCGAGCTAAGGTTTAGAGGAAACATGTCCATGGCACGGAGGAAGAAGAAGAGAGGGAGGAACCCTGGGCACCTCCTAGATGGGATCTGAGATGGAGTGGGATGGTTGGGGAGATAAGGGAGGGGAAGAGAGCACATGGCTTCTTGGGTTGCTTTTGCCAAAATTAGAGAGAGGGGTAGCTCGGTTAGGTTTCTTCTTCCTCTCCCTTTCTTGTTGCTTTCATTAGAGAGGAAAAGGGAGGGGGACCAGAGGGGAGGAAGTCCACGTCGTGGGAGGAGGGGTTCTGATCATCTTGGTGGCCAAGTAAGGAAAAAGGGGAAAGAGAAAGATGTGGCCTCAAGAGGACAATGGGTGACATGGCTAGCACAAGGAAAAGTGGCCACGGGTTGGTCTAGAGTTTTGGTGGTTGGTTAGCTAGGTGATAGATCTATGTTCCTTTTATTTTATTTTTGCTTGCTCAAATATGTTTATGAACATCCCATTCAAAAACCATCATGAAAGAAAAAATAGGTAAAAGAAATAAAGAGGGCGGAAGACAAGGTAGATAGGTGTAGGTAGGATAGTGGTGTTGGTATCTATATGGATTTGCTTTGTCTTTTGTTTGAATTCAGACAAGGCAAAATTCATGTAGAACCATCAAGGATTCAAAAGAAAACATGAAGGGTGAGGAAACAAGCTTTGCATGGGCCATGCATGTACGACATGCATGCCTTATGTGGTGGTGAAAAACCAATACATTCCTTAGCATTGAAAACCATTCAAGCTTCCTCTCATGATCATATTTGGAGAAGGGGTATAGGCGAAGTAAGAAGACCAAGTATAGTGTGTATGAGACACTATGTATCATAAGTCCTCATTAAATCAAATATACTCATACTCTTGAATAAAACCATAGAAAGAAACTAAAAGGAATTCTACACTATAAGGAATGCAAAGGTGGCAATAATAGCCCCCACATTAATATTGTGAAAACAATATTACCTCAAGTGGGGAAGAAAATAATTCCAAGATAGGATCCATCTTATTTATTATGAGCTAGATTTAAATACCAAAAGAAAAAAATACATATGCTCGTATTTAAATGGGATGGTGGAATTATACGGTGGTGACAAGAAAGGTGGTGGAGTCAAGAAAAGATATGCCCCCAACTCATCTTGGGCATGAAGCAATATATGAAGAGCCAACTACAATCCATCAAGAAGCAAATACAAGTAATACAATATATAATGCATATGGGATAAGAACCAAATAGAGGGTTTTATATGATGCTCAAATGCAAGGTGGCATGGTGACATGAGCATGATATAATGATGATGCAATAAATGATATGTAGAAAGTAGCAATATATAGACTAGGCAAGTAGCATTACAATTGTTAGACAATTGGGATGCTACAACTCCCCCCCACTAAGCAAGAATCTCGCCTCGAGATCCCTAGGAAAAAGAAAAAGGCACAATGAGAGGCGGGTGTTCAGAACGAAGGTGATCCTCACATTCCTAAGATAAACAACGGAATGGTGTGACCATACACCTTGCAAAAATTGCTAGACTTATTGCGAATCTTGCGTTTTGCTTCTTAGAAAAAAAGGACTTGAAGCAAGATAGGATTTAAGAACTGAATTTTGGAGAAACACTATTGCCTTCAAACAATAGAGTTCCTTGATATCAACGGAAAGCATTTGGATTGAGTTCTCGGATTAGATTCTTCATGCGTCGGTAAGAACCAAAGATCACGCAATTGAGGTCTGCGAATTATCTTCAAGAGAAGGGGTGACCCAAGTTTATGGTGAAAACCTGAGGAAGAAGTTGAATGTTGAATATCTAGACTTTATTGTGGAGATGCTTATTGCCTTCCTTAACCATGAGGTTATTGCAATAGATTTTGCGATTGTTGGCATTGACCATAAATGGCTTTACCAAGAGCAAAAGAATTTACAAATTGAAGTCAGCTATATCCTCCATCCATCTTGTCTCGGGATGTTGAGCTCTGGTAGAAACAAGAGGACGTAGAAGATTTTGCATTAGTTTCCACCAGATCATTGAAGATCTTGCTCCATCCTAAAATAGACGAGGCCACCATCTTGGGGCTTGTTGGTGTAACTACCTCGGTGAATTACGCTCTTAGTTACATGCCTGGATGAGCGAAAGTGGTTAAAATAGTACGGTGGGGCCCGGGGCCACTCACGGTAGACCTTTCGGCCGTCCTAACCACTTTCAGAGCATCGGGACAAGAACGAGCGGCGTAATCGGCAGGCGAAGGGATCAACTAACTACACAAATGAGTATGTATGCAAGCCACATACAACAGTCCTCAAAGCCATTCCATGTAAAAGAAATAGAAATATTGCAACGCCATACGGCAAGATCCAAATATCCTAGATAGATATAATAGTTTCGGATAGCTCCTCATACATCAAACATCAGAGTATCAGGCGGAAGCGGAAAACAAGATCCGAGTACGGATAAGAAGCGAATCGGCATAAGATGCCACATAAATAAACACATCCCGCCCATAGATCTCACGGATCCCCGTTCCCGGAATCTCTACACCGAGTGATCGTTGCCAACATCATCGGTCTCCTCCACCCAGTATCCATCTTGCGGTTACACCTATTCACCTGAATCAAACAATTTATCGTGTGAGACCCTAGGGGTACTCAGCAAGTCTTTATGCCTCTAAAGGGGACACAACCTGGGGTGACGCAATTGCAGCAAAAGATAATAACTAACAAGTCTATAGATACTCGCTAACCATCCGCCTAACCAATGATAGACGGATGTCCGTGAATTAAGAACAACAGTTATAACAGAATAATTAACAGATCCTTCCTCCTCCTCGCTTACCAACGAGGAAGCGGACGAACAACCCCCATCCGTTGGCATTTTTATTAACCATTCAATGAGTGTTACACTATTTACTAGTCAGGTACTTAGTCAAATTAAAAGCGGTACTTTAGTTATACTTGTCTATGATCGAGAAACTGTGCTCCAAGTCGTCCATAACCGCGAACACGGCTTTCAGAAAGATTTACCCTGTAGGGGTGCACAAATAGCAACACACACTCGATCAACCTCGGAAAAACCAACTCAAAACCCAACGAGGCATTCACGACAAAGCGATCACAGGATTCAGAAATATTTCAGGGGGCCACCCCATTAAGCTACCCGCAACGAAGTTGGCCGGCTCCGAGACGGACCCAAGGTTTGTGTCAATGGCTGTAAACGACTGGGAACCCGAAAGTGTGACTGGGCTTGTCGATACCGCGAAAACATTCCACGATCCAAAACAGTACAGGTGCTCCACGCACAATCTTAATAAAGCAGTAACATGGCATAAGTACAGGATAGTAATAAAGCCCCAAACTACTTTGTGGCCCCAAGAAATAAGAATGAATCAAGCTCTGGCTCAGGGGGGTCCATAAGGCCTCCTGGATGTGGATAGTGCGAATAGTCAAGGAACAGGAATCAAGTACTCGGGGTCCTATGGGACACAAGTGAGCATGAAAAACCAAATAGCAGATATTGCTCACCGGTGCCTCTTTCTTTAGTTATCCCACTACTACTCAGGTTATGTTGTTTAGGTACCTCATTATTCATCAGACGCTCACATACCCTACACATGCTTATCTATGACTCGCATGGCTCAAACAACTCCTGTAGTAATGGCTCATGGGATGGAGGAACAAGCTTCGGTGGGGTTTAAAAGTAAAGGCTATGCAGTACTTGGGATTCAATTTAATGCAATCGCGACTCAGTGATGCAAGAATAAGATAGAGGCAATAGGTACTATATGTATGCAAGCATGTGGTAGTGCTTGCCTGGCAGCTCAGTTGAAGCGAGAGATGGATCTGGGTAGTACTCCTGTGATTCCTGATAATTCTCCTGTTGGGCGTCTATTCGAAGAAGAACCAAACAAACAAGGGCCAACATAAATAAAGTGCACAAGCATATGAATTAAAATGCGACAAGCAAACAAGCATGCCATGATGAATGATGCACAATTTACATGGCATTAAAGTAGCATGGCAAGGGTGAGGTGTGGGGTACAAGAATAAAGCATTTTATTAATTATTTAGCCAAGTTTTATTGTCATAAACAGTTCTGATTTATAATAATGACAAGATTCATGCTTCAAATCAGAACAAGGAATGCATAGATAGAACGGGCTCGTCGCGCTGATCGACTTAGACATATTATTTGTCAAATTTGGAGTTATAGATTTAAAGTTATTAATTTATTAAAAAAGGGCATTTTATTGTAATTTTAATCATCTCGAAATTTTAAAGTGTTCAAATAATATTTTGAAGGCCATAATTGAATTCCTCACATTTTTTTGATTCAAAAACATATATCATTTCTATTATTTGGATTTATAATATTAAATTATTTAAAAACAGATTTGAATTTGAATTTAAACAATTTCTGGAAAAAGTTTAATTAAAAACAGAAAAGCAGAAAACATTTGTTACTCAGCCCGTTATAGACCTAGTCGCTGACGGGTGGGCCAGCTGCTGACTGGGGCACACGCGCACAGAAAAGATTTTTCTCACCGAGGCTTTACCTAGCCTCTACGAATGACAGGTGGGGCCAGCGGCTATGGGTCCACGTGCCAGCGGCTGAGCTCGCAGAGGCTGACAGGTGGGGTCGTACTGGAGCGCGGGTTAAGGGTTACGAAAACCGGAGTCCTTTTTTGTAAAATGCCCACAGGCACAGACAGGTGGGGTCGGGCTGGACCGCGGGTTGAGCCGGCAAAAGACGCAGGGGTGTAAGCGCAAAAAGGGAGAACGTGTACTGTGGATCTTCCTCTCGTTCTCTGACAGATCTGAAGGACGCGCGCGGTGCGCGGCGCGGCGAGGCGGGGACTCGAACCCATGACACGGGGCTCGCGCGTGGAGGCGGTAACCAGTGCGGCTGGGTGTGGGATGGTGACGGAAGAGCGGATGGGGCCTAGCTAAGCCTCTGCGAGGTGCGTCAACAAGCAGACGGCAGCGGCTGCCATGCGCGGAGGGCGTTCGGCGAAAACTCCGGCGAGCTCAGACCGTGACGGCGACAACGGAGATGTCCGTTAGGACGAGGAACTCACCGAGGGGAGGTTGATGGAGGTGGATCGGCATGGGGTTCGTCAGAGCGACAAGGAAGCAGACGCCGGCCGGAGTTAGGGTTTCAGCAGGCGTCGACGTACTGCGGAAGGTGTGGGGCTCTTCCTCCTCGCTGGCAGGTAGTGGACGATGCATGGGAACCTCCTTGGCCTCCTCGACCACCTCCACGTCGCGCTCGCCTGTTGGAGCGAGGAAACGGCGGTGGTACTGACGGTGGCCGGCGAGAGGGGAGATGGTGGCAGGGAAAAGAGAGGGTTGGAGTAGCGACTCGGGGTAGATCTGGGAGAGGCAGAAGGGTCGCGAGAGGGGTAGGTAATAGAGGGAGAGAGGAGGGTGCCGTGGGGAATCAGTAGAGAGGAGAAAGAAAAAGGTGGCTCGAGTGCCACCTTCCCTCCTTGTCCTTCTCGAGCATGTGCTCGGCGTGGAAAGCTAGGGCAGGCACGGTAGGGCTGCCAGGTGGGGACGGCGTGGCTGTGGGGCTGGCTCGGTGTGGGGTCTGCCGAGCAACGAGAGAGATATAGTAGAGAGGGTTCGGGTTAGCTAGGTTAGGAGGGAGTAGATGGCTCGGTCTAGGGTTTGGTTAGGTTAGAGAGGGTAGCTAGGGTGGGGTCTGCATGGCAGGGAGAGGGGAGCCTTGGCATGGTGAGAGGAGGGAGGTGAGGTGAGGTTAAGGGTTAGGGTTTAGATTAGAACTAGGGTTAGAGAGAATAGAGAGGTGTTAGGGTTTACTCTAGGATGATCCTAAGATCCCACAAGTATGGGTGATGGCATGGAGATTGAGAGGAGAGGAAAGGTGGTGTAGGGTTTTCTTTAATGTGGCATGATCATGTGTAAAGGAGAAAAGGGTGTGGATGATATCTCACATGATCATGCATGGCATGGATGTTGAGGGTGATGAGGTGGAGATGGTGAGAGGAAGAGAGAACAAACTCACAAGGAAAAGATCCACTCAAAAACCAAGGGCAAACCAAAAGAAAAGAAGTGTGATGGTGTTTGCATGGCCCATGCAAAGTATTAAATGCCATGTTTTATTTTGTGAAAACAATAATAACATAACATGGCATGATTCCCATGCATTACCAAAGGTGGAATAAAGGCCAAGCAAAATAAATTAGAATTGAATCCATCCCACCCCACATGAGCTAGAGTAAATGCCAAAATAAAATAAAAGCCCATGGTAATTAGGGTGGTGGAATTATAAGGTGGTGACAAAGAAAGGTGGTGGAGTGGAATAAAAGATATGCCCCCAACTCAATTTGGGCACCAAGCATTTATCAAGAATCAAATACAATTTAACAAGAGCCAAATACAAATAGTAATGCATATGAGAGAAGAACCAAAAGAAAGGGTTTTATATGATGCTCAAATGTAAGGTGGCATGATGGCATGAGCATGATACAATTATGATGCAACAATTATATGTAGAAAGTAGCCATTATATTACTAGACCAAGTAGCATTACAATTGTTAGACAATTGGGATGCTACAGTTGGTTTGCGGCCCAAAATTTCTAGGGCGAGTGCATCGCGGTACCTAAGTTGCCTGAAATTGCCATGTTTTGAAATGTTTGGCCGCTAACTACCGAGAGGGGCCATTTCAAGGAAAACTCATCTCACCCCTACCAAATCCAAACATTCTGTGAAACTGCCCCTTGAAGTAGATGGTCGGGACCCTCATGTCAGTAATATGTCCGTGATGCGAGCGCCAACACGGCATCCACATAGGCAAAACGATGAACTAAAGGAGCTTGGTGCGTTGACCAAATTCACAAATCCACTCCTTCCTTTTGCATGAACCCTAGCACCAGCGGCATCGAATCCCCCTCCAACCAGAATGATCCCTTCGGGCATTTGACTTCTGGCGCCAAGTTAATGTGCCTACCCGTTGATCCCGAGCTCCAATGCCAAATGTTGTGCCCGCCATTGCGATGCTCTAGCCCACCTCTACAACCGATGAGCTGAGTAGTGCGAAGGTGGCAGATCCTATTGCCGAGGAAGAAGTACTTCTGGCTAATTGCGGGTGAGCTACTCTTCTCTTTGCTATTCGCACTATCTATAACTGCTAGCTGGCTATTGGCATTACAGAGATAGATCGAACCTAGAATTGTTTGCTAGCACAATGCTGACAAACAATTCTTATCTTTTGTCCCCAATTTTTTGTCAAGTAGGATCTCTGCTGAACCAAAATACACGGTTGTGGTCACTCCTACGCTACCACACTAAATTAGCAGATGGGAACAGCAAGTGGAATCAAACTCGCAGTCTGAAGATGGAAGTATCACCTGCGCAATTATGCACTATCCCTGGTATGGTTGTTGTTGTGCATGAACATGTTGAAATGGGGCCGGAGCAGACTACAGGGTTCAGCTTCATGGATGAACGAGGCTTCACGGTTCCTATAGTGTGTGACAGTCAGCTAATTGGGTTGATGAAATAGTTTGTTGGGCTTCGCGTGGTTATACTGATTTGTAAAATACTGGATGTGGAAGCTCCTACTACTTGGAGTCGCCAGCTATTATTGGACAGGGTGGTCTAACTTGAACCCCTGCTGCTGTTGAGCAAAATGTGTTTCCTTGTCCATGCCATGCTTCTGTTAGGCAACCTCCTCATAGGAGTCCCCATATTGCCGTTGTGCAAAACTCTGCTCTAAAATATGCTGGTAGTGGTTGTCCCCATGGTGTTGCTGCTCTGGTTGCTGCTAACCCATTCCATGCCGCTGTTGAGCTAATAAGGCTTCTGGAGGCTTCCCCACTATTGTTGCCAAGACCGCTGCCTTGTGTGCTACTCCTCCTTGATACCGTGCTCAAGTTGTGCAAAACTCTACTATGGAATCTGCTAGTATTGGTCGTCCCCGTGGTGTTGTTGCTCCGGCTGCTGCTGACGCAATCCATGCCACTATTGAGCAAAGTAAGGCTTCCGTAGGCTGCCCCACTGTTGTTGCCAAGATAGCTGCCTTGTGTGATGCTCCTCCTCGAAACCGTGCTCAAGTTGTGCAAACCCCTTCTCTGGAATCTAATGGTACTGGTTGTCCCCATGTTGTTATTGATCTGGCTGCTGTTGACGCAATCCCTGCCGCTGTTGAGAAAACTAAGGCTTCCGGAGACAGTCCCACTGTTGTTGCCAAGACTACTACCTTGTGTCCTCCTCGAACCCGTGCTTAGGTTCAGCAAGCTGCTAGTCTGGAGCTAGCTCATGGTCTGGACTCTGCTAGCACTTGAAACACTGATGTTGTGGGAACTGCTCCTGATCGTCGATATGGTGTGGTAGAAGCTGCTCCTATTGTGGCTGCCGTTAGCCGTGGCCCTGCCTGTCCACCAGGTATTGTAGCTCCCGCTGCTAAGGGCCCTTGCCTTGCTCCTGGTCTTGGTACTTACCGAGGTTGCTCCAGCTAATGATGACACTGGTGATGGCGACGGTGGTGTTATGTCTGGGTCTGATGGTGTCGCTCCACCTCTCGAACCTCTTGAAGGTTTCTGTCTTGCAGAACCTGATGATGGAAAAGTAAATGTTCATATCGGTGTCGAGGAGTATACTACAAAATTAGATGATGGCAAAGAAAAATTCTATGATTATCTTGATGTAATCCTTGGAAGATAGGATCCTAAAGTGGTACAGTTATCTGACCTAATGGCATCTTTACGTGTCAAGGTGCTGTGGGGGTCCTCCCAGGTAGCACATTTGGTAGATTTTGGTTACAGGAGCAAAAAGTCTATAGAACTGAAAGATACCAGTTATTTAGTCATACCGTTTACAAGGAAACATTATAGAGGTGAAGTGTACATCCACTTGATAGTGCAAATAGTTGGAGAGGAATTGGATTTCGACAATAGAGATGATGGACTTGTAGAAGGCATGCGTGACCTGATCCATGGCATCACTGGGGATTGTGCGACTAACAGTAGCTTGGAACGGAGGAGTGTCTTACAAAGGAGCATCATAAAGAGGAGCAGGAAGAGCATCCCCAAAAAGGGCACACTGAAGAAGAACATCACCAAGGAGACCACACCAGAGAAGAGGACGCCCAGGATCGCACGAAAAAAGGCACCATGCTGCAGATTACACCCCTGAGATCCAGTCAAAATACCACACAGAACGATAGCAGCAAAAATGCTAAGAGGGCGAGCACGATGGTGAACACTCCTAGCTGTGGTAGCAAAAAGGCAAAGATAGCCAACACGGAGGCTACCACACCTAGTGGTAGCAGAAAAAATGCTCATTTGGAGCGGAACACGCCACTGAGGTCAGGCAATAATGCCAGCACGAAGGAGAACACGCTCAATAGTAGCAACAAAAGGGCTAATTCGAAGAAGAACACACCGCAGAGGTCTGGCAATAATGCTAGCACCCTGGAGCCAACACCCATGAGGGGAAGCGGGAAGGAGATCACACCCAAGAGCAACAACAAAAAGCCTAGTTTGCTGGGGAACAGAACGCACATGTCAAGACCTACTGATACCATCAGGAAAGATTACATCAGGAAGGAGGATGTACACAAGAAGAGCAAGAGGATTCTGTACAGTCAGGATGAAATAAATTCTGACTACTATTTGTCTATTGAAGAACCTGGGATGCGTGCAAACGTAAGACCACCCCATGTGGTTGCAGCAGAACCAACAGAGTGTCTGGGAGAAAATAGAGTTGCCGGTGAGGTAGATTGGGGCAATGTTCCAGTCCATCCGGGTGGAGATGATGGTGCAGCCCCACCCATGTGAGTCAATATGATGTGTGCAGTACTAGGCATTAGAGACGATGGCCAAGATTCTGAATCAGATGAAGAAGATTACACTGTATAGGATCAAGAATCTGGTGATGATGAAATAGATGAGGAACTTAACGATGAGACTGGCATTCCAGTCGATAATTTGGGTGTTGAAGTAGAAGAAATGAAACATGACCACGAGTATATTATAATTTCGGTCGGCACCAAGTTCAGGAGAATGCATGAGTTCGGGGTGTCGTTCCGGCATTTTTGTATCAAGGTGAAATTCGACGTTTATCGACTAAAGAACAGTGCCCAGAGGTATGAGGCCGTTTGCAGGTTAACATGGAGGAATGGACGGGTCAAGGTACATTGTCCATGGAGGATCATAGGAAGAGCCTTACCTGCGTCGAAAGCAATTAGAGTACTAGGGAAATGAATGCATCAAACCATTCGAACTTTCTCTCTTTTCACTCTATAACTACAATTGTTGTGCAAGATCTTTCTGGCAATGAGTCGACTCCGCTTATATTTTAAATGAATCTGTGTTGCAGGTGAAAAACATGGGCCCTCCCCACATGTGTCCGATAGGCAGCAAACTGAAATCCTCAGTGGCTGATACAGAGTGGGTGGCTATACAAGCTATGACCATACTAAAGGATAACCCTAAGGAGACCGCGAAGAATATTCAGACTAACCTTGGATCTAAATACAACATTGTCCTACCGTATTACACGGTTTGGAAAGGTAAAGAGAAACCTCTGAGGGTCTTGCATGGGGATTGGACCAATAGTTTCAGGATGATGTACAACTTCAAGGCGGAGGTACAAGCAAGGTGTCTAAGGATTGTTGTGGAGATTGACACAGAATCAGTACGTGGTAAAATTTATTTCAAAAGATTTTTCATGGCACTTAAACCTTGGATCCAGGGATTCAAGGACGGCCATAGGCCATATCTGAGTGTATAAAGAACTGTCTTAACTGGCAAATGGAAAGGCTGCCTGCCATCTGCCACAACACTTGATGGTCACAACTGGATGTTCCTAGTGGCATTCAGGTTGTTTGAAACAGAAACAGAGGAAAATTGGGTCTGGTTTATGAGGCATCTTAGGGGATCAATAGGCCTCATGGATCCATTGGCTATATCCATGGAAGCATGCAAAGGGCTGACGAATGCAGTGAAGGAGGTGTTCCCACAAGCTGAAGGTAGATAATGCCATGCCCATATGATGCTCAACTTGTACTCACACTATGCAGGCAGCGTATTTCGTTACATGTTTCATGCTTCTAGAGCTTACAAACCTAGTAGCAGTGAATATTACATGAGCAAGATTTTTGTGTAAGCCCCTGAGATTCTGAAGTACTTAGCCTCCATCATTCGCAGCTATGGAAGATGATTCAATTCAATGTTGACATCAAAGTTGATTACATAAACAACAACCTTGTAGAGTGCCTGAATAACTGGCTGAAGGACATAAAAGTGCGTCATGTTCATATCTTGATGGATAGCATACATGGTATGGTCATGAAGCTGTTAAATATAAGGAGAGAGATTGGTAGGAGACTTAGAGGACATATGCTACCGCCAGTTGTACATCAACTGCACAAGAGAAGCCGACGACTTGCTCATCTTAAGGTTCTCACGTCAACCAGTAGTAGCTGTGAGGTGGTCGATATGTCCAAGAGTGGCAAAAGGGATGTTGTGAACATCCAGTTGCGAGAATGCACCTGCTTAGAGTGGAAGCATACCGGGAAACCTTGCAACCAAGCCTTGGCCTTCTTGGTGAAGAAAAGAACTCTACCGCATTTGGATCAGTATTTTTCTGACTACTACTCTATGGAAAAGTTCAAAGCTGCGTACGCTGGATCCATCAAGCCATGTACAGACCCATCTTAGTAGCCTCAAGTCCAACTGAGTTTCGAGCTTTGCCAACCAGTTACAAAAAGGGGCAGAGGAAAACCTCAGGTCAATAGGTTTAAGAATTTTCTCGAGAAGAAGGGTTTGGCTTTTTGTGCTAGCAAGAAGGGCAAAAACATATGCATGACCTGCCATCTTATAGGCCATAGAGTAGCGGCATGTCCCCTTAATGCTCCCAAATCTAGGTATGAGATGGTACATTCAAAAAAAATGTTTATAGTCTGTAGATATTAGGTAGTAATCCATGTACTATTTTTTTATAGGAAGCGCAAGGTAAGAAACAAGACAGTCAACTCAGTGATTTTACTGCGAGAAGAAAACCAAAACGAGTGAGTGATGATGATGGACATGATTTTGGTGCTGATTGTCCTAACTTCCCTCGACCTAGAGATGCAGGGTACGTGAAGGTAAGAAAATTGGCACCTAGGAAGAGGAAGAAGGCGGGAAATGAAGAATCCAGTGGACGTGAAGGCAAGAGGAAGAAAGTTGGCGCCCATGCAGAGGAAGAAGGCTAGTAGTGTACAAGCCTAATAATGTATTGAACTTGAACCTATATATGTAGTTCAGTTAAAATTTGGAGTTGTGTGCGTGGAATTTGTTGGGTGAAACAATCCACCTCCCGTACTCGGTGTAAAATGTATCACGACTTGAGGATTGGATACGGCCGAGGCCACTAGTTGAATCCGAAATTGTGACTATGCCACTACTATCTGAATAATCGCACCACCAGACCACAATAGCTGATCGGTTAAGGGGTCTCCAAAATTGATGGATGTTAGTGGCACATACATGAATTATTTATAGGCGCTTAATAAATCCCTGCTATTGGCATTTCAATTATGATAAGGTTTTGAGTTGAAAAACAAGTTCTAAGCTGGCTGCTACACTCCACGAAGCAGCAACTTATTTCAGCTACTGGACAACGACATGGCAACATAAACTACAAAGGCAAAAGATAATGCCCAGATAATGAGGAAATTGTTTCCACTATCTGGCCTAATCTTGAGCCCGTCTGTCTCACCACCTCCCTCCTCCTGCCTCCCCTGCACCTGGCGAAGCTCCCGGATCTCTCTCTCCATCGCACGAATCTACTCTTTCTTGTCCCAGAGAGCATCACACAGATCCTGAACAAGCTCTTTGTGAAAACCTGTCAGTTGCTTTTCGATCCACACAAACTTGTAATAGCCAGTCCCCCTCCCTTCCTGCGAAGTAGATCGAATGAAACAAAAAAAGAATTACATTACGCTTTATGGATCCGGGTTACCATTGTACCTACAGTAGGAACTTACCGCTTTGATGTTGCAGTTGCTGAATTTTCCTGCAGTAGTTTCATCGGTCCATGAAATCCATCTCGGTATCTTCTCACCGCACAAACACAGCATCTCGAGGTACTAATCGTAGGGCGTCCTCCGGTACCTGATGGGGGCACCCGCCTGACGGTGTTGAGCCGACCCTGATTCTACCTGAGACGAACTGCATCAGCTGCGAGCCATGACCGAGGGGAGCAAGGGCAGAGGAAAGAGGAGCCTTTGGATGTCAGAGTAGTGGCGCAGTGAATAATGATTTATCCCCACTTAGTAACTCGGGCAGAATCCTACCGTCCACATTCGGCTGACGGGTGGGGGACCTAGCGTGCAGACTTGTCAACCAAACCTCGTGCCTTCGTGGTTCAAAGGCCCTCTCGCGTGCATAGGACAAAATTTGTCAGCACCTTGTCTGCGTACATGTCACTGGGAGTCCTTGCTCAGGAACCAGACACGCCTGTCCCACACTCTTACTCCCTCGGAACTTGTCATCGCTCGTGCTGGCAGATCCATCAGCTCCAGCGCTCCCGGTCGGGCTCGCCATGGCGGATCCACCCCAAGATCCTACCGTCGCAGTATCAAATGGCCATGGTTTCTTGAGCAGAGCAACGACGCTACGTCTCCGAGCTTGGCCCCTCCTACCTATAGAAGGACTGATGCGGCATCGAGCTCGAGCAGGAGCCGCCAGGCGCGACGGGGCTCGGTAGATGCTAACCCCGTCCCCTTCATCATTGTTGATTCCCATGTGGAGGACGATGGGGACGAAGCAATGTATAACGCCATTGTTGCCTCCTTGGCGAAGGGCAAGCCACGTGCGAGAGTGGATGTCGCTAGGAAGGGAATGGCGGTATCACCAATCGAGGTGGACTCGACGACATCGTTGTGATGTGGGTTTAGATGTTGTTTAGGCTGGTTGCAATTTTGGTTTTGTTTAGTGCGAGAACAATTATTGTAATGGGTTTGGCGAGCTATATTGATAAATATGTGCAATAGTAGTGTGTATGTGCTTCCACCTTAGAAATTGTGTCTGTGCCATTTGCATGTGCATGATCCACATAGATTACATGTAAACAATCCAACGAAATTAGATTACAACCATCAGACAGCAGTGCCAGGATGGAAGAGAAGTGGGGACAGTAGCTTCGAGGGGAAGGAAGAGAAGTAAGGGGGACATGACACTAGCAGGTGGGCCCACAGAACACATGATACTGACATGCGGGAGCACGCAGTATTACCAGTCTGTCTAGAGAAAGCGGACTTTGCAACGTGACAACAACAAGCTGATGGGACCAATAACTCGTCAAGTTATTAAGGAGTACTAAAAAACTACAACTGGGGTACATTCGCACCACACGTGTGCTCTACGCACCTGAGAAGCATCGCTTAAGTCTAATAGTAACGACAGCATAAGTACTACATTTCCCTGTCGGTCTTATCGATACAAATGTAGAAATGCATCTGCCTATTCGGTCTAGCACCCACTATGTACTGAGATGGCATACATAGGATCGACCTTAGGTCCGCATACTCCACCTCCCGCAGCATCGGGCAGCTTGGCGCCTCGGCTAGCACAAGCATGCTATCAGACAACGACGGCTAGGTGTTCGCCCACATGCACACCATGTGTAGGGGCCAGGCGCTCGAGACCGACCTAATGCATACCACACACATGAAGGTGGGCCCAGCTCTGGTTCCCTGAATGCCGATGGTGATGGCCAGGACGAAAACAAAGCCATCCTTACCCTAGAAAATTAGCTGGCGGCATGCCAAGTCAGTGAACGGCACCTGCTCTTGGAGAAGTTGGGCGTTGTCGTACGAGATCCTAATCACTTTGATCAAGTGCTCCTCTGCAAGGTGGACGACGAGCTCTGTCGGCGGGCTGGTGTAGTTATAGCTCGGCTCCGTGCTGGAGCATGCGTCGTGCATGGACGCGAGCTCGTGGTGCGGGAGCTCGTGGTAGGAGTAACAGTGAAAGCATCCTAGGTGGGAGCACACGAGCAGGAACGTTGTTGCATAGTTGTGCGTGAAGATCTCCAGATTATTGGGCTGCAGCAACTCCCACATCTAAAGTTCGTCAAGAAATCGGATAAAAGATCAGCAGTTAGATCTGCGAATAGCCGCAATATGTAAGATAAATTCAAAAGCTTGTAAAATGATTTCTTAACATGAAGGTTGCGACCCGAGAATCAGTGGTTGTCGTTCGGTCATGGCGCACGAAAACCGATGGTGTCATCCGGGCACGGTGACGTGTGGTGGAGGAGGGGGCTATGGAGTAGACGTGCTCACTCACGAGCTCGATGATATTACTAGGGGAGTTGAAATAATACTAATATAAGTGAAAATGTAAGCGCGTCCAATCATGTCGCAGAATAGCCTACTCGCAGATCACTCTTACGAAGAACCATCTTATTCGTCCACGCGCCCCAATCGAACGGTTTACAACAATTAGATCAGACAACTAGTTCTTCACGGGGGCGGGTATTCTAGAACACACGGTCTAACGGCCACCATTAGACGCGATCTAGCAGCCACCATGAGTGTTCATTTCATAAACCACATGGATCCACTAGATGCCACTTGCATGTGTGCTCTTTTCATAAACAACTTGCATGTGTGTTCATTTCATAAACCACTTGTATCCACCAGATGTCATTGCATATGTGTTCTTTTTGTTAAATCACTTGGATCCACTAGATGTCATTGCATGTGTGTTCATTTCATAAACCACTTGTATGTGTGTTCTTTTCATAAACCAGTAGAGTGTTCATTTCATAAACCACATGGATCCACTAGATGTCATTGTATGTGTGTTCCTTTCATTAAACCACTTGGATCCACTAGATGTCATTGCATGTGTGTTCTTTTCATTAAACCAATTGGATGTGTGTTCTTTTCATAAACCAGTAGGTACACTCCATGAGTGTTTATTTCATAAACCACATGGATCCACTAGATGTCATTGCATGTGTGTTCTTTTCATTAAACCAATTGGATGTTTCATAATCCACATGGATCCACTACATGTGTGTTCTTTTCATAATCCAAATGGATCCACTAGACGTCACTACATGTGTGTTCATTTCATAAACGACTTGGATCTACTAGATGTCATTGTGTAACACCTCAAAAATATTAATCAAGCTTATCAAGCTCTAATCACCCAAGTTTAGGGTTAACAAAAACTTTTGTTATTAAACTTGATATGAGGGCATGTGTGATTTGCATTAATGCATGAATGCTTGAAATTTGCATGATTGATTGTTACCAATGATAAGGATTAGTTTAAAGATGAATACTACATCATCTAGATCACTTCCAATAAAAATCAAATAAAAAGAAAACCAAATATAAGACATATGATGAAATGGTCATTTTGGCCAAACTTAACCACTAGACCACTTTGGGTGTTCCTAGTAAAAGATTTCTAACAGAAACAATTCCAATTCTTTTCACCCCTTGCTAGACCAAGTAAAAGTGAATCCAAGCAAACTTTACAAATACATAGAAACTTTTTTTAAATCTATTTAAGAGGCAATCCAAAATTGAATTAAGTTCATATGCCTAGATCATCACTATTCAAAAACCACTCAAACAAATTCCACTTGACAAATGCAAGCAACCATAGACTACTAAGCAAGTAACAAGATCACTCACCAAAAATCATTCAAAAATTTGAAGGTAAATTTCATGCGGCCATTTGGTCGAGCACCTAGCAGACACAGTACAACCTCAAACACTATACACTATTTTGATCTATCAATTGATCATCAAATGTACTCAATTCTACTCCACTACTTTCCCATGATCATTCCTAGTCCTTGGTCGTGAAGTGGAGAGGCTCCTGTCCACCATTGCACCAGTGACATGCCCGTACCGAGCCAGCCATGTCGGTCGACCATGAACCAGTCACTGCATGGCACGCCGTCCTCTCCCACAACACCTAGAGGATAGCCATGACCTCACCTCCACCCCTATCCACCCCTTGACCAACGACGATGAGTGGAGACACTAGAATCGCCGCGCCCATTTAAGCCTCTGCCATGCCGAGAGCACGACGGATCGCCACAGCCGCCTCACACACACATGCTGCACCTCGCTCTCTCCGCTTGTACCCGCAGTCGCCGTGGCACCAGTGACCTCCTAGACATGATCGTTCACCGCCGCGCGCCTCGTGACCACCGTACTAAGTGACGAACACCCGCGTACCTGAACAAAGCACCGATGTTGCCTGACTGACTAAGACCGCCCCTCGCCGTCGATGACAAGCCCGTTCTCCCCCATCGCTGACCTTAGCTGGAGCCCTGGTATGTCCCCAGCGACCCCACCGCCGTATTAGGGTTTGAGTCTTGCCGTAGCAGTTCAACGGAGACGACGAACCTCAGCCATATGATCCTGTTCTAATAGTAGGGCTAGGATTGAAAGATACCATTTCGATTTAGTTTAGTCACTGACACGTGGGACCATTCTGTCAGCAGCCTGCTACGCTAACGCTGTGTAGTCAGGATGGCCCATTTCTTTTCCCGCGTAGAGCCCAACAGTTCAAATAGAAATTTGCTCATTAGTTTAAAATCCTATTCAGTAGCTATATTCAAAATTCAATTCAAAGAGATGTTCCCATCCAAAATGCATGATTCAAATTTTGTTGGAAAGGTACTGAAAATTTCGAATCACTTCCGTTGGATTCAAACCAATTGATCGTCAATCACCTAAGCTAAAAATAACAAGACAAAGACTTTTGCCATTTCAAACATTTTTCTAAAATAAACTATAATTGCTTTTGAGTTGATTCCAACTCTCAAAAAATCACATTTGCCATGCTCTACATGAATGTGTAAAAATATTTGGTTTTACAGATATTAAACATGGACTAGTATTAAAAGGATGTTATATAGGCATTTCTAGTCACTTAAATATTATTAAATATGAATATTAAATCTTGTAATGCATGACCACCATTTTAAATCACATTCCCAATTATGATAATATGTGGTGAGGACATGCTCCATAGGATCCCATATTCTAGTTGGAGAATATTAAATCTTAAATAGTTTCAGTGAGTAGAAATTACTTTTCCCAAATAAGATAAATAAGAATGTGTTAATATTCCATGTGATGATTGAGATGATGCTAGATCATCTAGTATGAGCCTTGTGTGCTAAATAGCAGTAGTTAAGTGTTGTTTGGTGATTGTGTACCTTGTGTGCATTTATAGACGCTAGTACCGACTCGGGCTACAACGAGGAGGAGTACTTCGAGGAATAGGAAGAAAACTTCAATGACTGCAACCAACAAGGCAAGCTATCAGCGCAAGCTAGAACTATGCATGCTATCTATGCAAGCCCCTTATACCAGATGCACTAGGCATGCTGGGATATTGCAACTTTGATTATACCCATCCCAAGTTTTACTCCAAGTTTTACTTTTCCCTTTACTACATGTTCCTCTCTAGTTAATGAATTGTGATTAGGGGAAAGCAGGATGGATATCCTCAAGATCATAGGATTAGTCTTGAATAGGTATACTTGATTAGCACCCCCATTAGTGCTACCCTCCACATTAGTGGCTAGTGCTAAGCTAAAACCTGATCACTTTAGATGGGAAGACTTGGAGAAAATGATTATGAAAACCTTGGAATGATACCTCATTCTATTGGAATGTTTTGACATGTGTTATGAAACACAATAGTTTGATGAGGAAACTGATGAGGCCTGAGCCTTGACTTTGATAAAAACTGATGGTTGGGTTCGGATGCGATACCATTCCAATTTTACCGTACAACCACAATACCTGAGTTGTGTAGGGCTTGACTAGAAGTTTATATGTCTTAGTATGTGTTCCGTTGTGGAAGAGGTTGAGCTGAGGCCACCTCGTGATGAATGTCCACCTATGAAGTGCCCAGGATGACAGATGGTCATGGCTGGGAGGCCAAGCTCATAGGGGAGGTGCCTATACTAGGGTGTGTAATTGAAAGGTTAGGATTGATTATCCGCATACCAAGTATGATGATTCAGGGTTACTCCTGATGGATGTATCAAATTTTGTGGTGAAAGTGTACCACCTCTACAGAGTGTCGAACTATTCGAATAGCCGCATCCGCGGTTATGGACAGTTGGAGTGGCCATACTGTTCTGTTGTCAGAAATTTTCAAAATGATTTGTGACTTGAACGATGACTTTGACTTGACCACAAAAGAGTTGTGAGCATGGAAACTAGTTCCCCCCTTAAGTAATGTAGAGAACTAAATTAGGTCGTTACTCTTAAAATCCTTATGAAGTAAACCTGGCTTTTTGCAAATAAACCTAAAGCTTAAGTTTCCTACTAGCTTCTACCTTACTTATGCTAGTGTTAGTTTGCGAGTACTTAAAGAGTACTCATGGCTTTGTCCCTGGCTATTCCCATGGCCAGACTATGAGGAGGATTACCCGGAAGATGGACAGCAGGACGTCTATGACAACTAGAATCATCTCCCATCGTCAGGATTGCCTGTGATCATGAAGGTGGAGCCTATTATGTTTTACTTTCCACTGCTTTGATTGTATTAAGACTAGATCATGAGATCCTTTATTTGTAAGACCTTATTATGGTTTGTAATGGATGATGTACTGTCGTACCACTTCTGTTATGTCTCGCAAAAATGGTAATCCTAGGATTGCGAGGTACGACATGATAGGCATCTGGACTTAAAAATCCGGGTGTTGACAAGTTGGTATCAGAACCATCCTGGCCATAGGAGACCCTAGTTAGAATGGACGCCTGAAAAACCTAGTTTCAAATAAAAGAAAGTGAGTATTTACAAAAAACCTATTCTCATTCTTAGCCTTGAGATTCTTTCAAAAAGAGATCACTTGTTACTCCAAAACTCTTACAATTCTACATAAAATTTGACACACTTGATCACCTCACTAACTTACTCATTTTAATTGCTTATAGATGGAGGTCAAATATAGCAAGTTTTACCAGTTGGGTAATGGAGGACAGCTTATGTTTGAGAGGGATTTGGACCAGCTTTCGGAGTATCTTGGACGCCCGCACCCAAAATTCTTCGGAGCACATCTCAATGACCAATCTGGAGGGGGGCTACAATGGTTGATTGTTGCCGATCTTAGAGGCAAAATGGAGCCACCTCTTTCTAACAAGATTCAGTTCAGCGTTCGGGAGAACAACTGGTTAGACGGTCTAGCCAGGGTAATGCAGGAGGCACTTGCTCGCTTGTGTGCTCAAAACATCAACCAGATCATCGGCACCCGTTTTGCTCACTATGCAAGACGTGACTCTACGGGACAGCCTCTATCCGTGCCAGCCCACCCGGAGTTGAAGCATCACGTGGACCACATGGCCTTCATGCTGCACAAGACGCATAAAGAGTTACACAATGCCCGTGCTTACACCAATCAGAACCATGCTGAAGTTGTTGAGAGGAAGAAAACCCTCTCCATCCTTGCCAAGGAACGCAAGTCCCTTCATCTCTAGCACGACAAAAAGGAATGCATCATCGCCCGTCATCGTTAGAAGATAGCCACCTTGGAGGAGACCATCCACGACCAGGAGATCTAGCTGGAGGAGCAGTAGGAGGAGGAAGGTGAAGACATCCGTGGGGATATTCAGGGTTACTCCTGATGGATGTATCGAATTTTGTGGTGAAAGTGTACCACCCCTACAGAGTGTCGAACTATTCGAATAGCCGCATCCGCGGTTATGGACAGTTGGAGTGGCCATACTGTTCTGTTGTCAGATATTTTCAAAATGATTTGTTACTTGAACGATGACTTTGACTTGACCACAAAAGAGTTGTGAGCATGAAAACTAGTTCCCCCCTTAAGTGATGTAGAGAACTAAATTAGGTCGTTACTCTTAAAATCCTTATGAAGTAAACCTAGCTTTTTGCAAACAAACCTAGAGCTTAAGATTCCGACTAGCTTCTACCTTACTTATGCTAGTGTTAGTTTGCGAGTACTTAAAGAGTACTCATGGCTTTGTCCCTGGCTATTCCCATGGCCAGACTATGAGGAGGATTACCCGGAAGATGGACAGCAGGACGTCTATGACAACTAGGATCATCTCCCATCGTCAGAATTCCTTGTGATCATGAAGATGGAGCCTATTATGTTTTACTTTCCGTTGCTTTGATTGTATTAAGACCGGATCATGAGATCCTGTATTTGTAAGACCTTATTATGGTTTGTAATGGATGATGTACTGTGGTACCACTTCTGTTATGTCTCGCAAAAATGGTAATCCTGGGATTGCGAGGTACGGCATAAGAGGCATCCGGACTTAAAAATCCGGGTGTTGACAAGTTGGTATCAGAGCCATCCTGACCATAGGAGATGCTAGTTAGAATGGACACCTGAAAAACCTAGTTTCAAAACAAAGAAAGTAAGTATTTACAAAAATCCTATTCTCATTCTTACCCTTGAGATTCTTTCAAAAAGAGATCACTTGTTACTCCAAAAATCTTACAATTCTTCATAAAATTTGACACACTTGATAACCTCACTAACTTACTCATCTTAATTGCTTATAGATGGAGGTCAAATATAGCAAGTTTTACCAGTTGGGTAATGGAGGACAGCTTATCTTTGAGAGGGATTTGGACCATCTTTCGGAGTATCTTGGACGCCCGCACCCGGAATTCTTCGGAGCACAGCTCAATGACCAATCTGGAGGGGAGCTACAGTGGTTGATTGTTGCCGATCTCAGAGGCAAAATGGAGCCACCTCTTTCTAACAAGATTCAGATTAGCGTTCGGGAGAACAACTGGTTAGACGGTCTAGCCAGGGTAATGCAGGAGGCACTTGCTCGCTTGTGTGCTCAAAACATCAACCAGATAATCGACACCCGTTTTGCTCACTATGCAAGAAGTGACTCTAAGGGACAACCTCTATCCGTGCCAGCCCACCCGGAGTTGAAGCATCACATGGACCACATGGCCTTCATGCTACACGAGATGCATAAAGAGTTACACAATGCCCGTGCTTACACCAATCAGAACCATGCTGAAGTTGTTGAGAGGAAGAAAACCCTCGCCATCCTTGCCAAGGAACGCAAGTCTGTTCATCGCCAGCGCGACAAAAAGGATCGCATCATCGTCCGCCATCGTCAGAAGATAGCCACCTTGGGGGAGACCATCCACGACCAGGTGATCCAGCTAGAGGAGCAGCAGGAGGAGGAAGTTGAAGGCATCCGTGGGGATATTCACTCCTACCTCAGTGATGACAATGACTATCTAGAGGACGTCGCCATGGAGGACAACACTGAAGAGGATGATGATTACTTCATTGATGAGGAGGAGCCCGACAACCCCGATGATGAGTAGTCGCACCTAAGCACTATCATAGGTGTGAGTTGTACCTGGTCCCACTGTATCGTAGCTTTACAGAATGGTTCCTAAAACCATATGTTTTCTAGTTGTGGTGTGTGTTTGTATGGTGTGTTTGAAATGAATGAATGAAAAGCAGTTGTTAGTTTTCAAAACATGAGTCATACTCAAAGTTTAAAGCTCTTAAAACAAACCCATGAACCATAGAAATTTCCCTCTTGTCTCACTATCTATCTCAATCTTAAGATTACTTGCGGAAACCCCGGAGGAAGCAGTTCATCTCAGGACCCAATTCTACAGATTCTGCAAATGTTAGTTTCTGACCGTGAAGCTGGTAGAGCTGAACGTCTAGCCAACTTAGCTACTCTTCAACAGAAAGCCCAGATGGCCGACAATAATTAAGGCCGTGGAAACCAAGATCACCATGGATCCAAACTCAAGAACTTCTAGAATACCAACCCACCCATGTTTAGCAAGTCAGAAGAACCTTTAGATGTTAATGATTGGCTGCAAACCATGGAAAACAATCTAGAAGTTGTAGGAGTTGATGCTAATGAGAAGGTGATGTTTGCCACCCACTATCTGTCCAGCTACGCCAGATCATGGTGGAATAGTACCCGTATGATGAACGGAGGTCAGATGATGACTTGGGAGGAGTTCAAACTCAAGTTCAGTAGGACCCATGTGCTCCCGGGTCTGATCAAGAGGATGAGGGATGAATTCAGAGATCTAAAACAGGAAAGAATGACTGTGGTAGAATACCATGACTAATTCCTGTCACTAGCAAGGTATGCCCCTGATGAGATTGACAATGAAGCGAAGAAGAAGGAGAGATTCCTGAATGGTTTGCATGATGAGATGCAGACAGTGCTAGTCAACATCCCCTTTGATGACCTAGAAGCCTTAGTAGACTCTGCAATCCAGATGGAAGGAAAGATCAACCAAGCTAGTGAAAACCATAAATGTCATATGATGCACCAACCAGGACCCCACCATACCCCGAAGTATCGCCCCAACCTGTCTGGAGGATATGCACCCAGAAACAACAGGCCACCAATGAACCGTCCGAACTACCCCAACCGTGGCGAAGGAAACCGAAGGCCCGGAAGAAACAACAACAATAACCCCGGCAACACCAATAACTTTAGCTGTGCACCGCCAAAGTCCAACAACAACAACAACAATACTGCCCCGAGGACTAGAAGCAATGTTGTGCCTGTCGCAGGAAAAGACAAGTCAATGATTACTTGTTTTGAATGCGGAGTCATGGGTCACTACTCCAACGAGTGCCCCAAGAAGCTTGCCGCAGCAACCAATGTGAATGCACCTGCCCAACAGCAACGTCGTGTCCAGCATGGAAAGAGATTTGCCCCAGGAAACCCACACAACCGTATTGGCCGTCTGTTCCACATGACTGCTGAGGAAGCCCAGGAAGCGCCAAATGTCATGCTGGGTATGTTTTCTGTTAACTCAGTATTAGCAAGAGTGTTGTTTGATTCTGGAGCATCACACTCGTTTGTTACAGAAGAATTTGCATGCACTAGTAAGATTCAACCCACAAATCCAAAACATGTTATGATAGTTCAAATACCTAGTTGAACCACCAAAGCTAGAAAAGTTTGCAAGTCCATACCCATCAGAATCCATGGGATAGATTTTTATGCCAATCTAATAGTACTTGGAACCAAATGTTTGGAAGTAGTACTAGGAATCGATTGGATGTCAAAACATCAAGGATTAATCGACTATGCCAAGAAAGCTATAACCATGACCAGTAGCACTGGAGTATCAATAGAACATGTACCTGAGACATTGCCTCGTCAATTCAAGTGCAACAAGAGTTTAGCCAAAACCACCATTGACCAAGTCATAGTGGTCCACGAATAACCCGACGTGTTCCCAAATGAATTGCCCGGTATGCCCCCAGATCGGGATATCTAGTTTATTATTGAACTAATTCCTGGAACTAGACCCATAGCTCAGAGACCTTATAGTATGAACCCATCTGAACTAGTGGAGCGGAAGAAGCAACTTGATGATATGTTTGGAAAAGGTTTGATACAACCAAGTGCATCGCCATGGAGATCACCTATTTTGTTTGTTGATAAGAAGGATGGTGCCAACCGTCTTTGTACAGATTATCGGAAGTTGAATGACGTCACCATCAAAAACAAGTACCCACTGCCAAGGATAGAAGGTTTGTTTGACCAACTGACTGGTGCCAGAGTGTTTTCTAAGATTGCTCTTAGAACTGGTTATCATCAATTGAAAATCCGCGCAACGGATATCCCAAAGACTGCCTTCACCACCAGATATGGATTGTATGAGTACAATGTAATGTCTTTTGGATTAACCAATGCCCCTGCTTATTTCATGAACCTCATGAATAAGATTTTTATGAACTTCTTGGATAAGTTTTTCGTTGTTTTTATCAATGACATTCTGATCTACTCCAAATCGGAAGAAGACCATGAGCAACACCTAAGAACCATCCTCGAAACCCTTAGGGAGCATCAGTTGTATGCCAAATTTAGAAAATGTGAATTCTGGTTAAAGGAAGTAGGATTCCTAGGCCATATCTTGTCGGCAGGAGGAGTTGTTGTCGATCCCGCCAGGATTAAAGATGCCAGAGAATGGAAAGACCCAACCACTCAAACAGAAGTCTACACATTTCTTGGATTAGCCGGATATTACCGCAAGTTTGTTGAAGGATTTTCGAGCATCGCAAGACCAATGACTCAGTTGTTAAAGAAAGATAAGAAGTTTGAATGGACAGACAAATTTTGATTATGCTGGATATCAAGAAGCCTTTTGATGTGTATTGTGACGCATCCAAGATTGGTCTCGGATGTGTTTTGATGCAAGAAGGCAAAGTGATATCCTATCTATCCAGACAACTGTAGCAACATGAGTAGAACTACCCCACCCATGACCTCAAACTAGTAGCCGTAGTGTTAGCTTTGAAGACATGGCGTCATTACCTTATGGGTAATCGCTGTGAGATTTATTCGGATCACAAGAGCCTGAAGTATATTTTCACCCAGAAGGAGCTGAATATGAGGCAAAGGAGATGGATAGAGTTAATCAAGGATTATGACCTTGACATTCACTATCACCCCGGCAAAGCCAATGTGGTAGCGGATGCTCTTAGAAGATTGTCGTGTACATTAAACACCATGATTAAGGAAGCCCAACCAAGTCTGCATGAGCAGATGGAGAATTTCAGAGTGGAGCTAGTTAGCGAATGATTTCTAGCTAGCATAGAACTTCAACACACGTGGATCAGTCAGATCAAGGAATCCTAGAAAGGAAACACAAGTATTAATGGAATCAAGCGTCGTATCGAAATAGGGAAAGTACCTAGATTCACCGAAGATGAAGAAGGAGTGATGTGGTATAAAGGACGTATATATGTTCTAGCAGATTGAGAGTTGAAGCAAGTCATTATGCAAGAAACCCATGATACCCTTTATTCTATCCACCCGGGAGGGACCAAGATGTATCAGGATTTGAAGGAGCGATTCTGGAGGCACAAAATGAAGAGAGAAGCCGGAAGCTGCATAGCGAAGTGTGATATCTGTCAGAGAGTCAAAGCGGAACATCAGCGACCCGCGGGACTTTTGCAACCATTGCAGATCCCCAAATGGAAGTGGGATTCTGTCGGAATGGATTTCATCACCGGTTTGCCTACATCTAGTAGGGGAAATGACTCTATTTGGGTCGTCGTAGATAGACTATCCAAAGTAGCTCATTTCATACCCGTCAAGACTACCTATCAAAGCTCGAAGCTAGCGGAGTTGTATATCGCTAGGATAGTCAGTTTGCATGGAACCCCCAAGACCATAATTTCAAATCGAGGAACCTAGTTTACCTCAAGATTTTGGCAGAAAGTCCAAGAAGGATTAGGAACCAAACTAAATTTTAGCACATCTTATCACGCGCAACCCGACGGACAAACTGAAAGAGTCAACCAGATCTTAGAAGATATGTTGAGAGCTTCTGTGTTAGAATATGGAGCTAAATGGGTAGATTGTCTACCTTTCACGGAATTCTCATACAACAATAGTTATCAAGCCAGTCTGCAAATGGGCCCATTAGAATTTCTGTATGGAAGAAAGTGTCGTACCCCATTGAATTGGTCGCAAGTAGGAGAGAGTCAGATATTCAGACCCGGCTTCTTACGAGAAGCCGAAGAGAAGGTTCACATAGTCCATGAACACCTTAAGACCGCTCAATCCAGATAGAAGAGTTATGCCAACAAAAGACGTTGAGACCAGACCTTTAATATCGGAGATTTTGTGTATCTCAAAGTATCACTTTTGAAGGGAATGCAGCATTTTCAACTGAAAGGGAAATTAGCCCCCAGATATATTGGACCCGTCAAGATTTTGAATCACAGAGGAGAAGTATCATATCAATTGGAACTACCCGAAGAGATCTCAGCCGTGCATAATGTGTTCCATATCTCGCTACTTCGCAAATGCCTTGAAGTTCCGGAGAAGACCGAAGTTTTCAAGAACATTGATCACCGAGCCATAGATATCAATAATGATCTAACTTATCGTGAAGTGCCTATTCGTATCTTAGAAGAAGCCTTCAGAACCACCAAGACCAGAAGTATCAAGTTTCTCAACATCAAGTGGAGTAACCATACCGAAGAAGAAGCCACCCGGGAACGAGAAGATTGTACTAGGACTAAGTTTTCCTGAATCTCGGGATGAGATTCTGTTTAAGGAGGGAAGATTTGTAACACCTCAAAAATATTAATCAAGCTTATCAAGCTCTAATCACCCAAGTTTAGGGTTAACAAAAACTTTTGTTATTAAACTTGATATGAGTGCATGTGTGATTTGCATTAATGCATGAATGCTTGAAATTACCATGATTGATTGTTACAAATGATAAGGATTAGTTTAAAGTTGAATACTACATCATATAGATCACTTCCAAGAAAAATCAAATAAAATAAAACCAAATATAAGACACATGATCAAATGGTCATATTGGCCAAACTTAACCACTAGACCACTTTGGGTGTTCCTAGTAAAAGATTCCTAACAGAAACAATTCCAATTCTTTTCACCCCTTGCTAGACCAAGTAAAAGTGAATCCAAGAAAACTTTATAAATACAAAGAAACTATTTTTAAATCTATTTTAGAGGAAATTCAAAATTGAATCAAGTTCATATGCCTAGATCATCACGTTTCAAAAACCACTCAAACAAATTCCACTTGACAAATCCCAGCAAACCATAGACTACTAAGCAAGTAACAGATCACTCACCAAAAATCATTCAAAATTTGAAAGTAAATTTCATGCGCCATTTGGTTTAGCACCTGGTAGACACAGTACAACCTCAACCACTATACACTATTTTGATTTATCAATTGATCATCAAATGTACTCAATTCTACTCCACTACTTGCCCATGATCATTCCTAGTCCTTGGCCGTGTAGTGGAGAGGCTCCTCTCCACCGTTGCACCAGTGACATGCCCGTACCGAGCTAGCCATGCCGGTTGACCATGAACCAGTCGTTGCACGCCACGCCGTCCTCTCCCATGACACCTAGAGGATAGCCATGATCTCACCGCCACCCCCTGTCCACCCCTTGGGCGATGAGTGGAGACGCTGGAATCGCCGCGCCCATTTGATCCTCTGCCATGCCGAGAGCATGACGGAGCGCTGCAGCTGCCTTGCATGCACACCGCCGTGGCACCGGTGACCTCCCAGACATGATCGTTCACCGCCATGCTGTAACACCCCAGCATTAGAGCTTAGAAATAAGCTGAACACAGGTGTGTGCATTGCATTCATGCATAGAAATTCTGGATAATTTTCGCGCTTTTAAATTAAACTTGTCAATGAGATTGAAGCTTCTCTTAACTTGGTGGAACTAAAGTAGATCATCAAGTTCATTGCGATAAGTTTCAATATAACATTTTCTCAAACCTTATCTTTAGGGAATATAATTTGATCTAAGGGTAGATCAAATGTAATAAAACTAAGTCACAACACACAACTTAATAAGGAATACTTGATCTTCTAGAGATCATTACATGGTATTCCATACCACAACTCAAGGATGAATACATAATATTCTAAAGCTGATATCAAGGTATTACGTACAACACACTCTGAATACTAAGTCAAGTATATAAATTAAGTAAAAGAAAGTCTATAACTAAATCTTGATACACTTGATTGCCATAGTTATTCCTACCATGGGTATCATGGTAGTTCTTAAACATTAACTCTTATCACAAATAGAGTAGAAAGGGAAGTCAAGCTAAGACCATCCATCACATACCCTTAGTGTCATGTTAATAGATGACAATCCTATTTAACCAAGTCCTAGTGTCTATTGATCATCAATGTGTGTGATAAATTCTTGACCTAGCACATATAGACTCTTAGCTTTGACCTATTATATTGATCTTCCCAAAAACACTAGGTAAATTAGTAAAGAAGAAGGAACTAGTTATGGAAGGGTGTACCATCATCAATGGAATGAGATCCTTAGTGGTAAACCCATTGGATGTTGGGAGGAGTTAACGCACCTATGAGTTAACTAGAAGCAGTACCTAAACCCAAGAGTTTAGATAGTGATCATGGAGCTATAAGGAAGCTAATAGTAGTATTAGAATATCCAATGATAATCTTGTTAAGCCAAGTGGGCATAAACTTAAAGTAAGTTTTCTTAACAAGATAAATCCTATAGAGAGACTAGTACAAGTCTACTACTTAGTTGATGATAGATCTTGATCAGCCAGTTGAAGCCTAAGCTTTGCTTGATCAAGGGTTGGTGGTCATTATTCTCAAGTCACTTGAGAATAGATGACTAGCTGATAAAGAAGAGTTGTGAGTATACCGTATTAGGTAAAGCCCTAGTAAGAAGAATCATCTAGTTTGATTATGAGAAGTCAAAATCCAGAGTAGGATGAAGTATATAACATAAGTTGTAGGAGTAGTTGGAAGTATAATTGTGCCACCCCCTCCCGAATTTGTCCTCCGAGAATCCCTGTTATGCATATAACCACGATCCCATGATCATTTAGTCGTGGCACATAACCGACAAGTATCAAAGGAAACATCCGATAATTAAACGAATACATAACATACCTTAATAGCCCTTATGGCTACATTGATCAACATCAGTTGAAATTCCTTAAGCGTAGTGCCCGAGCCAGGCCTTAACCTACAAGCAACTGACTGGGAGAACGTCCTAGCTCGCATGGTCGCCGACACCACCTTCTTCTTGATATCTGACCAGGTTAATAGCCAGGGACAATGCCAGTGAGTACTTTGAATGTACTCGCAAACCACCTTAAGAGAGTAATAGTAACAAGGGGATATGCAATATGGCTGTGGTAGTAGGAGGGCTCCAAGAGGGGTTCTTTTATTAAATAGTTCTCTGGTAGATATGACATGTCCATTTGTTAAAACTTCTGTAAACATGTTGGGAAACCTTTTGGAAAAGTTTTGTAAACACTAGGATTGGGTCACCCATTTATCCCTTTTCCTCCGGTCGTCTCACGACCAAACTCCTTTCCTTCCCCTTCTGACCATCCCCTGGTCGAAACCTTTCTCCTTTCAGGCCATGCCATGGTCAAAACATTTCGAAAGCCTTTACTTTTCCAAAATCCTTTTTGAAAACAAAACCAGCACCGCTCTACAGCAACCTTCCCAACAATCCATGAACGTGGACATGGCTATTCGAATAGATTTACACTCTACAGAGATTGTACACTTTATCCACACCATCCGGCTACTCTGCCCTGATCTACACCGAACGTGGGTCGAGTAACCGATCAAGACTCTCCAAAAGCCCACTCAAGTATAAGTTCCTACCCTATGAGTGTTTTCCCCCTCAACACCGGGACGCCCTATATAGTTCACAGCCAACCGGAGCGCTTTTTCCACTTCCCGAGTGTGCGCTTTCAATGAAGGGCTCATAGTAACGCGTGGAGGTCCGTAGAGCCTTCGTTCCTTCTCTTGGTCGATGTTTTACATGGACTATTGTCCAGATAAGGCCCACCCTCCGGAGATTTGCATCCCCTATAGTTGTTGCGACACAGCTTACACCAGAATAAACAATCTTCAAATCTAGCCCTGTCCGATTTCAGGGTAATGTGGTTACACGGGTTAATTATTCTTGAAAACTACAAAGAACTGGGTGCGTTTTCGTAAACCTTTTTCCTCCGGTTTTTGTCCATCATTTTGTAAAACAAAACCCTTTTTCTTTTTTAAAAACTCTTCGGAGGTATCAGCTCACCAAGGTTTTATCATAAAACATTTAGTAAAACTTTTCCCTGGGGTTTTCCCATCCTCTAGTTCTGCTTCGACTAAAACGGGGTCTCCAAAGGGGTATGGTGTTATACACCATTTACTATGCTAGGGAAAGTAGGTAACACCAAGGGGGGTTGTACTTAACAGTACAAGGGTATAATGGTTTGGAGGAGCCAAGCCACTTACCAAGTATAAATCATCATATACTAAAAGAATGCAGTTTCGCAAACATAGATAAAACATGCATACATAAAATAGTAGGACAAGGTTTGTGAGCAAGAAGGTGGCTTGCCTGTGATCAGCAATATGGCATAATTGTCCCTGGATTTCTTCTTAGAATACCCAATAATATACAATAATAACCACTTCTTCTCGTCTCCGATGTAATCTCCACTATCGTCTTCGAGATAACACATGCAAACAAAAAAAAGCACAATCAACACAAGGCATACAAGCAAACATACATACAACAAGCAATTGAACAATCTCCAATTAAGGTTCAGTAGTTTTAGAGAGGATTGGATTTAGAAGATTGACATGGCCTTGGAGAAGGGGATGAACACCCTTTAGGGTTTATTGTCGAGGAACTACCTAAGAGGGGGTTTTGGACCAATTACCTATTCAGTATGATACCATTGTGTAAAAATGATCCCAACAGATAGGTGTTGATGAAATGAAACCAACAAAAGTGGTTTTACTATTTTATCACTTTTCTTGAATTACTTATGAATTTCCTAGTGATAAAAGCTCTAGTCTAAGGAAATAATTTACCAGAAAAGTTCTAGAGCTCCAAAAATTATTTCCTTGGATGATTTTGTAGGGTTTGATGTACTTAAAAGCTGAGAGTTAGAATCATGTAAAATAATTAACATAATGCCCTTTGGAATTTTACAAAGGCAGTTCTATAGACAAATTATCTTTGTCACCAAACTGAATATACAAGGACTTTTGATCTGAAGTAAATGGCAATGGATAGGTATTGCAGATACCTCCCAACACCAACTGGAATCACTATTTTTGGAGTTTAAGAGCTACTGTAGTGATTTATCTAGTGATAAATCTATATATACAGAAGTATTTAAATCACTAAAAATCGACAGAGGCTCAAAAATTAGGGATATCCTAGGGTTGGGTGGATATTGATGTACCTCCTCTAGGAGAAATGGAGTTGGGTCAATTGAACTCATGGTATAGCTTAGGGAAATTTGTAAAGTCATAATTAGATGGATCTTGTTATTTTTGCTACAGGAGTTTAATGGTTCCACTTGGAGGGAGGCCAAGGTCATGCCGTAGGTACATGTAGTACCTACCAGGGGCACTTGGGTTTATCCTATTTGGAGTTAAAACCTATAGATGGAATTAATTAGTAGAAGGGACACCTTCTGGTATTTAAATTACTAGGATTAATTTAGACAAAATTTTGGTTCAATTAGTGTACTGAATTTTGAGGAAAACATGGGGGTATCTAGAGAATTTTAGATCTAGGCATTTTGGGTCGTTTTCCATTTTCATTTTGTTTAAACTAAAGGCCAAATTTCTGGATTTGGACAAAACAATAAAGGGGAAATAGGTCATAGGCTAGATTTAGGAGGAAAATGGGCCATGCAGGGTGAATCGGCCCACCCGGGCTGTGCCTCACGCGGGAGGCTGTGGTTTTGAAACTGCAGGGCTGGGCCGGGCGGTCAGTGGCGGTTTCCCACGAAGGGGTACGGGGAAACCCTGGTCGTTCGACCAAGAGGAGATCGACAGCCGCCGCGCGTCTTCTTTCTGGCGACGCGACGAACAGGGGAAACCCTAGGGCGCGATTTAGAGGGGGTCAGGGGCTCACCAGCAGGGAGGAGAGGTGACATGGAGGGGACAGGGCGACGCGGAACTCACCAATGACCTCAACGGTGGGTGACAAGGTACGGTTTGGCGCCGGGAGGCGACCCGCCTGTCCACGCCCGAGAGGGAAGCGTCGGAGCTCGCCGGAGTTGGTACCTGCGACGCCAGCATATCGAGAAGAGGGAGATGGTTAGGGGCAGCTTAACCAGGGGATTTCACTAGAGCAAAACGAGGGGTAGGGAGGCAAAGAGGAGTGAGCTACACCTAGGGCTCGCCCATGGCCGAAACACCTTTGGTTGCTTCCCTCGGGCCGGTTACGGCAGGGATGGGGCTGGGGAGCTCAGGGGTGGTAGATCAGGGGTAGGGGAACAAGATGAGGCCACTTGCAGGGAGAGGGGAGCAGGGGTGATGGTGCTGCGAGCTCAAGCTCAACAATGGTGAAAAAGGGGTGGTTCTCCCTCTAGGGGTCAGTAGAGAGGGGAGGAAAGGGTGCGGGAGCTCTGGGAGATGAGAGGGGGCAAATGAGGCGTAGTAGGGGGAGTTGGTGACCTATGGCCCTAAATACCAAGAGGTGAGGGTCCAAGGTAGACTAGGCTCATGGAGGATCTTGGGCTGGTCCATGGCCTTCCCATTGCTGGCTAGGGGCGGTGGAGAGAGGGGTTGAGAGGTTCTGGTCGTGTAGAGGGTCAGAGAGAGGGGTGCTGCTGCAGCAAGAGTTTTTAATGGGTAAGATTGGAAAAGATCTAGTGTCTCTCTCATTCCAAACACGTGGGACAAACGTGGGGGGGGTGCTATAGTGCCTGCTATAGTGGTGGTCGACCTGGGTGTGTCCTGGTGCTGAGGAGAGGTACTGAGCAAGTTTTGATGAAGGTTGGAGAGAGTTTAGATTATGAGCTTGATTTATATCAAGTCTTGGTCGTATGATTTCTTATGAAGAACTTCTTAGATTTGTACCAGGTCCAGATGATCCAATGCTGCTGGTAGATAGGTATGGTCAATGTGTACTTTCAAGATTTATTTGGGATTTATTTGAGCATTTGTGATCCACTTTATATCAATTATCTAAATAATGCAAAATGGTTTTTGAGACTTGATGTGATATTTTTGAGATGGAAAAAGTGAGGTTTTGAGGTGATATGGTCTCGAATATGAATACACACTTAGGGGAATTTTCCCAAGATTTATTGTGGCTTAAAAGTATTTAAAACTATTATTATTCCATTTCTCCCATTTGAGAAAAAGGGAAAAAGGAATAGTAAAGGATCTCAAAAATATTTATTTTTGAGATGGAATGTAGGGTATGATATATGGACCTCGATTGAGCAAAATGTTGGAGAAGTGTTTTGGCAAAAACCAAACTTTCCATTGGGAAAGGAGTTTTGGAGATTTTGTCTATTAAAGGAATTAAATAGATTTGGTCGATAATAAATATGGATAAAATTTGATAAATCTTGATGATCAAGGTAGATAATGTATACAAGGTGTAACAAGCATTTGCAACCTTGGGATTGGAGAATCCAAGTTGATTTTGGTGAAAACTAGATATTTAAGGATCTTGGGTAAGATTGTTTTCATGCCACTAAAACCTTGTTGGATCTTGGCTCTCAAGGCTCCCCTAGGGGCATGGGATATATGAATGGATAGACCAAGTGATGTATATCGCAATGGTGTAGAGGCTTGAGCTGGATCCTACTTGAGCTCACCAAGACAGGCTTTCGAACTTTGAATAAACTAAGCCTGCCAAGGCAGATTATCAACTAGCCTTCAAAACCTTGTGGGTTTAAGAAGCACAAAGATCCAATTGGAAAAATTTAAGTAGGTATTGATATACTCATATGATTAGAACACAACCATGCAAAGATTTGGTCCATAGAAGGTTGGACGATGGTGTGAGTTTCTGTCAAAGTAGGCATGTTGATAAGATTTGCAGAAAAAGTTAGTTTCTTCCCTGCAAAACCATCAAGAACAAGTGGCTTAGAGGATGATCTAACCGAGGGAAAGAGTGGGCCTTGGTAGTCCTTAGGATGCTTAACATGATTGTTCAAATGCATTTTCAAAAATGCACAAGGGTTGAGAAACGGAGACATTCAAAAAGGTGATGTTGGAATAGATTCCAGACTTGGAGTTAGAGTTTTTGACTAGAATGTGGGTGGTGATGATTTTGATGGGATGCAAGGTACCAAAGCATCATAAAGTGGATGAGTTTGAAGAGTATATTGAGCAGAAGGGATCCTACTTGACATTGGTCTTCATTTACTTTGAAACTTCGAGAATGGATCACTGCATAATTGATCTGGTTAAGGGTTTTAGATGACCACCTAGTAGCTAGGGATTAGATCCAGCTTTGTAGTCGTGCTTAGGATTTGGGGGTTTCAAGTATCTTGATCTAGTGATGAGATCGTATGGTGGCTCACTTAGCTCCTTAAGCAAACAAGTCAAACAGCAGATCAAAGCAATTCATCAGACAACAGATCAATGTAACTCATCTTATAAACTAAGCAAATCCACTACTAGGGTTACCATCAAGTATAACTTGAGGTAAAGTTGGGAATTTTGAAGAGGTTGGATTTTGAATAAGATGAGAGTCCTTTCTATTTATACCAAGAGTAGAATTCAATAGCTTAATAAAGGTGTTTTGGAAACCTAGAGAGAAGAGTAGTTGAAGGTTCTTTCTTGAAAACATAAGGAGATTATAGTATATAGCTCTCCATAGTTTGGTCAATAGAAGCTACTAACTTAGTTGGTTTTGTAAAGGTATCTTGGCTCAAGTTTTGTATTGTCAGAACATTTGAGAATATGGAAAATAAGCCAAGACAATTTTGTGAAATAGCTTTTGTCAACTGGTGTTGAGGTAAAGAGGATATCATCTAATACACATTCATATGTAGAAGCACATCCAAACAACAAGTAAACACTTCAGCATTAAACAAGAAAAGTTTTTTTTCCCTTGATTTTTGCATTCTGGACAACTAATCAGGGTTGCTTAAATTGGGATGTTACAATAATAGTTTACCCAAGCTAGTACAAGAACAAACTAGTATTATGGGAGTAGTACTATACCTATTTCAAAGGATTGATATCCTTTGTTATGTATAGTGAGAATTGTAGTCTTTTAACCCTTTGGAAGTAGTTGCAAGATGAAGTTAAGGAAGTTAATAGATGGAGTTATCAGTAGCTACATTGATAGGTGCATCAATGGTAGTTAATTAAGAGGAGTTATATACCAGGAGTAAGAATGGAGTATTGTTGGAGTGGCATGACCATGTCATCATATGATGATGGATATGGTGTAGTCAGAGGATTGTCTTATGCAGGAAGATGTGATCTTTTGTGAATAATATAAGAGAGATATATAGATTATATTTAGGAAAGTAATTCCTTATCTAAACATAAACTTAGTGAAGTATTAAGGTAAGGAGTCTTTAGAAGCCTTAACCAAGATCATTTCAACCTAGGACTGGAACCAGGTCTACCTATTTGTTTTAAATTAGAATAAAGAGGGTAGCTAAACCAATCCCTAGTTTTAGGCAGCCAATGGACAGTAGCTCTTAGTCAAATAAAATGTCTATGAGATAAGTAGAATATCAGATGATTGTTTATGGATGAAAACCTTGTCTACTTTATTATTTTAAACCCTAATAGAAACTTAGTCTCATAGGATCATTAAGGTCACACGAGGAGAGTGTTCTGTTGTAATTCTAGACTCTACAAAACAAGTAGGATTGGATTTGGTGAAATCACCAAATAGAGAGAACCCTGGGATTCAAATCACCATATTATAAACCTAGGATTTAAACCAACATCTAATATGGTTATTAAAAGAGGTTAAATATACATATATTCCATGACTATCATTCACCATCATAAATCATTAGCCTCTTAAAGAACTACTAATACATTATTTTAGTGGTAATATAAATCATTTCTATAAGAGTTTCTTATAGGAAATAAACTCTAAAACCCTAAATTATATTTATTATTAAATAAAAGAACCTTGCATATAATAACATATTTTGTATACACAATAAGAAATGTAGAGAAATTTTTTATAATTAATCTCTATCATAATATCCATGTCTTACAAAAAAAATTCTGGATGTTTAAACCCTTGAAGGAATTCCAATTTGAAAGGAATATATAAATAGAAAAGAAAACATATAATAGAAACTAGATAAAGAAAAAAAAGTCATCAAAACCGGCCCATGGCCCATTTCCTTGCGCTAACCATCGCCCGCGTGCGCCAACCGCCATTGCTCACTCCCTTTGCCACGACCTAGTACCAGCCCATTTAGCCTCCCTCTCTTTGACTGACGGGTGGGACCACAGATGGACCGCGGGTTAACTCGTAGAAACATTAGGGGGTTTTCTGGAAAAGTGTCGTCATCGTCACCGCGACGCACACATGCAGCTCGTTGGAGGATCGCGCCGCCGCTAGATGCGCATCACCGACATCAGCAGGAATCAACCGCCCAGATGCTCGCCGCCGTCCTGCCCGAGGATAAGAATGACACTGAGATGTTTTCCGTCCGTCCTCATCCTCACTTCCCTCCCTCTCTAGAGCTCTCTCTCTCTCTGCACACGGACGAAACCCTAGCTCTCGGCCACCCCAAATCGCCGATGCTCCGAGCCATCCCATGCCCGGAAAAGTAGCCCAGGAGTTCCACCATGATCTTCTACATCGGCTCGCAGAAGGAATTGAACCGGGGTTCACGGAATCAAGCCCCATGACGTCTTCTTCCTCGACTCTGACGAGGTCCGCCGTCGTCCGTGTCATCGTCTCCGACTTCCTCTGGCCTCCACATCGTCCCCAACACCACCACAGTGAGATTGCGAGTCTCCTATGGTCTCTGTTCGCTGGCGTGTGTTTCATAGCAATTGTCCACCGTGCATCGCCGTGCACAGCCATTGGACACCGTCGTGTCCTGTTCTCCGGCAACCAAAAACAAGCGGCACAACCACCATTAGATTCGCCTCGTTCTCCATGTTCGAACCACCCCAACCAAGCCTACCAAAACCATCTCAATCATCGCCGCCGTTCACTGTCCGACCGTCTCCGGCGAAGTGACGTCACCACGACGTCAGCTCTGCATCACCACTCTGCCACGTCGTTAGTTGGACTGGTCCACGCCCACGTGGTTACCGACGTGGCGAATGGCCCACTAGTTAGTGGCTCTGAGGTAGATTAAGTTGAGTATAAAAAGTCTTTGCCTCGCGTGGCAGATGACGTGGCCACAGACCCACATGTCTGTGACTGGTATAAAAAGGTAATTCCTTTTTTAGGAAATAGATTAGATATTATAAATTCGATTATAAATATATTATAGGAATCCAATAAAATGATTAAATCTTAGTAAATCAATATCTTTTGTTTTAGAAATCAGAAAAATATATATTATATATAAAAATATTCAGAAAAATAAACTCTATATTATCACATTTTATTTTCCAACTTAAATAATATAATAATTACTATTAGTAAATAAGCTATTTAGGATAAATCTTAAATAAGGATTTTATTATTTAAAATCGATAAAAAAATATGTATAATTTATCATAATTCATAGAAAAACAAAATATAGACTTATAAATTTGTTTTATATATTTTTGTATCACTTAGTTAATCATTATTATTTATTAGGTATTTATAAAGTGATAAAACTTATAAAAATCATATCTTATTACTTAGAAATCACAAAAATACTTATAATAAACCAAAATGATCACAAAAATCAAATCTACACACTAAAAATATCAACTCTCACTTTTGAAGTTAAATAAAAGGTAAAGTCTAATAAATCTTATTTTAACCCTTTTATTTTATTTTAATTCCTTAAAAGTATATAAATATTTACTATTGCCTTTAGCATTATTTCTTTAAAGTTGAAAAATGTAGTAACAAGTTCAATTAATGATTGATGAATTAAAAATTAAGTGTATTCTAAATTTTGTCCATTATAAACCATCAAAGTAGTATATTGGTTATCAACAAAGATATTATGCATCTATAAAATCACCAAGAGACTAACTACCAATTATTTTACAAGTTGGAAAAGCTACTCAATGGTTTAAACCATGTTTTTAAGTAATGTAAGTAATGCCTTATCTATGCTTATAAAAGGTAAGCATTAATAAGAAAGTGAGTCTATTCACTTAAAACTTTAATAAAACACCACCTCATCCAAATAATAATACTTAAATTCTAACTTTGTGGAATGTTAATAGGTCAACCATCTATAATATGGTACTTTGTTCAAAACATGTAAATCTCCACCACTTATGCTGTGATTGTTTAATGTAGTAATGTTTTCCTCTTTAATAATCTTAACTAATAAGAAAACCTTAAAGTGTTAGCCTTAAGTTTACATGCTTTTTACTTTGTAAAGTAATATTTTCCTCAAAGGTTATTCTTTTAAGAAACATTAAAAGTGATCCTTAAACACTTCTTTAAAATCTCTAATTGATTCTTACTCTTGGTTAAGAAATATTTCAGGTACCATGACCCAGTTGAGTGCTTTAGTACTATATGCTACTTGTTGTGTTTACATATTGTTCCGCACACACTCACAAGCCTTCATAAGAAACACAAGTGTGAAACTGATAGAAAAGTGCAACACATTCTAAAGAACCATTCCCAGTTTCCGAACCCTAGATTAGATACGATTATTCTGGGGTTTCGCGTTTATCAAATTACATTACATTACTTATGCATCATTGCATCTTGCTTATTTGAACATTAGTCCTTACTAGACCAATGATGTTACTTTCAGAATTTGGATCTTCTAATGTCTCGAAGACCGTGAGTGCATAATCTTGCAATCACAAAAGGCAAGTTCACAACTTGCTCATGTCCTTTAATTATTTTCTATCAAATGCTTGTAACTCAAATGTTGTCCTCACCTACATTTCAAAAAGGACAGAAAATACTATTTTCATAATAATATGATTATGGATTACTTACCAAGTGGTAATAATCTATTGATATAATTATGGACTTAACAACCAATGTCGCCAGTGATTCTAGCGCCGTATATTATGCGTGAACCATGAGATTTGGAATGGAACGGAGAAGTCAGCTATATCTTCTTCCTTTCGTATGGACGGATGACCTTATCGTGAGGCTGTTGATTTCTCATGGAGTTCCAGAGAATCCAGCACATGGGTGGGACCACTTAGTTCCTAGCGAGCTAGGTGTCCAGATTATCTGTGCATAGCTGTTTGGGTCTAAGTTCACCATAGCTGATGGTGACTGCCAAACAGAGCTGTTTACGGAGTCTCCGAGAGGCTACCCAAAGAGTAACCGTGGTTGTTGTCTCGGGGAATCGTGTCTTCATACGGGGTCGCGAAGAGGGCAGATATTGGCTTGGATCTTAGGTTGGGCCTCAAACCATGGAAGTTTAAATGGGGATATACTCCCAGTTGTGCAACAAAGCTTAAGGTCTCTTGTGGGAAAACTGACACACATCTGTAGAGTGTAAGAATTGTGACATGTTACTACCTGTTCCGGGAAGGAGCTACGAACGCGGCAAGAAAGGAACCCCACGAAGGTTCTGGTCAACCTGTGAAGGCTGTCGGACATAGTTTTCAGAATAAAAGCAACCTTTGAAGAAATGTTTATGAAAACCTACATTGCCTACGACCTATGTTCTATGGTTGTAGAGAACAAACTGGTATTATGGGAGTAGTACTATACCTATTTCAAAGGATTGATATCCTTTGTTATGTATAGCGAGGATTGTAGTTTTGCAACCTTTGGAAGGAGTTGCAAGATGAAGTTAAGGAAGTTAATAGATGGAGTTAGTAGTAGCTACATTGATAGGTGCATCAATGGTAGTTAATTAAGAGGAGTTATATACCAGGAGTAAGAATGGAGTATTGTTGGAGTGGCATGACCATGTCATCATATGATGATAGATATGGTGTAGTCAGAGGATTGTCTTATTCAGGAAGATGTGATCTTTGTGAATAAGATAAGAGAGATATATAGAGTATATTTGGGAAAGGAATTCCTTATCTAAAGATAACCTTAGTGAGGTATTAAGGTAAGGATTCTTTAGAAGCCTTAACCAAGATCATTTCAACCTAGGACTGGAACCAGGTCTACCTCTTTGTTTTAAACTTAGAATAAAGAGGGTAGCTAAACCAATTCCTAGTTTTAGGAAGCCAATGGAGAGTAACTCTTAGTCAAATAAAATGTCTAAGAGATAAGTAGAATATCAGAAGAGTGTTTATGGATGAAAACTTTGTCTGCTTTATTATTTTAAACCCTAATAGAAACTTAGTCTCATAGGATCATTAAGGTCACATTAGGAGAGTGTTCTATTGTAATTCTAGACTCTACAAAACAAGGAGGATTGGATTTGGTGAAATCATCAAATAGAGAGAACCCTGGGATTCAAATCACCATATTATATACCCAGGATTTAAACCAACATCTAATATGGTTATTAAAAGAGGTTATTATAAATATATTCCATGACTATCATTCACCATCATAAATCATTAGCCTCTTAAACCACTACTAATACATTATTTTAGTGGTAATATAAATCATTTCTATAAGATTTTCTTATAGGAAATAAACTCTAAACCCTAAATTATATTTACTTTATTAAATAAAAGAACCTTGCATATAATAACATATTTTGTATACACAACAAGAAATCTAGAGAAATTGGTTATAATTAATCTCCATCATAATATCCACGTCTTACAAAAAAACTCTAGATATTTAAACCCTTGAAGAAATTCTAATTTGAAATGAATATATAAATATAAAAGAAAACAGATAATTGTAACTGGATAAATAAATAAAATAGTCATCAGAACTGGCCCATGGCCCATTTCCTTGCGCTAACCGTCGCCCGTGTGCGCTAGCCGCCACTACTCTCTCACTTCGCCATGGCCCAGTACCAGCCCATTTAGCCCCCCTCTCTCTGACTGATGGGTGGGACCACAGATGGACCGCGGGTTAACTCGTAAAACATTAGGAGGTTTTCTGGAAAAGTGTCGTCGTCGTCACCGCGACGCACACAGGCAGCTCGCTGGAGGATCGCGCCACCCCTTGATGCGCATCTCCAGCGTTAGCAAGAATCAACCGCCCCGATGCTCGCTGCCGTCCTGGCCGAAGATAAGAACGACACCGGGACATCTTCCGTCCGTCCTCATCCTCACTTCCCTCCCTCTCTGGATCTCTCTCTCTCACTACACACGGCCGAAACCCTAGCTCTCAGCCACACCAAATCTCCGACGCTTCGAGCCATCCCGTGCCTGGAAAAGTAGCCCAGGAGTTCCGCCATGATCTTCTATGTCGACTCGCTGAAGGAATCAAACCGGGGATCACGGAATCGAGCCCCATGACGTCTTCTTCCTCGACTCTGACGAGTGCTGGCGCATGGTTGATGTGGGAGCTTCTTCTTCTTCAATTCACCGGCAACGGCGCCAGAAAATAGCTTGATGTCTACGCACTTCTATTCTTGTAGACAGTTGTTGGGCCTCCAAGTGCAGAGGTTTGTAGAACAGCAGCAGGTTTTCCCTTAAGTGGATTACCCAAGGTTTATCGAACTCAGGGAGGAAGTGGTCAAAGGTATTCCCTCTCAAGAAACCCTACAATCAAGATACAAGAAGTCTCTTGTGTCCCCAACACACCCAATACACTTGTGAGGTTTATAGGTGCACTAGTTCGGCGAAGAGATAGTAAAATACAAGTGGTCTTGATATAAGACAACGGTGCTAGAAAATAGCTTGATGGCATGGAAGAGACTAAAGGCAAACTAAAATAAAGATGAAAGTAAGCAAACATGTAATAGATCTAAGTGCAACGGTGTTTCAATGCTTAGAAACAAGGCCTAGCGATCATACTTTCACTAGTGAACACTCTCATATAAATATCATCTTTTTATGATACTACTCTGAACTACTCTCCGGTTGGACACTCTAATCCATGGTAGGGCTATAACAGCACACCTCAATGTTTGGTTTCCCCATCTAGATAACCCCACACTGTCACCTTGAGCTCTAGATGGTTCCAATAAACACCACAATTTCATAGAGACATGCAACGCCAAATATAACTCATAACAAGTATTTGTAATCTCTAACCTAAGTGCCACCATGGTGTGCACGCTGTCACTTACACACATAGGGAGAGAAGAGATCTAATAAAGCACTTGAGTAGCAAAGTAGATCTAATTGATTACAAAGCTCATGATCACAATATGATCATGCATAGAGAGAGATGAACACATAGCTACCGGTAGAACCCTTAGCCTCGAGGAAGAACTACTCCCTCATCATCATGGGAATCAGCAACGACGATGGAGAATGTGGTGGAGATCGATGGAGATGGCTCCGGGGGCACTTCGCCGTCCTAGTAGGGTGCCGGAACAGAGACTTTCTGTCCCCCGAGTCTCCCCTTCGGTGGCGGTGGCGCTGCAGAACTTTTCGTGGTTGGAGGCGTTTTGATTTAGGGTTTCTGCATCGGAGGCTTCTTATAGGCGAAAGGGCAAGGTAAGTGGAGGCCGGAGGGGCCCACGCCACCTGGTGGCGCGGCTAGGGGGGCCCACACCACCTGGTGGTGCGGCCAGGGGGACCCACGCTACCCTATGGTGTGGTTGGCCCCTGGCCCCTCTCCGTCTCGTCTTCTGGCTCCGTGTTCCCCTCGGTGAAATATTGACTGTCTTTTGTCCTGTCCAATTCCCAGAATATTCATTTTCTGACTTTCTGGAACCAACAAAGCAGAAAACGGGCAACTGGCACTGTGGCATCTTGTTAATAGGTTAGTTCCAAAAAATGCATAAAAGTATCTCCAAATGTAGATAAAACATAAGAAAGTAGATATAAAACAAGCATGGAACATCAAAAATTATAGATACGTTAGCAACGTATCAACATCCCCAAGCTTAACTCCTGCTCGTCCTCGAGTAGGTAAGCGATAAAAAGAAAGAATGAATTTTGAGGTGACATGCACCATCATAAACTTGATCAAAGTGTTTGTAAAACATGGATAGCTAGGATCATAGTACTTCAACATAGCATGAAAGATAAAGTTCTAGCAATAAGACATAGCAACTATGTTGCAACATGAAAAGGCACAAACAAAAGATTCATGAATAACAATGCTTTGCAAGACGTTTGTTTGTTTCACATAAAGAAAACATAACATAGTGGCATTCAACTTGTCCCTCATAATGTAGCAAATCATAATTGCATATGACACCTTCAAAGGTTATAAGGTTGACTAGATACAAATAGTTTAAGAACAAGCAATATCAAAATTATGCATCAATCAACAAGTCTTGGGACAATGGACGTTAAACTAAGAATGGCCACTATGCTCTCTCAATAGGTGCATAAAGATAGAAGATGGAGACTCAACATAAAAGTAAAAGAAAGGCCTTCATAAAAGTAAAACTTATTAGCTTTCAACTCTCATTGCCCCTATCATAAGCATCTTTAAGTGATTAAGGTTAAAGTGACACAACTAAGAGGATATGCTTGACAAGTTATAAGCTGAAATCTCATGTCCCCTACTTACGAAGACCGAACCTCATGCTACTCAATTTTAGTCACAAGTAAGCTCTTGTCATTGTAAGTACATATGTATCATAGAGAACCGCCAACGGGGTACCCCTTGCACATGATACAGGAGTTATCCCATAATTAAAATGACAAGGCAAGCAGACAATGAGCATCTCAGTGATCTTTTTATTTGCTATATGCATAGGTTTTTATTTAGGATGCTTCATAGAGTGCTCATTATGGTTATGCTGCAAGTTTCCACCATGATTAGGCATGGCTTAGGCTAGCGGCCCATGCGTTTCTCTAACACACATACAAACTCCATGATCTTACAAGTTCCACTTTTATTTCACACCGCCGGGATCCATAAGCAAAAGAATCATGATATTAACGGGGTACAATGTACAAGTGCAATGTTGAAAGCGTTCCCCATGATACATGGTTCTGCTAATTTCAACTTATAAAGCGCAAGCATATACGCAACAAAGATGGACACAATGGTTCAAGTTTATTAAGTGCAAGAAAAGTAAAGTTTGCCATCAAGTTCGTGAGAGCTTTAATCACTAATTTTCACATAACAAGTTTAATTCGTAAGGTAGATAAAAACATGAATATACTTGGAATAGAAAATGCTAATAGGTAGGTATGGTGGACTCTTTGGAATAACTTGGTTTTATTTGGAGTTGGATACATGAGTGGAACTCATACTTGGTTACGGAGGCTAGCAAAAGACTGGGAGCGACCAACTAAGAGAGCAATAATGGCCATAATCATGCAAAGCGACAAAACATTATTAATTAAAGCATAAAGTGATATTACAAGTCAAAAACTAAAGGATAATAAAGGATATGGTGACTTGGGATAGTCATAACATGGTTTGAGCATGCGCAAAGTCAACCCAAATAAAGCATCAAAGGAGAATACCACAATATTATGCTTTTAATATTCTAAAACAATGCATGATTCTTCCAAGGCACATTAAGCAATCTCAATTATTTATAACATGTCATGCTACATCAAATAATCACTAAGCATAAAGCCAAAACAATATCAAGCATGACATGACAAAGCATAGGCCACAGTCAAAAACAAGCTCCTTTTACCACTTAAGCATGAACTTTCCTAATCTTTTCCAACACCAAACGACTTATTTGAAAGAACTCACAAATATAATAATAAATAAAGATCAGTGAGCTTGTCTCAAAAATCCAAAAGGAAGAACTAAAAAGTTCTAAGCTGAAAGCATAAGAAAACTAAGCCTAAACACAGTGCTAGCAAAATAGAACACTCACAAAACAATAAGAATGAAAACTAGAGTGTTCTAGGCAATGAATAACAGGGTGTGCCTCTCTCCAAAAGAAATTTGTTGGGATCCAACCAACTTATTCAAGAAAACTAAGAAAACCAAGAAAACGAAAACCAAAAATGAAAAACAAAGACGCTCCAAGAATCAACACAACTGTGCATGAAATAATAAAAATGAAGTGTTTGGAAGAAAACTGAGATTTTTATTGATGAAGAAGGGGATGTCTTGGGCATCCCCAAGCTTTGACGCTTGTACTTCTTGGATATTTCTTGGGGTGAACCGGGGTGGCATCCCCAAGCTTGATCTTTAGTCCATTCTTCATCTCATTACATCATTCCTTCCATACACCTGGAATTTTTCCTTCATACAAAACTTCACACAATCTTTATTAGCAACATTAGTGCACTCAAGATAATAGGTCTTAAGGTTCAGTTACAACACCAATAAACTTCCATTAGAACACTAGATACTGAAGCACTTCCCTCAAAAAGCTCAATTCCCCAAAAGAACTCAAAAAGGAACCAACAAGAAGAAAATGCAAATAATTGCACAAATCTGTCAAAACAGACCAGCAGGTAAAAACGAATTTTTTCGAAGACCTTCTGTTGCTCAAATCAAAAAGTGTTAAACTAACAAAAGTTAGATAACAACCTGTGGCATAGGCACAAAAAATCATGCCTCAAAACGACGTACAAAGATTTTACACGAATGTTTACAGCGAAGCACAAAAATCTGTTTCGGGACAGCAACTTTCACAAGTATTACTTCTTTCTCATTAGAGGTTACTCTTGGCACAAAAAGCAAATAAAAAGGATAAGGAGCGGTTATTACAGAGGTAATAACTTCCAAGACTCATCTAAAACTTTTGGGTTATCTCCCAATAAGTACTTTTCTTTAACGCCTTTAAATTAGGCATGATAGTTTGAGAAGATGCTCACATAGGAAATATGAATTGAAGTAAAAGAGAGCATCAGGAAGCAAATTCAAAACACATTTAAGTCTAACCCACTTCCTATGCATATGAATCTTGTAAAGAAACAAGTCATGAAAGCACAAAGCAACAAGCATAGGAAAGCAAAACAAGTGCAACTTCAAGACTTTCAACATAAAGAGGGGAAACCTAATATTGTTGAGATACATAAGACCATGTTTCCCTCTCTCATAATAACTTTCAGTAGCATCATGAATAAAATTAACAATATAACTATCACATAAAACATTCTTATCATGAGCCACATGCATAAAATAATTAATACTCCACATATAAGCATAGTCATTCTTATTAATCGTAGTGGGAGCAAATTCAACAAAATATCTATCATTATTATTCTCATCACCATAATAATCAAATATAGGAGGCATATTGTAATCATAATTAATTTTCTCCTCAATAGTAGGTGGACTGAAAATATCATATTCATCATTGTAATCATCATATATTGGAGGTTTTGTATCATCATAAGCAATAGAATAGCTATCTTCCAAAGCTGGGAAACTAAAAAGATCATTTTCATAAAAACTAGCTTCCCCAAGCTTAGACTTTTCCATAGCATTAACAATAATGGTGTCCAAAGAATTCATACTAACAACATTGCTATTAGCATGCAAATAAAGTTCCATGGATTTTTTAATTTTCTCTTCAAACACTTCATGTCCTAACTCACGATAAATACTATAAAGCTCTCTAATTTTTTTGTTGTTTTCCATTAAGACTAACTAGTGAAAATAAAAACAAGAAACAAAAAGATATAATTGCAAAATCTAAAGGAAATAACTTCGAGCACTCACACTAGAGGATCTGAGTACCTTTTACCTTACCTCCCCGGCAACAGCGCTAGAAAATACTTGCTGGTGTGTGGTTGACGTGGGAGCTTCTTCTTCTTCAATTCCTCGACAATGGCGCCAGAAAATAGCTTGATGTCTATGCACTTCTATTCTTGTAGACAGTTGTTGAGCCTCCATGTGCAGAGGTTTGTATAACAGGAACAAGTTTTCCCTTAAGTGGATTACCCAAGGTTTATCGAACTCAGGGAGGAAGTGGTCAAAGGTATTCCCTCTCAAGCAACCCTGCAATCAAGATACAAGAAGTCTCTTGTGTCCCCAACACACACAATACACTTGTCAGGTGTATAGGTGCACTAGTTCGGCGAAGAGATACTAAAATACAAGTGGTATGGATATAAGACAATGGTGCTATAAAATAGCTTGATGGTGTGGAAGACACTAAAGGCAAACTGAAATAAAGATGAAAGTAAGGAAACATGTAACAGATCTAAGTGCAACGGTGTTTCAATTCTTAGAAACAAGGCCTAGGGATCATACTTTCACTAGTGAACACTCTCATATAAATATCATGTTTTTATGATACTACTCTGAACTACTCTCCGGTTGGAAACTCTAATCCATGGTAGGGCTATAACAGCACACCTCAAAGTCCGCTTTCCCCATCTAGATAACCCCACAGTGTCACCTTGGGCTCTAGATGGTTCCAACAAACACCACAATTTCATAGAGACATCCAACTCCAAATATAACTCATAACAAGTATTTGTAATCTCTAGCCTAAGTGCCACCATGGTGTGTACGCTGTCACTTTCACGCACATAGGGAGAGAAGAGATCTAATAAAGCACTTGAGTAGCAAAGTAGATCTACTTGATTACAAAGCTCATGATCACAATATGATCATGCATACAGAGAGAGATGAACACATAGCTACCGGTAGAACCCTTAGCCTCGAGGAAGAACTACTCCCTCATCATCATGGGAATCAACAACGATGATGGAGATGGTGGTGGAGATCGATGGAGATGGCTCCGGAGGAACTTCCCCATCCCAGCAGGGTGCCGGAATAGAGACTTTCTGTCCCCCGAATCTCCCCTTCGGTGGCGGTTGCGCTGCGGAACTTTTCATGGCTGCAGGCTTTTCGATTTAGGGTTTCTGCATTGGAGGCTTCTTATAGGCGAAAGGGCAAGGTCGGTGGAGGCCAGAGGGGCCCACACGACCTAGTGGCGCGGCTAGGGGGACCCGCGCCACCCTATGCTGTGGCCGGCCCCTGGCCCCTCTCCGTCTCGTCTTCTGGCTCCGTGTTCCCCTCGGTGAAATATTGACTTTGGCTTTTGTCCCGTCCAATTCTGAGAATATACATTTTCTGACTTTCTAGAACCAAAAATAGCAGAAAACAGGAAACTGGCACTATGGCATCTTGTTAATAGGAGTTCCCGAAAATGCATAAAAGTATCTCCAAATGTAGACAAAACATAAGAAAGTAGATATAAAACAAGCATGGAACATCAAAAATTATAGATACGTTAGACACGTATCAACGAGCTCCACCGTCGTCCATGTCGTCGTCTACGAGTTCCTCCGGCCTCCTCATCATCCCCAACACCACCAAAGTGAGATTGCGAGTCTCCCTATTGTGGGCTCCCCCGAATTAACCATCCGAGAAATCCCTGTTATGTATATATCCACATTCCCATGATCAGTGAGCCGTGGAACATAACCGAAAAGTATTATTACAACATCTGAAACATAACGAAATTACAAGACTTACATAAATACCATTATGGCTACACCATCTTTAGAAGTGGAACATCATCATGCGCAGAGCCCAATCGTGCCTCAAGCTACAGGCGACTGACTGGAAAGACGGCCTAGCTCACTGGACGTCACCTTAATCTTCTGATGCCAAACCTCTGAATGCCTGGCCAAGTAAATTGCCAGGGATAATGCCACGAGTAGATTTGAATGTACTCGCAAACCACCAAGATAAGTGAAATAAGGAATGCAGGTGTGGCTGCGGCGAGATAGCTCTATCTAGGGTTGTTTTGAAAATGCCTAAAATATCTCTTGTAGTTACGACATCTCCATATCGTTGTTGAAAAAGAGTTTTTGGAAACATGACTCTGTTTTATAAATCAATATATCGACATATCTTTGTTGGAAACCTTTTTGAAAACAGTTTTGGAGTAAAGACCCTTTTGTAAACCTCTTTGACCTCCCCTGGTCAAAACAACACTTTCGAACTCAGGTTTCCCTCGGAACCTCCATACTTTCATCCATTCTTTCCAAACAAACCACTGTTTGGGTACTCCTAGCCATCACCTTTACAACTATCCTTGACCGTGGACGCGGCTATTCGAATAGATTATACTCTGCAGAGTTTGCGCACTTTCCTCACAAGAATCAATACATCCGCCGAGATAAAACCACGGCCCACTACTCACAGTAGATGGGGGTCTGGATAATCAAACCTAACCTTTCGCTTGTCTACCCTAGCAAAGGCTGCTCTTCCATTTGGGTTTGTTCTCCCCGGCAACGAGTATGTGGCTCCCAGCCATAGTCCTGCCTTCCGTACATGCGTATACCCAACCGTAGCTTGGCGTATACCTTAACTTGGTGACTCCACTTCCTTCCGTACCACCTAAGTCATACTGTCCGCGGGCGACCCAATTGTTGCACCGGCACTCCTGCCAAGACAGGCTCACTCTTGCCGAAGCAAGCTACAGGCTCCAGATCCGTAGATCTGTTAGCGCCTGCCCGGAATTCAAGGGATCTCTCCCGGTAAGCATTGTACAAGCTGCCCCGGCTAAAGAAGACAAACTACGAGTTAAGCCCCAGCACCTGGGGTAATGTGGTTGCACTGATAAAATTGTTTCGGTAAAGGCGTAGAACATCCCTTCAGTTTCTCATGTCCATTTTCTCATTTCTCATCAACACCACTTCTTTAGTTAAAACATCCGCTTGGAACGATGCCTCTTCCCAAGGGTTTTGCAAAGTACTTTATAAACATTTGTAGTAGTGTAAATCCCAAAACAAGTTATTTTCTCAAAGCCAGAGTTTCCAACGAGGTAGGATGCTAACCATCATACTCGCGGTCTGAAGGGAGAAAAATGGTAGGTACAGCAGGGTGATGCCACGAGGGACATAAAGTTATAACTTGGAGGAGCCAAGTTATTCACGCAGTATTTATAAAACAAGACATGTAGATGAATAAAGCAATTTATAAAGGAGGTACAAAATAGGTAGTAAAAAGGGTAGAACAAGTATCAGAATTCGGGAAATGGTGGCTTGCCTGTGATCAGCAGTAAGTCCCTGGACTTCTTTATATAACCAAGAATACCCAACAAATAGTAATAAGAAGTCCCTTCCTTCTTGTCGTCAAATACTCACACTATCGCCGTCATCGAGTATACATGCATGCAGACAATACCACAATCAATGCAAGGCATACATGCATCAAACCATACAGCAAACAAACATAAGGGAAACTACTTAACTTAGTAGGTTTTGGAGGAGTTGGGTATCAATAGTGGAATTACTAGATTCCCATATAGGTGTTTTTCCCTTTGGAAGATCGTTGTCTCGGATATTTACCAAGGAATTTGGGTGAAGGATTGAGGTCTGTAGGATATTGATGTGCAAAAATGATATCCCTAGATAGGTCTTGTCAAAACAAGACCAACACAAGTGGTTTCACTAGGTTATCATTTACCTAGATTTAGTTATGCTTTTTATAGTGGGGTAAACTCTAGTTTGAGGAAATAATTCACCAGAATTTATATGGAGGTGCAAAAATTATTTCCTTTGGTGGTTAGATATCTTTTGATGTACTTAACCACCTAGAGGTGTAATCAAGTCAAAATAATTACCAAAATTCCTGAGGAAAATACCAAAGGATGTTCTGTATGGTTTTTCTCTTTTTTCACCAGATTAATTCTACAGAAGATCTTGAGTGTAGTCCAAGGGCATGTGGTATGAATTTAGAATACCTTTCTGTAGAAATTTAATTCACTCTTTTTGGAGTTGTCAAACTCCTGGAGTGATTTATTTAGTGAAAATACCACTTAAAGAAGTATTTAATTCACTGCAATTCAACCAGAGCTCAATAAAGTATGAGTTGCTTGGGTTTGATAGATTTTTACTATAGTCATCTAGGGGAGTTGCAATTAGCCTAATAGGTGCTATAGAGATGCCTAGGGAATTTTGTAAAGTCAGATGGTGATTGTTTTTGTGTTATTTTGGTTACAAAAAATATAATGCTCCACTTGGCATGAGGTTAAGGTCATGAGAGAGGTATATGGAATAACTACCAGAGACAATTTGTTTTACTCCATTTAGGTTTATAAAATTTTCTACAGAATTTAATTAGTGCAGAGGATACTTATTAGTATACTAAATCTCAGAAAATTATCAAAATAAGCTTGGTCCAAGTTTTTGTACTGCATGTTCAGGAAAACACTCAGGAACCCTAGGAATTTTAGATATGGGAAAATAGAGTTGGTTTCCATTTTCTTTGGGATTTAAATCAATAGCCCAAATTAGTAGATCTGGTGGAAAAACAAAAAAAGATAAAAGGGGCCGCCTGGGATGGATCTGTGGGGGTAATGGGCCAGCGCGTAGGAGCAGCGCGGTTCGAACCCGATGAGTGGGTCCTGCCGGTCAGTGGGAGCGGGCGGGCGAACTGGTATCGGCGAACCCCGACCGTCCGATTAAGTGAGTGCGGACGGCCTCACGTCGTCGTCTAGCTCACGCCGGCGGCGACAGGTCGGAACCCTAGCAGAGGATGGGAAGTGGCGGGGAGGCTCACCGGAGGGCTCAGGAGGCAGCGAGGATGGGAAGAGGCGACGCGGCGCATGACGACGGTCCCGGCGATGGGCGGCACGGCGGTGGTGGTCTCCGGGAAGTAGCTCGCGCGACGGGGGCCGATGGTTACCTCGTCGGAGCTCAACGACAACGACGGAGGAGACGGTCCTAGGCAAGAAAAGGACCACGGTTAGATAGAGGAGGAAGAGGGGACCTCCGTGGTGTGACATGCAGAGGAAGAAAAAGGGGGAGGAGGGAGCCTTGCTTGGTTTTTGAGGGAGGCCGAGGCTTCTCCTCCTTCTTCTTCCGGGCCGCACAGAGCGGGGGAGAAGGAGGGGAGTGTAGGGGAGGTGAGTGAGGAGGAAAGGGGGCAGATGAGGGGCAGGGGCATGCTGGGGGTGGCCTCTGGCCTTTATACCGAGGGGGAGGGATCTAGGGTGAGAATGCCCACTTAGGACATGGGGAAGGTGTAGTGTTGGCCAGGGATTGTCCTAGAGGGCTGTGGGGAGGGGTAAGAATGGGATTTGGTCGTGCTGGATCTTAGAGAGGGAGGGAGTGGTAGTTGTTGCAATTAATGTCACATGCTTGTCTCTCTCTCTCTCTCTACTTCTTACTTCCAAGCACATGGGACAAGGGATTGCTACAGTAGCTTAGCTACAGTGATGGTTGACCAGAGGAGGGGTGGATGCTGTGGTACATTGCTTTGCAAGATTCGGGGTGGTTTGATATGGTTTTATCTCAATACTAGCTAGGTTTGCTAAATTGAGTAAATAGGTGGTTGTGAAGAAAGCTCAAAATTTTGCATAGGACAAAGTGGGGAGATGGTACTGGTAGGTAGATGAGGTCAAGGTAGATATCCAGGAATTATTTGGGATTTTTCTGAAGACTTTTAGTTCCTTTAGAATCCTTTATTCAGGGGGAGAAGTGAAATCTTGGAGTTCATTTGATATATTTACCTTGTACTAGGTTTGTATTTGGTGTGAGAGGGTCCCAATGTGAATACACACTTAGGGGAATTCTCCCAAGATTTATTGAGGCATAGAAGTATTTAAAACATTTATTTTTGTTGTTTCTGCCATTTATGAAAAAGGGCAAAATGAATCCTTAAAGCTCTTCAAATTATTTTTGAAGTTTGGAAGATAGGGTATGATATATGGAACTCACGTGAGCCAAAAGTTTGGGAAGTGTTTTGACAAAAACCAAACTTTCCATTGGGAAAGGGGTTTTGAGATTTTCTCAAATAAAGGAATTAAATAGATTTGAAGCCATAATAATTATTGGTAATATTTGATAAATCTTGATGATCAATATAGATGATATAGAGAAGGTGTATCAAGAATTTTCAACATTGGGAAATGGAAATCCAACTTGAATAAGATGCATAACAAGGAGTTGTGGATCTAGGGAGATGTTAGTTTCATACCACCAAAACCTTATTGGATATTGGAGCTCAGAGCTCACCTTGAGGGAAGGGATAGGGATATCTAGAACAAGTCATATAGATGATCATGGAATAAGGAGTATGGAGTGGTGACATTTGAGATGGTCTGGGAGTGATGGCAAACTTTGTTGAAATTAAGGCTGCCATACCAAATGAGTCATGAAGCCTTATAAACCATGTGGGTTTAATAAGTACAAAGATCCACTTGGAACAAGTGAAGTATATGTTGATATAACTATATAATTAGAACACAACCATGCAAAGAGTTGGTCCATAGAAGGTTGGATGATGGTATGAGCTTTTGTCAAAGTGGGCATGTTGACTGGATTTGTAGGAAAAGTTATTTTCTTGCCTGCAAAACCATCAAGAACATGTGGGTAGGAGGATGATCTAACTAAGGGAAAGGGTGGGCCTTGGTAGTCCTTAGGATGTTTAACAATATGGTTCAAGTGCATTTCCAAGAATGCACAAGGGTTGAGGAAGGGAGGCATTAAAAAAGGTGATGTTGAAATAGTTTCTAGACTTGGCCAAATTTGGCAGAGTTAGGGGTTTTGACTAGAATAAGAGGGAGGATGTTTTTGATGGGTTGCAAAGTACCCAAGCATCTTCAAGTGGAATGAAGAGTAGATTGAGTAGAAGGGATCCAGGCTTGATATTGGTCTTCAAGGAAGCTTCTAGAATGGATCACTTTAGAATTGATGTGGTTAAGGGTTTTTAGATGAACACCTAGTAACTAGAGATTAGATCCACCTTGTATTCTTGCTTAGGGTAGGATGATTTAGAAACATCTTGATCCTAGTGATGAGATCCTAGGGTGGCTCATACTACTTCCTGGGCAAACAAGTCAAACAGCAGAACAAGGCAACTTATTAGACAGCAGATCAAGGCAACTCATCTTATAAACTAAGCAACTCCACTACTTGGGTTACCATCAAGCCTAGCTTGAGATCAGGATGGGTATTTTTAAAAGGGTTGGAGTCTGAATAAGATGAGAGTCTTGGTATCTCTACCAAGAGTAGAATTCAAATGCTTTGAATTTTTTTTGGGAAAACTAGAGATAAGATTAGTTGAGGGTTCTGTCATGAAAACATAAGGAGGTTATATTATATAGCTCTCCACAGTTTTGTCAATAGAAGCTACAAAAATAGTTTTGGTTACATAAGCATCTTGGCTCATATTTTGAAATGCCAGAACATTTGAGAATATGTAAATTGAGCCAGGATAGTTTTGGTAAATAGCTTTTGTCAACTGATGGTGAGGTATCGAGTAGCATATGGCATACACTCACGTGCACCAGCACAAACAGACAACAAGTAAGCACTGCACCAATGAACAAGAAAAAGTTTTTGTTCCCCCTGATTTTTGCATTCTGGTCAAGTAATCAGGGTTGCAGAAATTAGGATGTTATAGACCTTTCCCCCTTAAAAGAATCTCGTCCCGAGATTCGGGAGAGTAAGATTAGGGGATTTGGTTTGGAGTTAGTGCCATGGGCTTCTCGCGTACTCACTTGTCGGCTTGGGCTTTACACAGGGTCACTACGACAGTGAGGTTGAACTTCAATCGTCTTGAAACACGAGTGCGGAGAAGGCTTCAACCAGGATTGTGAGGAGTGGTCTTTCGGCTGTTAGGATTTACGGCATCAGTCCTAAGGAATTATTGTATTCTAGTCTACGTCCTTGGGTCCAACTATTGGATTGTTTCTGGCAGAGGGTTATTCTATTTTGCGGGAAAGACGCAGTCTTTCCCCCTTAGGATTAGACTGGGGGAAGATCGAAGAGTTGACATAGTCCTTCTTTCTCTGAGTCGCAGAGGGATGTGTTGAATGCTGACGTCCATATTACTCTTGGAGTCGAGATCGTCAGAAGGCGTCCCATTCTGGAGATCTTCTGAAGTATCCTCGGGTAGACAGTCTTCTGAGGATTGAGTGGAAAGATGGTCGTCGTTCCCCCTTCGAGCTTCCTTAGGGCACTTTAGAGGTGGTGCAGATCTTCTGGCTGGGAGTGATGTCCTGGGGTTAGCGGGAGGCTGCATCTTCCGAGAGTCTTGAGCTAAGGTCGTCAAGTGACGTCCTATTCTATACACCTTGGCGGGGGTGGTTTCCTAACAAAACCTTTAAGGGGGTTAGCTCAAGGTGAGTTAGCGGTTTCCGACTCTTCTTGCTAGGGTTTATTCAGGGTGGAGGCAGTCCGCGTCGGTGTAGAGATCCTCACTTGAATCTCTTGCTTCGCTTCGGCTTGAGTGTGGAGTGGACTCATTGTCCTCATGCAATCCTCGTCTTCGGTTATCTAAAGTATTCTGGCTTTCTGGGGAGGAACTTCCCGATGGTGGTAAGCGTTCCGGGTTGGGTCTGATGCAACGTCTTGGGTAAAACACGCAAGAGGAAAAACATCAAGACAAGCATAGCAATCCAAGGAAGTTATTACATAACTAACTAGTCTGCACCCAAAGGTACTAATAGTGCTTAATCATTACAAAACGCGTTCAGGGATGATACATGACTCCACCCTATTGCTAGATGGGCGAGTACCGCAACGCTGGTGATTACTCGGAGGGTGCATCTGGGTTCGTTGTTGACTTCGGGGGAGGTTTCAGCTACTATAGATCCTCAGGGGTATGCGGGATATTCAGCTCGTCTTTAGTGAAGGTGAGGGTGGTGTTTTCCCAAGGTGCGGGGCTGGATGTTGGCTCGGCCGACACGGGTGACTGTACGATAGGGTGGTACTCATGAGGAAGGGGAGTTCATTGTCAGTCCCGAGATTTTCGTCTTCAGGGGTTGGGCGTACTTCAATTGTCAGCTTCTTCCCCAAGCGAGCATTGGTGGCTCTAAGACTTCTTTCGCGCTTACGGAGTAGGTTGATATCCATCTTCAGAAGCAGATTCTCTCGCCTGGCCTTGTCAATATCTTCCTGGGAACGTTGGAGTAGGTACTCCATGTTCTCTAACTGATTCCCAATGCAGCATGTGGGGAAAGACTCGGTAGGAAGTCCATCATGGCCGTGCTTTCCAAACAGGTGGTAAGGGGTATCCTTCAGCTCATCTTCGTGGATCTTGCAGAGGCACGCCATGATCTCCTGTATGGCTCGCACCACACCGTCTACCCAGCTGCTGTCGAGGAAGGTGAAGATTGTTGGCACGGTGTCATCATCTAGGGAGGGAATCACAGCCTTGATGACCCATTGCATCACATTGGTGTTAATGCGAGGAAGTTCGGTTCCTTCAATTGTGGGCAAGGGCCTCTTGACTATCTTTAGTAGGTTGTGACATTGCTCTTCAAAAGGCTAGAAACTGTCTCCGATGATGATGCGCTCCGAGCGGAAAGAGGCCATCTATAGCAAATTTTTGAGATGGGGTTGGGTTAGTGACAAGTGTGCAGGATTTTAAGATTAGGAAATCATATTAATGCAAGTAGTTTTCAAAATGGAGGGGAAAAGACATAAGCACTTTTGCAAATAGTTAACTCTTCCCTTTTTTCTTTTAGAAAATAGGTTTGTCGTTTCCTGTCTATCGTCCATGCTAACTAAGGTCTCCTATAGTCAGGATGGCTCTGATACCAAGTCTATGGGCTCCCCCAGATTAACCATCCGAGAAATCCCTATTATGTATATATCCATGTTCCCATGATCAGTGAGCCGTGGAACATAACCGACAAGTATCATTACAATATCCAAAACATAACGAAATTACAAGACTTACATAAATGCCATTATAGCTACACCATCTTTAGCAGCGGAACATCATCATGCGCCGAGCCCAATCGTGCCTCAACCTACAGGCGACTGACTGGGAAGACGGCCTAGCTCGGTGGACGTCACCTTAATCTTCCGATGTCGAACCTCTGAAAGCCTGGCCAAGTAAATTTCCAAGGACAATGCCATGAGTACATTTGAATGTACTCGCAAACCACCAAGATAAGTGAAATAAGGAATGCAGGTGTGGTTGTGGCGAGATAGCTCTATCTAGGGTTGTTTTGAAAATGCGTAAAATATCTCTTGTAGTTACGACATCTCCATATCTTTGTTGAAAAAGAGTTTTTGAAAACATGCCTCTGTATTATAAATCAATATATCCACATATCTTTGTTGGAAACCTTTTTGAAAACAGTTTTGGAGTAAAGACCCTTTTGTAAACCTCTTTGACCTCCCCTGGTCAAAACAACACTTTCGAACTCAGGTTTCCCCCGGAACCTCCATACTTTCATCCATTCTTTCCAAACAAACCACTGTTTGGGTACTCCTAGCCATCACCTTTACAACCGTCCTTGACCATGGACACGGCTATTCGAATAGATTATACTCTGTAGAGTTTGCGCACTTTCCCCACAAGAATCAATACATCCACCGGGATAAAACCACGGCCCACTACTCACTATAGATGGGGGTCCGGATAATCAAACCTAACCATTCGCTTGTCGACCCTAGCAAAGGATGCTCTTCCTTTTGGGTTTGTTCTCCCCGACAACGAGTATGTGGTCCCAGCCATAGTACTGCCTTCCGTACACGCGTATACCCAACCGTAGCTTGGCGTATACCTTAACTTGGTGACTCCACTTCCTTCCGTACCACCTAAGTCATACCGTCCGTGGGAGACCCAATTGTTGCACCGGCACTCCTGCCAAGACAGGCTCACTCTTGCCGAAGCAAGCTACAGGCTCCAGATCCGTAGATCTGTTAGCGCCTGCCCAGAATTCAAGGGATCTCTCCCGGTAAGCATTGTACAAGCTGCCCCGGCTAAAGAAGACAAACTACGAGTTAAGCCCTAGCACCTGGGGTAATGTGGTTGCACTGATAAAATTGTTTCGGTAAAGGCGTAGAACATCCCTTCAGTTTCTCATGTCCATTTTCTCATTTCTCATCAACACCACTTCTTTAGTTAAAACATCCGCTTGGAACGATGCCTCTTCCCAAGGGTTTTGCAAAGTACTTTATAAACATTTGTAATAGGGTAAATCCCAAAACAAGTTATTTTCTCAAAGCCAGAGTTTCCAACGAGGTAGGATGCTAACCATCATACTCGCGGTCTGAAGGGAGGAAAATGGTAGGTACAGCAGGGTGGTGCCATGAGGGACATAAAGTTATAACTTGGAGGAGCCAAGTTATTCAGGCAGTATTTATAAAACAAGACATGCAGATGAATAAAGCAATTTATAAAGGAGATACAAAATAGGTAGTAAAAAGGGTAGGACAAGTATCAGAATTCAGGAAATGGTGGCTTGCCTGTGATCAGCAGTAAGTCCCTGGACTTCTTTATATAACCAAGAATACCCAACAAATAGTAATAAGAAGTCCCTTCCTTCTTGTCGTCAAATACTCACACTATCGCCGTCATCGAGTATACATGCATGCAGACAATACCACAATCAATGCAAGGCATACATGCATCAAACCATACAGCAAACAAACATAAGGGAAACTACTTAACTTAGTAGGTTTTGGAGGAGTTGGGTATTAATAGTGGAATTACTAGATTCCCATATAGGTGTTTTTCCCTTTGGAAGATAGTTGTCTCGGTTATCTACCAAGGAATTTGGGTGAAGGCTTGAGGTCTGTAGGATACCGATGTGCAAAAATGATATCCCTAGATAGGTCTTGTCAAAACAAGACCAACACAAGTGGTTTCACTAGGTTATCATTTACCTAGATTTAGTTATGCTTTTTTATAGTGGGGTAAACTCTAGTTTGAGGAAATAATTCACCAGAATTTATCTGGAGGTCCAAAATTATTTCCTTGGGTGGTTAGATAGTGTTTGATGTACTTAACCACCTAGAGGTGGAATCAAGTCAAAATAATTACCAGAATGCCCTCAGGAAAATCCCAAAGGAAGTTCTGTATGGTTTTTCTCTTTTTCACCAGATTAATTCTACAGAAGATCTTGAGTTTAGTCCAAGGGCATGTGGTAGGAATTTAGAATAAATTTCTATAGAAATTGAATTCACTCTTTTTGGAGTTGTCAAACTCCTAGAGTGATTTATTTAGTGAAAATACCCCTTATAGAAGTATTTAATTCACTGCAATTCAACCAGAGCTCAATAAAATTTGAGCTGCTGGGGTTTCATAGATTTTTACTAGACTCATCCAGAGGAGTTGGAATTAGCCTAATAGGTTCTGTAGAGATGACTAGGGAATTTTCCAAAGTTAGATGGTGACTATTTTTATTATTTTGGTTACAGAAAAGATAATGCTCCACTTGGCCTAAGGTCAAGGTCATGAGAAAGGTATATGGAATACCTACCAGAGACAATTTGGTTTACTCCATTTAGGTTTATAAAACTTGCTAGGGAATTTAATTAGTGCAGAGGATACTTATTAGTATACTAAATCTCACAAGATTATCAAAATAAGCTTAGTATAAGTTTTGGTACTGCATGTTCAGGAAAACACTCAGGAACCCTAGGAATTTTAGATCTAGGGAAATGGAGTTGGTTTCCATTTTCTTTGGGATTTAAATCAATAGCCCAAATTAGCAGATCTAGTGGAAAAACAAAAAGAAAAGATAAAAGGGGCCGCCTGGGCTGGATCTGTGGGGGCAATGGGCCGATCGGGGGGAATTTGGCCCACGGAGGGCGAGCCAGCGCGCGGGAGTGGCGCGGTTAGAACCCGACGAGTGGGTCCCGCCGGTCAGTGGGAGCAGGCGGCCAAATGGGTATCGGCAAACCCCGACCGTCCAATTAAGTGAGCGCGAACGACCCCGCGTCATCGTCCAGCTCGCGCCGGCGACGACGGGTCGGAACGCTGGCAGAGGATGGGAAGTGGCGGGAGGCTCACCGGAGGGCTTGGGAGGCGGCGAGGATGGGCGGAGGCGACGCGACGCATGACGACGATCCCGGCGATGGGCGACATGGCGGTGGTGGTCTCCGGGAAGTAGCTCGCGCGACGGGGGCCGAGGGTTACCTCGTCGGAGCTCAACGACGACAACAGAGGAGACGGTCCTGGGTAAGAAAAGGACCACGGTTAGATAGAGGAGGAAGAGGCGACCTCCATGGTGTGACATGCAGAGGGAGAAAAAGGGGGAGGAGGGAGCCTTGGTCGATTTTTGAGGGAGGCTGAGGCTTCTCCTCCTTCTTCTTCTGGGCAGCCTAGAGCGGGGGAGAAGGAGGGGAGTGTAGAGGAGGTGAGTGAAGAGGAAAGGGGAAAATGAGGGGCATGGGCATGTTGGGGGTGGCCTCTAGCCTTTATACCGAGGGAGAGGTATCTAGGGTGAGAATGCCCACTTTGGACATGGGGGAGGGTAGTGCTGGCCAGGGATTGGCCTAGAGGGCGGTGGGAAGGGGTAAGAATGGGATTTGGTCATGCTGGATCTCAGAGAGGGAGGGAGTGGCAGCTGTTGCAATTAATCTCACATGCTTTTCTCTCTCTACTTCTTACTTCCAAGCACATGGGACAAGGGATTGCTACAGTAGCTTAGCTACAGTGATGGTCGACCAGAGGAGGGGTGGATGCTGTGGTACATTGCTTTCCAAGATTGGGGGTCGTTTGATATGGTTTTAACTCAATACTAGCTAGGTTTGCTAAATTGAGTAAATAGGTGGTTGTGAAGAAAGTTCAAATTTTTGCATAGGACAAAGTGGGGAGATGGTATTGGTAGGTAGATGAGGTCAAGGTAGATATCCAGGAATTATTTGGGATTTTTCTGAAGACTTTTAGTTCCTTTAGAATCCTTTATTCAAAAGGGGCCAGAAGTGAAATCTTGGAGTTCATTTGATATATTTACCTTGGACCAGGTTGGTTTTTGGTGTCAGAGGGTCCCAATGATTTATTGAGGCATAGAAGTATTTAAAACATTTATTTTTGTTGTTTCTGCCATTTATGAAAAAGGGCAAAAGGAATTCTTAAACTCTTCAAAAATATTTATTTTTGAAGTTTGGAAGATAGGGTATTATATATGGAACTCACATGAGCCAAAATTTGGGGAAGTGTTTTGACAAAAACCAAACTTTCCATTGGGAAAGGGGTTTTGCGATTTTGTCAAATAAATGAATTAAATAGATTTGAACCCATAATAATTATCGGTAATATTTGATAAATCTTGATGATCAATATAGATGATGTAGACAAGGTGTAGCAAGCATTTGCAACATTGGGAAATGGAAATCCAACTTGAATAAGATGGAGAACAAGGAGTTGTGGATCTAGGGAGATGTTATTTTTATACCACAAAAACCTTGTTGGATCTTGGAGCTCAGAGCTCACCTTGAGGAAAGGGATAGACAGATAGCTAGACCAAGTCATATAGATGATCATGGAAGAAGGAGTTGGGAGTTGTGAGATTTGAGATGGTCTGGGAGTGATGGCAAACTTTGTTGAAAATAAGGCTGCCATACTAGATGAGTCATGAAGCCTTATAAACCATGTGGGTTTAATCAGTACAAAGATCCACTTGGAACAAGTGAAGTAGATGTTTCTAGACCTATATGAGTAGAACACCACCATGCAAGGAGTTGGTCGATAGAAGGTTGGATAATGGTATGAGCTTCTGTCAAAGTGGGCATGTTGACTAGATTTGCAGGAAAAGTTATTTTCTTGCCTGCAAAACCATCACGAACAAGTGGGTAGGAGGATGATATAACTAAGGTAAAGGGTGGTACTTGGTAGTCCTTAGGATGTTTAACAATATGGTTCAAGTCCATTTCCAAGACTGCACAAGGGTTGAGGAAGGGAGGCATTCAAAAAGGTGATGTTGAAACAGTTTCCAGACTTAGCCAAATTTGGCAGAGTTAGGGTTTTTGACTAGAATAAGAGGGAGGATGTTTTTGATGGGTTGAAAAGTACCCAAGCATCATCAAGTGGATGATATTGAAGAGTAGATTTAGTAGAAGGGATCCAGGCTTGATATTGGTCTTCAAGGAAGCTTCTAGAATGGATCACTTCAGAATTGATCTGGTTAAGGGTTTTTAGATGATCACCTAGTAACTAGAGATCAAATCCACCTTGTATTCTTGCTTAGGTGGGATGATTTGGAAACATCTTGATCCTAGTGATGAGCTACTAGAGTGGCTCATACTACTTCCTAGGCAAACAAGTCAAACAGCAGATCAAGGCAACTCATCAGACAGTAGATCAAGGCAACTCATCTTATAAACTAAGCAACTCCACTACTGGGGTTACCATCAAGTCTAGATTGAGATCAGGATGGGTATTTTGAAAAGGGTTGGAGTTTGAATAAGATGAGAGTCCTTGGTATCTCTACCAAGAGTAGAATTCAAATGCTTTGAATTTTTTTTTGGGAAAACTAGAGATAAGATTAGTTGAGGGTTCTGTCATGAAAACATAAGCAGGTTATATTATATATCTCTCCATAGTTTTGTGAATAGAAGCTACAAAAATAGTTTTGGTTACATAAGCATCTAGCTCATGTTTTGAAATGCCAGAACATTTGAGAATATGTAAATTGAGCCAGGATAGTTTTGGTAAATAGCTTTTGTCAACTGATGGTGAGGTATGGAGTAGCATATGGCATACACTCACATACACCAGCACAAACAAACAACAAGCAAGCACTGCACCAATGGACAAGAAAAAGTTTTTGTTACCCCTGATTTTTGCATTCTGGTCAACTAATCAGGGTTGCAGGAATTGGGATGTTACACCTATCGTCTCTGTTTGCTAGCGTGTGTTACGTAGGCATCGTCCACCGTGCACTGCCGTGCACCGTCGTCGGACAACGTCGTGTCCTGTTCTCCGGCGACCAAAAACAAGCGGCACAGCCACCATTAGATTTGCCTCGTTCTCCTCGTTCGAACCACCCCAACCAAGCCTGCCAAAACCCTCTCAATCATCACCGCCGTTCGCTTGTCCCACTGTCTCTAGCAAAGTGACGTGACCACGACGTCAGCTCCGCATCACCACCCTGCCACGTTGTTAGTTGTACTGGTCCACACCCACGTGGTTACCGACATGGCGAATGCCCCACTAGTCAGTGGCTCTGAGGTAGATTAAGTTGGGCATAAAAAGTCTTTTCCCCGCGTGGCAGATGACGTGGCCACATGCCCACATGTTTGTGACTCATACTAAGTTCGGTTTAGGTATAAAAAGGTAATTCATGTTTAGGAAATAGATTAGATATTACAAATCCGATTATAAATATATTATAGGAATTCAATAAAATGATTAAATCTTAGTAAATCAATATCTTTTGTTTTATAAATCTAAAAAATATATATTATATATCAAAATGTTCAGAAAAATAAACTCTATATTATAAACCTATTATCACAATTTATTTTCCAACTTAACTAATAAAATACTTACTATTAGTAAATAAGTTATTTAGGATAAATCTTAAATAAGTGTTTTATTATTTAAAATCGATAAAAAATATGTATAATTTATCAAAATTCATAGAAAAACAAAATATAGACTTATAAATTTGTTATATATATTTTTGTATCACTTAGTTAATCATTATTATTTATTTAGTATTTTATAAAAGGATAAAACTTATAAAAATCATATCTTATTATTTAGAAATCACAAAAATACTTATAATATACCAAAATGATCACAAAAATGAAATCTACACACTAAAAATATCAACTCTCACTTTTGAAGTTAAATAAAAGGTAAAGTCTAATAAATCTTATTTTAACCCTTTTCTTTTATTTTAATTCCTTAAAAGTATATAAATATTTACTATTGCCTTTAGCATTATTCCTTAAACCATGTTTTTAAGTAATGTAAGTAATGCCTGATCTACGCTTATAAAAGGTAAGCATTAATAAGAAAGTGATTCTATTCACTTAAAACTTTAATAAAACACCACCTCATCCAAATAATAATACTTAAATTCTAACTTTGTGGAATGTTAAGAGGTTAACCATCTACAATATGGTACTTTGTTCAAAACATGTAAATCTCTACCACTTATGCTGTGATTGTTTAATGTAGTAATGTTTTCCTCTTTAATAATCTTAACTAATAAGAAAACCTTAAAGTGTTAGACTTAAGTTTACATGCTTTTTACTTTGTAAAGTAATATTTTCCTCAAAGGTTATTCTTTTAAGAAACATTAAAAGTGATCCTTAAACACTTCTTTAAAATCTCTAATTGATTCTTACTCTTGGTTAAGAAATATTTCAGGTACCATGACCCAGTTGAGTGCTTTAGTACTATGTGCTACTTGTGTTGTTTACATATTGTTGCACACACACTCACAATCCTTAATAAGAAACACAAGTGTGAAACTGATATAAAAGTGGAACACATTCTAAAGAACCATTCCTAGTTTCCGAACCCTAGATTAGATATGATTATTCTAGGGTTTCGCGTTTATCAAATTGCATTACCTTACTTATGCATCGTTGCATCTTGCTTCTTTAAACATTAGTCCTTACGGGACCAATTATGTTACTTTCAGAATTTGGATCTTCTAATGTCTCGAAGACCATGAGTGAATAATCTTGCAATCACAAAAGGAAAGTTCACAACTTGCTCATGTCCTTTGATTATTTTCTATCAAATGCTTTTAACTCAAATGTTGTCATCACCTGCATTTCAAAAAGGACAGAAAATACAATTTACATAATAATATGATTATGGATTTTTTACCAAGTGGTAATAATCTATTGATCCAGTTCCAGTGGTAAAGGAACATAATATCTAGGACATAACAACCAATGTCGCCAGTGATTCTAGCGCCGTATATTACGCGTCAACCATGAGATTTGGAATGGGACGGAAAAGTTGGATGTATCTCCTTCCTTTCGTATGGATGGATGACCTTATCGTGAGGCTGTTGATTTCTCATGGAGTTCTAGAGAATCTAGCAAATGGGTGGGACCCCTTAGGTTCCCCGTGATCTAGGTGTCTAGATTATCTGTGCATAGCTATCTGGGTCTGAGTTCACCATAGATGATGGTGATCGCCAAAACAGAGATGCTTACGGAGTCTCCGAGACGCTACCCAAAGAGTAACCGTGGTAGTTGTCTCGGGGGATCGTGTCTTCATACGGGGTCGCGGAGAGGGCAGCGATTGGCTTGGATCTTAGGTTGGTCCTCAAACCATGGAAGTTTGAATGGGTATATACTCTCGGCTGTGCAACAAAGATTAAGGTCTCTTGTGGGAAAAGTGATGCACGTCTGTAGAGTGTAAGAATTGTGACATGTTACTCCCTGTTCCGGGAAGGAGCTACAAACATGGCAGGAAAGGAACCCCACGAAGGTTCTGGTCAACCTGTGAAGGCTGTCGGACATAGTTTTTAGAATAAAAGCAACCTTTGAAGAAATGTTTACGAAAACCTGCATTGCCAATGACCTATGGCCTATGGCTGTAGTGATTGTGCATCATACACTCATTTTTAGTGAACTTGCTGAGTACGCTCGTACTCAATCGTACCTTCTTAACCATTGCTAGGTTCTAAGCTGTTGAACACGATGTCAACATCAATTTTTTTCTCAAGAAACCATCATCGATAGCTCAAGTTCTTCAATAAAGTCAATGAAGTCAACATATACATCAGTTGAAGTGAAGATAAAGTGTCGGTTTAGATAGGAGTAGATTTTATGATCATAAAACCTATTTCTGTAGAGCATTGCAATAGCAGCAATGGCAAGCCAAATAGTTTACATACTAGTCTTAGTTATTAGATAGTTATGAGTTATTATTTCTGGTTCTTCCTTGTAAGAAATTATTTCTCTCTCTTTAACCTAGAGTGTTCTCTAGATCTTTTGTAAAGAGTCGAGTTGTAATCTATAGTCATGTCTTGGACCTGTTGTGTTTCTGTTGTACCACTCTGAGGGATATAATACTAGTGAATGGTGTTTCATTGGTGTTATGTCAACGACTATAGTGTACTACATCATGCAGTGGTATGTTGGGTCACCGCACGCACACGCCGTGACCATCGTACAGAGTGACGAACACCCGCGTACCTGAACAGAACGCCAACGTCGCCCAACTGACTGAGACCGGCCCTTGTCGTGTCCTCACGCGCATGATGATCGCCGCAGTCCCCCGCATCGAACCATGCCCTCCGCCATTCTTAGCGCGACCTGTAGCAGTGTCGCCAGAGAAGCCTGACCTTGTCGCCCTGCCTCCAATGCTTGGGTATAAATAGAGGCCACCCCAGACCTCATTCGACACACCATTCCACTCCCCACTCTCCTAGGAACCTCACCGACCCTTCCCTGGAGCAAGGCAAGCACCATGACGCCGGTATAAATAGAGTCCACCGTTGAAGAGGAGGAAGGAAGCCATCAATTGGAGCCACCCCAGGAGCCGCCATGATCGCCAATCGACTCGCCGTCGATGACAAGCCCATTCGCCCCCAAAGCCGACCTTACCTGGAGCCCTGGTATGTCCCCAGCGGTTCGAGTCTCGCTGGAGCAGTTCGACAGAGACGACGAACATCAGCCATAGGATCTTGTTCTAATCGTAGGGCTAGGATTGAAAGATATCGTTTCGGTTTAGATTAGTCGCTGACGCATGGGACCGTTTTATCAGCAGCCCGCTGCACCAGCGTTGTGCAGTTGAGCCGGCCCATTTCTTTTCCCGCGCAGATCCCAGTAGTTCAAATAGAAATTTGCTAATTAGTTTAAAATCCTATTTAGTAGCTATATTCAAAATTCAATTCAAAGAGATGTACCCATCCAAAATTCATGATCCAAATTTTGTTGTAAAGGAACTGAAAATATCTAATCATTCCCGTTGGATTCAAACCAATTGAAACTATAGATCACCTATACTAAAAATAACAAGATAGAGACTTTTTCCATTTCAAACATTTTTCTAAAATAAACTATAAATGCTTTTGAGTTGATTCCAACTCTCAAAAATCAAATTTGTCATGCTCTACATGAATATGTAAAAATATTTGGTTTTAGAGATATTAAACATGGACTAGTATTAAAAGGATGTTATATAGGCATTTCTAGTCACTTAAATATTATTAAATATAAATATTAAATCTTGTAATGCATGACCACCATTTTAAATCACATTCCGAATTATGAGAATATGTGGTGAGGACATGGTCCATAGGATCCCATATTCTAGTTGGAGAATATTAAATCTTAAATAGTTTCAATGAGTAGAAATTACTTTTCCCAAATAAGATAAATAAGAATGTGTTAATATTCCATGTGATAATTGAGATGATGCTAGATCATCTAGTATGAGCCTTGTGTGCTAAATAGTAGTAGTTAAGTGTTGTTTGGTGATTATGTACCTTGTGTGCATTTATAGACGCTAGTACCGACCCGGGCTACAACGAGGAGGAGTACTTCGAGGAAGAGGAAGAAAACTTCAACGACTGCAACCAACAAGGCAAGCTATCAGTGCAAGCTAGAGATATGCATGTTATCCATGCAAGCCCCTTATACCAAATGCACTAGGCATGCTGGGATATTTCAACTTTGATTATACCCTTCCCAAGTTTTACTTTTCCCTTTACTACATGTTCCTCTCTAGCTAATGAATTGTGATTAGGGGAAAGTAGGATGGATATCCTCAAGATCATAGGATTAGTCTTGAATACTTATACTTGATTGGCACCCCCATTAGTGTTACCCTCAACATTAGTGGCTAGTGCTAATCTGAAACCAAATCACTTTAGATGCGAAGACTTGGTGAAAATGATTATGAAAACCTTGGAATGATACCTCATTCTGTTGAATTTTTTTGACATGTGTTATGAAACACAATGGTTTGATGATGAAACTGATGAGGCATGAGCCTTGACTTTGATAAAAACTAATGGTTGGGTTCAGATGAGATACCATTCCAATTTTACCGTACAACCACAATACCTGAGTTGGGTAGGGCTTGACTAGAAGTTTATATGTCTTAGTATGGCTTACCTTGTGGAAGAGGTTGAGATGAGGCTACCTCGTGATGAATGTCCACCTATGCAGTGCCCAGGATGACAGATGGTCATGGCTGGGAGGCCAATCTCATAGGGGAGGTGGCTATACTAGAGTGTGTAATTGAAAGGTTGTGATTGATTATCTACATACCAAGTATGATGATTCAGGGTTACTCCCGACGGATGTATCGAATTTTGAAGTGAAAGTGTACCACCTCTATAGAGTGTCAAACTATTCGAATAGCCGCGTCCGTGCTTATGGACAGTTGGAGTGCCCATACTGTTCCATTGTCAGATGTTTTTAAAATGATGTGTGACTTGAACGATGACTTTGACTTGACCACAACAGAGTTGTCAGCATGAAAACTAGTTTCCCCCTTAAGTGATGTAGAGAACTAAATTAGGTCGTTACTCTTAAAATCCTTATGAAGTAAACCTGGCTTTTTGCAAACAAACCTAGAGCTTAAGATTTCTACTAGCTTCTACCTTACTTATGCTAGTGTTAGTTTGTGAGTACTTAAAGAGTACTCATGTCTTTGTCCCTGGCTATTCCCATGGCCATACTATGAGGAGGATCACCCGGAAGATGGACAGTAGGAGGTCTATGACAACTAGGATCATCTCCCATCGTTAGCATTGCCTGTGATCATGAAGATGGAGCCTACTATGTTTTACTTTCCGCTGCTTTGATTGTATTAAGATTGGATCATGAGATCCTTTATTTGTAAGACCTTATTATGGTTGGTAATGGATGATGTACTGTGGTACCACTTCTGTCATGTCTCCCAAAAATGGTAATCCTGGGATTGCGAGGTACGGCATAACAGGCATATGGACTTAAAAATCGGTGTTGACACATTGCATGTGTGTTCTTTTCATTAAACCAATTGGATGTGTGTTCTTTTCATAATCCACATGGATCCCCTACATGAGTGTTCTTTTCATAAACCACATGGATCCACTAGATTCCACTTGCATGTGCGTTCTTTTCATTAAAAAACAATGATACAGTAGATACACTCCATGAGTGGTTTTTTCATAAACCACTTGGATATGTGTTCTTTTCATAAACCAGTAGATACACTCCATGAGTGGTTTTTTCATAAACCACTTGGATATGTGTTCTTTTCATAAACCTGTAGATACACTCCATGAGTGTTCATTTCATAAACCACATGGATCCACTAGATGTCATTGCATGTGTGTTCATTTCAACAAACCACTTGGATCCACTAGATGTCCTTGCATGTGTGTTGTTTTCATTAAACCACATGGATCCACTAGATGTCATTGCATGTGTGTTCTTTTAATTAAACCAATTGCATGTGTGTTCTTTTCATTGAAAACTTAGATGTGTGTTATTTTGATAAACCACTAGATGTCACTTCTTGTGTGTTCATTTCATAAACCACTTGGATCCACTAGATGTCATTACATGTGTGTTCTTTTCATTAAACCAATTGGATGTGTGTTCTTTTGATAATCCACATGGATCCCCTACATGAGTGTCCACTAGATGACACTTGCATGTGTGTTCTTTTCATTAAACAACACCGATACACTAGTTGTCATTGCATGTGTGTTCTTTTCATAAACCACTTATATATGTGTTCTTTTCATAAACTAGTAGATACACTCCAGATGTTGGAGGGTCAAAAAACATTCGTGACATGTTGACTAAGGGTTCATCCACCAAGCCTTCTCCCGCCACTGCTCCCCCTACTCCAGCCGCCATACCCTCTGTTGGTCCCGCTGGACGTCATCTCCTGTCATCCCTAAGACCTCCGCCATAGAGATAGATATCAATCCAAACCTTGATGTCTCAGGCTCTATCGAGGCTGACGTTGCTCCTAGTGGCCAGGCGATGCAGGAGAGCATCTCCTCTAAATTGGCTGAAGCTCCGGCTAAGGATGCCACCGAGAAGGGGAAGGAAGTGGAAGAGGTGGACATGGAAGATGTGATTGAGGCGGGAGCCTCTACGCCATCTACTGCCTTGAAGGCGCAGGAGGTAGCTAGGGCTTCATCCATGCCTCCAGCTTCGACTTCTCCATTGGCTGCGACTCCTCTGACGTTGAGCCTAGATGATCTCATCAAGCAGGCCGACACAATCTATAAGAATGCTCGGACCTTTCATGATTCCTATGCTCATCTGGCCAACAATCTCAGAATCATTGCCCTCGTAAGTTTTCTGAACTTCACTTGCTTTACTTTGTGTAGTATATCCCACTGTAGCCCTTGAGCTCTTAGGCAGATAAGTCAATAGTTATTGGCATGAGTGCTCCAAAGAACTGAGCGTAGAACTTGTCCGTGTAGTCCCCGAGCGTTTAGTTGAAACTGAAAAGTTCCGACTAGATGCTCTAGAGAAACTAGCTTTCTTTTATAATTGTGTACTATAGCCCCCGAGCGTTTAGTTGAAACTTGAATAGTTCCAACTATATGCTCTAGAGAAACTAAGCATGCTTATATCATGTGCAGAACGAGAATAAATGGAGGATAGCGGCCAATGAGAGGTTTGCTCTTCAGAAGGAGATGGACCTTGAACAGGGTAAAACCCAATTCCTGAAGGAACAGATCAAAAATAGCCAAAGTCTATTTCCTACAATAGCTCCTTGCTTTTATCATTGCACTATCTCTTCCGTCTTCTGATAGCACTTCATGATTTCCGTCTTACAGAAGCCATTGCCAAGGCCAAGAGCATTGTCGAGCAATCCAAGCATATCCAGGAGCTCAATGATGAAAATAAGATTCTGAAGAAGGACCTGGCCGAGGCCGTCAAGGGGCATGATGCAGCGATGAAAACTATGCAAGAGTCTGAAAATGCCGAGATGCACTACCTGAAGGACAAACTTGCGCAACTCAAGGAGAAGAACCAAGCTGCCAAAGAGCAGAATGCTAGGAACCTTGAGGCGTTCAAGATAGTCCAGAAGGAGCACGATGTCTTGACGGAGACTTGCAAGTAAGTAGAAACGAGCATCCTCGGTAACCTTTCTCCATCTTGGTCTTTTTTGTAAGTTGGACAACCATTTGACTTGTTTGTACTCATGGTCTTTGTATGCTTGTGAAAACCACAACTCCCATTAGCTTAGCCAACTTGGGTGACGGTGCTCCAAGTCCCAAGGAACACATAATTCTTGCCGGCAACTTCGTCGGTACCTGCATCACCCAAGCCATGGTGATAGCTCAGCCTTTGGGCATCAATATCAAGGCGGCGGACTCATCGACCAAGTATGTGGAAATCCTGCGCCGAGCCCCCGAGAAAATCAAAGACTGGAAAGCCTCTTGTGTCCGGGCTGGTGTAGGGCCACACAGAGATAAACAATTTTTTTCCCTAACGCAGAACTCCCAAGATCCAGCTCAGGTTATAGGCCAAAAGATTACCGCTAGACGCGCAGATGCGGAAGTTGATGTAGCGCGTCGAAGCAGTGCCGAACGATCCCTCGGACAGCCCTCCGAATCCCACAGACAGTTACACCGGATCCCACGAACTCCTTCGCCAGATCCCCACGAGCTTTCCCCATCTCTAGCGCCGCACGTCCAACGCCTCTACCGGTGTCCACACATACATGAAGGAGCTTCGGACAGAGGACTGCTAGATCCTGTCTAGCCCGAAATGGAAGTGGAGAAAGTGACGGCTAGGTTAGGGACTATCCCTTGTCACTCCAATTATATACACTCCTAGTTGGGCTCAACGCTTGAGGCACATCTAGGCTGTACTCCAATCTCCACATGGATCTAATCCACATGGGCTCCTTACCCTTAAGTGTGTGACCCTGTAGGTTCACGTACACCTGGACACGACATGAGCTACTCCTCCAAGTATCCTGTCATGGCTTTGAGTCCAACTCACTTCCATGAACACTCGGTCTCAAATCGATAGATGGTAGCGGCCTCTAGCAAGACATGCCAACTCCCAAGTGCTGTAAAGTCAGAAGACGAACCTTCAATGTGACTTTCGTCCAAGTCCCTTTGCCACACGATGTATCTGTTAAGCTATAGGCGAGTAGTTGCCATCCCTTTAATAGCTTAACTCTCTTCTCGTACCATGATATGTGATTCACTGGACTAACTCTTAGTCCGACTCCTCAGTTAACACTTAACTGAGTAGCACATGGCCTTGCTTCCGAATCATATCACACGAGAGGGCCCAGAGAATATCTCTCCATTATGGAGGGGCAAATCCCATCTTGGTAATCCACGTCACGCAGCTTGCTTCACAACCAAACTGAACTCTACCTTTATAACTGCCCATTTACGGAACAACGTTTGATAGAACCTAAGTTGGCGATCCACAACTCGGATCATGCGATCACCTCAGGTCGAAGGATTCCATTGCTTGAGACTGCAAATGACAACATGCTCGTTGCATCTCAACTGTGGGTCAGGCCGACTCGTTAAACTCTTTAGCTGAATCAGTGTAAGTCGGAATAGCATCACCATGCCCATCACAAGTGGAACCGTGTCATCAGCCGACTTGGAGATTGGTCTAAGTTGTGTGCCTAGCACAACCTTAACGACCAAGGACAATCTAATATGAACAATCATGAATACATAGTTCCACAACTGAATCACGCATTCAGTGATATATATCTGATGTTCATATAAGGACAACTTTACTTTATGAATACTTTGGGAAATATCATCAACCATGATTGCCTCTAGGGCATATTCCCAACAGTCTCCCACTTGCACTAGAGTCAATCATCCCGACATCACATGTCTAGGCATCTAATGCCCATGGCTCTTACATGTGCCTCATGCTTAGGCTGTGGAAGTGGCTTTGTCAACGGATCTACAACATTTGCATCAGTGTGTACTTTGCATAACCTAATATTACCTTGATCCACAAACTGGCGAATCAAGTGGTATCGCATAAGTATATGCTTGTCCTTCTGGTGTTGTCTAGGTTCCTTGGCTTGTGCAATAGCACCATTGTTGTCACAATACACGTCTAACGGATTGGACGAGCCTTGAACCACACCGAGATCAATCAGGAAATTCCTGATCCAAACAGCTTCTTTTGCTGCCTCCGAGGCAGCATATACTTAGCATCTATTGTAGATGCAGACACAGTCTCTTGCTTGGAACTCTTCCAGCTCACAGCCCCTCCGTTCATAATGAACACGTACCCAGATTGCGAACGAGAATCATCAGAGTCGTGAGGTAACTCGCATCCGTGTAACCCCTTACACTGATTTCAACCTCACCTCCATAAACTAGGAACACATCCTTGGTCCTTCTCAAGTACTTAAGAATGTTCTTAACTGCTTCCCAGTGGATTTCTCCAGGGTCAGCCTCGTATCTGCTCACAACACTTATAGCATAGGAAACATCTGGCCTAGTATAAAACATGGCATACATGATGGACCCGACTGCCGAAGCATACGGAATCACACTCATCCTACTTCGCTCATCAGTCGTCAATGGACACTGAGTCTTGCTAAGTTTTATACCATGGGACATCGGTAAGAACCCCTTCTTAGACGATTCCATGTTGAACTTCTTCAACACTTTGTCCAAATATGTACTTTGGCTCAATCCAATGACTCGCCTAGATCTATCTCTATAGATCCTGATTCCTAGTATATAAGTTACCTCATCCAAGTCTTTCATTCAGAAACTCCTTTCCAATGACTTCTTGGTTTCTTGCAACATCTGGACATCATTTCCAATCAATAATATGTCATCCACATATAAGATCAGAAAGTTTACGTTGCTCGCACTAAATTTCTTGTATAAACAAGAATCATGATCACTCTTGATGAAGCCAAACGATTTGACTACCTCATCAAAGCGAATATTCCAACTCCGAGATGCTTGCTTCAATCCATAAATGGATTTCTGATGTTTGCATACCTTGTCAGCATTAGCCGGATCGACAAAACCCTCGGGCTGTATCATATACACGTCCTCGGTTAATTTTCCATTAAGGAAGGCCATTTTGACATCCATCTGCCATATTTCATAGTCGAAATAGGCTGCTATAGCTAACATGATCCGAACTGATTTAAGCATCGCTACTGGTGAGAAAGTCTCATCGTAGTCAACTCCTAGAACCTGCCGGGACCCCTTCGCGACAATCCGTTCTTTATAGATAGAAACGTTTCCATCCATATCAGTTTTCCTTTTAAAGACCCATTTGCACTCGACGGGTCTTGCACCGTCTGGCAGATCAACCAAGTTCCAAACTTGATTTTCATCCATGGACTTTATTTCTGATCTCATGGCTCCAAGCCATGACTCAGAATCAGAACCCACCATCGCTTCTGAATAAGTTCCCGGCTCATCACTGTCTAACAGTAATACATCACGAACACTTCGCAATCTTGCTGATCTTCGTAGTGGAGGTGCAGCTGCCGGCTCAGCTACCACGACTGGCTCAACCTCCAAGGCTTTCACCAAATCGCTACTGACCGGTCCCTCTCGAACTTCTTCGACCCGCACCGTACTCCCACTGAGTTCCCGGCTGAGAAACTCTTTCTCAAGGAAGACACCGTTCCGAGCGACAAACACTTTGCCCTATTCTCGGTTGTAGAAGTAGTAACCCAAGGTTTCCCTTGGATACCCAATGAAAACGCACTTATCCGATTTGGCTGCAAGCTTGTCCAACTGAAGTCGCTTGACAAATGCTTCACAACCCCAAATCTTAAGAAAAGACAAGCTTGGCTTCTTGCCCGTCCACATCTCATGTGGTGTCTTCTCTACCAATTTCGATGGTACTCTGTTTAGTGTGAACGCCGCCATTTCTAGACAATAACCCCAAAATGATAAAGGTAGATCTGTGCGACTCATCATTGATCGTACCATGTCCAACAAGGTCCGATTCCGCCATTCTGACACACCGTTCCTCTACGGTGTACCTGGCGGAGGGAGCTGAGGAACTATTCCACAACTCTTTAGATGGTCATCAAACTCATGGCTCATGTACTCGCCTCCTCGGTCCGACCGAAGAAACTTTATTTTCTTGCCGAGTTGATTTTGTACTTCATTCTGGAATTCTATGAAATTTTCAAAGGCTTCCGACTTATGTTTCATCAAGTAGACATATCCATATCTACTCAAATCATTAGTGAAGGTAATGAAGTACTCATAACCACCCCTGTCTATCGCGCTCATTGGACCACATAAATCACTATGTACTAGTCCCAACAAGTCAGACGCCCTTTCACAACTCCTTGCAAAAGGTGTCTTGGTCATCTTGCCCAGAAGGCAGGATTCGCATGTCTCGAATGACTCCAAGTCGAACGAAGTTAGGAGTCCATCATCATGGAGCTTTTTCATGCATTTCCAACTTATATGACCAAGTCGACAGTGCCAAAAGTAAGTCATATTTAGATCATTTGATTTCAACCTTTTCACATTTATGTTATAGAGCGACCCACCATCAAGATTCAAAATAAATAACCCGTTCTGAATGGGTGCAAAGCCGTGAAACATATCATTCAAATATAAAGAACAACCATTGTTCTTAATATTAGACTCATAGCCTTGTCTCATCAAACATGAGGCAGAAATGATGTTTCGACTAAGCACTAGAACATAATAACAATTATTTAGTTCCATTAAGAATCCTGAAGGTAAATGAAGTTGCATTGTGCCGACTTCCAACACAACAACTCTTGCTTTGTTGCCGACCTGACTGTCAACCTCGCCTCTTGCTACGTCCCTAGTTCTTACCAGCCCCTGCAACGAGTTGCAGATATGAATGGCTGATCCGGTATCATATACCCAAGAACTACCGGGTGCATCGGCAAGATAAAGGTCTATAACGTTGCAAACAAGTGTACCTGAGTTGGAAGTCACACCTCCACTCTTGGCTTTATCCGCCAAATACTTGATGCAATTCCTCTTCCAGTGGCCATCCGCCTTGCAATAGAAGCAAGCGGATCCGGCTGAATGAGATGACTTAGTCCCCGAGGAAACGCTTGGGATCTCATCCTGAGCATTACCTCCTGACTTAGCCTTCTTCTTCTTAGTCAAAGAACTCTTCTTAAACTTAGCCTTATTCTGTACCACCGACACTTGGCTAGTACCTTTATTGAGATCAACCTCTGCTTGCTTAAGCATCCCATGTAATTCAGTGAGCTTATTATCCATACCATGCATGTGGTAGTTCGATATGAACTGACCATACACACTAGGAAGAGAGTTCAGACTTATATCCGTAGCGAACTCTTCGCTAATGGGGTAGCCAAGCCTTTCCAGAGACTACATGTAACCAACCATCTTGATCACATGCGGACTTAGTGGATCACCATCCTTAAGCTTACAACTCAGCAAAGCTTGAGAGACTTGATACCTCTCGGTATTTGCCTGAGCTTGGAATATACTTTTGAGGCTTTCGATCATATCGTAGGCCTCAACATTCTCAAACTGCTGCTGCAAGTCTGGTTCCATGTGAGCAAGCATAATAAAGCTAATTTCTGTAGACTCATCACATGTTCTACGATAGGCATTGGTTGTTGTGACACTCGCATTCTCATCCGGCACATCTGGAAGCGGGTTGTCTAGAACATGGTCCCTTTTTTCTTGTTTGATAACAATTCTCAGATTACGATACCCGTTGGTGAAGTTTGTCCCATTAAGTTTATCTTTCTCTAGGATGGTCCTCAAAGCAAAACTGGGCAACTTAGGGAGACTGCTACTAGGTGCAATTATCTACAACAGAAATATGCAAAACACTTAAGACAAGTATTCATAAAAGAGCAGGCGTATTAAACATTTTAATACTTATGCTCCCACTAGAATCAACATCCCTCCGATCGTTACTTAGTGATTCAGGATCATAAATAAGCAAGCCGACTAGTGAGCTTTAGCATCACCGCTAGCCGTCAAGTGATCTAGGTAGGCAACTCCTTGCCAATCGCATCTCATGCGACTCATGTTGGTTGGGTGGCATCTCATGCCCGGCTCCCGACCGCCCTCTCCCCGAGTCCCACAACCATTGTGATAGACCCGTCTAGCTTACCAAGTGCTTCCGCTGTAAGAGTCCGACTCGAACCCATCTAGTGAAAGAGAATTGGTAGCACCTCAATTTTATGAGCCCACTACCAAGAATGTCTGACTTGTGATGGTGCAGCACCGGCGAGGAGACCGACTAGACCTTCTTTGAGGGATTAAAGTTTAACAACTATCTCATAGAGGCAAAACTAGAGACATAACAACTATACACAATAATCCAATTATAATGTGAAATGGTATGGCTCTATTCATGGTGATCTCCATCGCCATGAACCTGTTCGTCATGCCTTTGGCTGCAGTGACCTTCAAGTCCTCCAAACATGCTACACTAGCACTAAGGAATATACAAGAAGATGGCATCTCATGCCGACACACAAGTCGTTATACAATAACAGTGACAGCACTTTGGCTCCAGCCGGCTGCCAAACCCGTGATACACAGATCACGTATGGATTACACAAATCACATGCATATAAGCCATACCATTCACAACTTCCTACAAAAACAAGTTATGCATAGATACGATATCTACCGGCGTTGTGAACCTCGCAACGACATCTAATGCGCTACGACAGGGCGAAGCCGGCGGTCCCGCTAGCCGGATAGCGGGCGGGGATCGATGGCGAAAGCCGACCAGTAGGGGTATGTCGTTCCACGACCTTAGCAGTTAGATCACAGAAACCAGATCATCCATTCCCCCGAGTATAGTTGATTCAATCATGCCGAACCATGGATTCCTTCATTGGATAAAACATTTTTACCCAAACCTGATCCCTGTGCGGATTTGACCAATCTCATTGATCATCCGCACATGATCTTCCATGCACCCCCGAGTGCGATTAATCCAATCAATCTTGCACAAAACCAATCTATCTCATAGATCGACCACTGAAACACTAAGTGGATCTCATCCACCACCACATGCATATCACATAGGCACAGATCTAGAGCCTAAAACCAGAAGCTTTCGCTCTGATACCACTGTAGGGCCACGCAGAGATAAACAAAACTTTTTTCCCTAACGCGGAACTCCCAAGATCCAGCTCAGGTTATAGGCCATGAGATTACCGCTAGACGCGTAGATGCGGAAGTTGATGTAGCGCGTCGAAGCAGTGCCGAACGATCCTGTGGATAACCCTCCGAATCCCACGGATAGTTACACCAGATCCCACGGACTCCTTCGCCAGATCCCCACGAGCTTTCCCCGTCTCCAGCGCCGCACGTGCAACGCCTCTACCGGTGTCCACACATATAGGAAGGAGCTTTGGACAGAGGACTGTTAGATCCTGTCTAGCCCGAAATGGAAGTGGAGAAAGTGACGGCTAGGTTAGGGACTATCCCTTGTCACTCCACTTATATACACTCCTAGTTGGGCTCAACGCTTGAGGCCCATCTAGGCTGTACTCCAATCTCCACATGGATCTAATCCACATGGGCTCCTTACCCTTAAGTGTGTGACCCTATAGGTTCACGTACACCTGGACATGACATGAGCTACTCCTCCAAGTATCCTGTCATGGCTTTGAGTCCAACTCACTTCCATGAACACTCGGTCTCAAGTCGATAGATGGTAGCGGTCTCTAGCAAGACATGCCAACTCCCAAGTGCCGTAAAGTCAGAAGACGAACCTTCAATGTGACTTTCGTCCAAGTCCCTTTGCCACACGATGTATCTGTTATGATGTAGGCGAGTAGTTGCCATCCCTTTAATAGCTTAACTCACTTCTCGTACCATGATATGTGATTCACTGGACTAACTCTTAAGTGTGTGACCCTGTAGGTTCACGTACACCTGGACATGACATGAGCTACTCCTCCAAGTATCCTGTCATGGCTTTGAGTCCAACTCACTTCCATGAACACTCGGTCTCAAGTCGATAGATGGTAGCGGTCTCTAGCAAGACATGCCAACTCCCAAGTGCCGTAAAGTCAGAAGACGAACCTTTAATGTGACTTTCGTCCAAGTCCCTTTGCCACACGATGTATCTGTTATGATGTAGGCGAGTAGTTGCCATCCCTTTAATAGCTTAACTCACTTCTCGTACCATGATATGTGATTCACTGGACTAACTCTTAGTCCGACTCCTCAGTTAACACTTAACTGAGTAGCGCATGGCCATGCTTCCAAATCATATCACATGAGAGGGCCCAGAGAATATCTCTCTATTATGGAGGGGCAAATCCCATCTTGGTAATCCATGTCACGCAGCTTGCTTCACAACCAAACTGAACTCTACCTTTATAACTGCCCATTTACGGAACAACGTTTGATAGAACCTAAGTTGGCGATCCACAACTCAGATCATGCAATCACCTCAGGTCGAAGGATTCCATTGCTTGAGACTGCAAATGACAACATGCTCGTTGCATCTCAACTGTGGGTCAGGCCGACTCGCTAAAATCTTTAGCCGAATCAGTGTAAGTCAGAATAGCATCACCATGCCCATGACAAGTGGAACCGTGTCATCAACCGACTTGCACATTGCTCTAAGTTGTGTGCCCAACACAACCTTAACGACTAAGGACAATCTAATATGAACAATCATGAATACATAGTTCCACAAATGAATCACGCATTCAGTGATATATATCTGATGTTCATATAAGGACAACTTTACTTTATGAATACTTTGGGAAATATCATCAACCATGATTGCCTCTAGGGCATATTCCCAACAGCTGGCGCTAGGATGACGCTGTCCTTGGTCAAGGCTCACTATGACACTGCCGACATCGACCTGGTGACCTCCGGCATGCCCAAGCTGGATGAGGAAGGACAAGAGATCAACAGCAATGCTATTTGGACTCTCTTGCCGGCTTCGATATCAGGGTCGCCAAGATGGTCAAGGCTAATGTCTTCGTGCCTGCCAAGATCCTGGATGACGACATGGCATCTTCTGAGTCTAGCCCCTCTCCTTTAGATTTTGACGAGCTCTCTCGGCCTGGTTCTCCTGACGATGCCACTACAAAGCCCCCTACAGTAGAGCCATGAAAAATAATGTCTGTATTAAATGTATCTCTGTACAATGTATGCGGAAAAAACTTATGTTTGTCTAAGGCAGAAAACTTGTATTCAAGCTTCCTGCAACTTATATGTTTCCATCATATCTATATATTTTTTAAGCAAGTGCTGGCTTATCCATTCTTCTGGTTCGCATTCTTGACCTTTCGTGAGACGAGACTCTCAGCACAAAACTATGCTCTCAGGTGATGATGCTTAATAGCACCGTCCAGAACCTAAGAACAAAATCGCCGGCTTTGAGTGCCGAAAAGTCACTACTCCGGAATCCACATAAGAACTTCAGAAAACGTGTAGACCAAAAAACTTAAGCTAACGCTCGTAGGGCGGAATTTTCACAAGGGCAAATGCAACCTTGTGCATAAAGGGTTTATATGATCCAAAAATGAACAACTAAACAAGGTAAAAGACTCAGAGAATATGAGTGAACCAAATGCTTTGTTTCATTGATCATATAAAAAACTTATTACCTAATATAAATGTGCTAACTGTAAAAGGGACATAGTTGAGCTATGTTCCATGGCCGATCTGTCTCCGGGTAATCATCATCGGAGTTACGTTGCATACGCTTGCGATTTTTTGGCCTATCTTTCAACTCGCGAATATCGACGAGGTAATAGGAACCATTTAGCAATTCTTTGCTTATGAGGAATGATCCTTCCCAAGGCAGGGATAGTTTGTGTGATTTCTCCTGCTTGAGTCTAAGCAGCAGATCCCCTTCTTTAAACGAGCGATGCTTTACACGGTGACTATGGTAGCCGCATAGCTTCTGCTGGTAGATGGCAGATCTCTGGCATGCCAGCACGTGCTCTTCTTCAAGTAGGTCCACAGATAGTTGCCTAAATTATTTAGCATCATCTTCCGTATAGGCGGAAACTCTTGGTGCATCGTGGAGGATGTCGGATGGCACAACTGCTTCTGCTCCATAAACCATGAAGAAAGGAGTCAAGCTGGTGGATCTGTTGGGTGTTGTTCGTAAACTCCACAAAACAGATGGTAGTTCCTCCACCCAGGCTTCTGCTGCTCTATGTAGCGGTGCCTCCAAGCGTGGCTTGATTCCGTGCAGAATTAGTCCATTGGCCCTTTCAACTTGCCCATTTGACTGTGGATGTGCCACGGATGCTAGGTCAAGGCGGATGCCTTTCTCATGACAGTACTCCTCAACTTCTCCGAGAGATAAATTTCTGGCATTGCCGGTGATTATGGTATGTGGGAGACCAAATCTCACCACTAGATCCCGGAAAAACTTTAGGGATATTGCCCCATCAAGCTTTCTAATGGGTTTAGCTTCAATCCATTTTGTGAATTTATCCACTGCTACTAGCAAGTGTGTGAATCCATAGGGTGTTATCTACAAAGGTCCCACCATGTCTAGCCCCCAGACTGCAAACGGCCAAGTTATTGGTATTGTTCGCAATTCTTCAGCTGGAACATTTGGTTGTCTTGCATAAAATTGACACCCAAGGCATGTTTGTGACAACTTGTCAGCGTCCGCCTTGGCAGTTATCCAGTAGAATCCTTGTCAGAAGGCCTTGGCCACCAACGATCGGGGAGCGACGTGATGCCCGCAATCTCCGAGATGTATTTCTCTAAGGATTTCAATACCTTGCTGCTGGGAGACGCACCGTAGGAAGACTCTTGTGGTACTTCTTTTGTATAGATGGCCGTCAATGATGACGTAGCCTTTTTCTCTGCGTACTATTTGCCGGCTTTCGACTTCATAGGTGGGCAAAGTTCCGTCTCGTAGATAATCCATAAATGGCTTCGTCCAAGCCGGAGAGGTTACTGTTACTGCGTTAACAAATGAGTCCACTCTATCCGGGTTGTCGGGGTCCACTCCCTTCACGGATGGAGTCCATAAATGCTCCAGGAAAACGCCTGGTGGAATTGGTCGACGAGCCGATCCAAGCTTTGACAGCAGATCTACCGCCTCATTATCCTCCCTTTTGACGTACTTGACTTCGTAGCCGTTGAAGCACTTGGCTATTTCCTCTACTTCGTCTCGATATGCCGCCATCATAGGGTTCCACGTGTTCTAGGTGCCAGCTACTTGCTGGGCAACCAAGTCGGAATCTCCACAGCAAACTATGCGCTTGATGCCAATATCTTTGGCTACACGAAGTCTGTGAATGAGGGACTCGTACTCCGCCATGTTATTTGTAGTGTTGAAGTGTATCTATAGGACGTATTGCAACTTCTCTCCTATTGGTGATTGAAATAATACACCAGCCCCAGAGCCATTGAGTAACTTGGATCCGTCAAAGTGCATGACCCAATACTCTGGCTCTGGCATAGGAGTGTCTTCTGGCAGCTCTGTCCAATCTGCATGAAAATTTGCCAATGCTTGTGATTTGATAGCGTCGCGTCGCTTGTAGGTGATGTCGAAGGCGGAACGTTCAATGCCCCACTTTTCCACTCTCCCTGTAGTATCGTTGTTGTTGATGATGTTAGGCAGTGGATCTTTGCTCACTACTGTGATGGGGTGTTCCTGGAAATAATGCCTTAGCTTACGCGAAGCAAGGAAAACTCCATAAGCTATCTTCTGGTAGTGCGGATAACGCTGCTTGGATTCCGTCAAGACCTCGTTCACATAATAAACGGGTCGCTGAACTCCGTATTCGTGCGTTGGTTCCTTGCGCTCCACCACAATGACGATGTTGATTACTCGGTTGGTCGCCGCCATGTATACCAACATGGGCTCCCTTGGCACCGGTGCTGCAAGTATAGGTCGGGAGGAGAATATTCTCTTCAACTCCTGAAGTGCTGCGTTAGCCTCATCCGTCCATGTACATTTGTCCGCCTTCTTGAGCAACTTGTAGAGCGGCATAGCCTTCTCACCAAGTCGGCTGATGAACCGGCTTACTGCTGCAATGCAGCCTGTGAGCCTTTGTATGTCCTTCAGGCAAGTCGGGCATTTGATGTCGAGGATGGCCTTGATTTTCCCTGGTTTCACCTTGATTCCATGATGCGAAACGATGAAGCCCAACAGTTTGCCGGATGGTACCCCGAAGACACACTTCTTTGGGTTCAACATCATGCTGTATTTCTAGAGATTATCAAAAGTTTCCTGCAAGTCAGCGATAAGATCATTTGATTTCTTTGACATTATAGCGATGTCGTCCATGTAAGCGTGTACGTTGCGACCTATTTGGTCGTGCAGGCAACATTGCATCGTCTGCTGGTACGTAGCACCAGTGTTTTTCAACCCAAAGGGCATCGTGACGTAGCAATACGTGCCGTAGGGTGTGGTAAACAAAGTGGCCAATTGGTCTGACTTCCGCATCCGGATCTGGTGGTATCCTGAATAGGCATCGAGAAAACACAGAAGTTCCGAGCCAGCCGTCGAGTCAATGACTTGGTCAATGCGAGGCAAAGCAAACGGATCCTTCGTCTTTCGTCACCAAAGAGTCGTAGAAGTTGTTTCACTGGTTTGGCATTAGGGTCAATATTCAAGCTATGATCGGCAAGGTCCATAGGTACACCTTTCATGTCAGCAGGTTGCCAAGAAAAGATGTCCCTATTCTCACGGAGGAACTCGACGAGTGCGCTTTCCTATTTGGGATCTAGGTCCGTGCCAATGGAGGTGGTCTTGGAGGAACCACCTTTGACAAGCTCCACCTGCTTGGTCTTGATGGTGGCCTTGAAGGCGGGTTCGGCAGCAGTGATCAGCTTCTTCGGCAGCAGTGACCTAGTTCTGGATCTCCTTGAACTCCTCACCGTAGAGGACTACTTCGGCAAAGGCGGCTTCGCTGAGCTCGCACTCCCGTGCCTTAGTGAAGCTTCCATCAACGGTGATGACGCCATTTGGTCCGGGAATCTTGAGTTTGTTGTAGACAAAGCATGGCCTTGTGAGGAAGGAGTGGAAGATGTCGCGTCTGAAGATCACGTGGTACATGCTCTTGAAAGGCACTACTTCAAAGGTCATGCATTCTTGGCAGTAATTGTTAACATCGCCAAAAGCAACCAAAAGCGTGATGCAGCCCAGGGAATTTGCTTGTTGGCCAGGGACAACCCCATGGACCACGGTATTGCTCTTCCTTAGCCGGGTCTCCGTCAAGTTCATCTTGTGCAGTGTATCCAGGTACATGATGTTGATGCTACTTCGACTGTCCATGAGGAACTTGGTGAACTCCGTGCCGTCAATCAAAGGGTTGATGACCATGGCGTACTGGTTCTCTGTTGGGATAAGTTTTGGATGATCCTTTCTATCCCAAGTAATTGGAACTTCCGACTACCTGACATACTAGGGAACTGGGGGAGGGTAGCCATCAGTATCCTCAGAGAGGTTTTCTAGGCCCGGACGGTTGGTGTACCAAGGAAGGTGTGGTAACATGGAGCCTTCTTTTCGAAGGGATTTTTCCCTTTATCCTCTCCCTTGTCAAAAGATTTTTGGGTCCATGTCCTCGTCCATATCACTTGATCCCTTGGGATCTTCCTCCTTCTTCTTCCCCTTGCCCTTTCCGCGGGGTCTGTTCTTCCGACTTCACTTATAGCCAGAATCCGGGTCCTCCTTGAGATCATTGACAAACTTGCACTGGTGATTGGTGTGGGTGGATTTTCCATTGGCATCGAGATGAATGAAACACGGCATATCACGGTACTCTTCGTATGTTTGGGGAATGTGGGGTGCTGAGGGTGTAGTGTCACTCCTCTGCTGGCCACTGCTAGCTCCCCGACCACGTCCACGCTGCCTGCCATTGCCTTTGCGAGTGAACGTTGCGACGACCATGTCGGCTACTAGCTTCTCTTCGGGCGGATTTTTCCGCTTGTTATTGTTGTTTTTCCTAGCCTAGGTAGGGATTGCTATCGCCGGCAACGATCCACGCGCGTCGTCATCAGCAGTGGCAAATTCGCTAGCCATTTTGATCATCGCATTGAGGTCGAGGTCATTGTTATCCTGCCTGCATTTCAACGTATGCCGGAGCAGAGTACCCTTTTCCAAATCATCGATTAAGGCGGCCATAGTGGTCTGTTCGTGCACCCCTACGCAGGAATTTTTCATATCTAGCCAGCGAGAAAGGTAGGCACAGGAGGTTTCATCCTTCTCTTGCACACACCGCTATAGGTCTCCAACAGTGCAGGGACGTTTGTACGTACCCTCGAAGTTCTTGGTGAATGCTTCATGCATGTCCAACAAATTGCATATTGATTTCTCCAGTAATTCGTCGATCCATTACTGGGCGGTGCTGGTCAACATAAGTGGGAGGTACTTGACTGCGACATTGGGGTTTCCCCCTGCGATGTGGATCGCTTTGTTATAGTCCTGCAACCATGTTGCTGGCCGGGCAGTGCCGTTGTATGGCTTGATGGTATTTTCTATCCAGAGGCCCTTGGGGTATGTTGTGGCCCGTATGACTGGTCCAAAACAACGTGGCCCAAGGTATGGGAGCTCCCGAGCTTCTTGGATCTTGTCCAGCCGCGATCGTGCGTCATATGGCTCTGGCTGCTTCCCTTTTCCGTGATGGGGAGGGGAGTTGTGGCGTGATTTGTGAGATCCGCCATGACCTCCGCCATGATGGCTGCTATATGGTGATGGCAGGATGGTTAGCTCTCTTGCTATGCCCCTCCTGCGACTCCTCACGCCTGTCGCGTTTGCTTGTCGGACGTGCCGGTTCCTTGTGGGACCTTCTCCTGTGTCCGTCGTGGCCGCTGTGCTCTCCAGCATGCCGAGGATGTTCACCCTGATCGCGTATAACGATACCGGGCTGAGACCGTATTGGAGGTGGCATGCTTGTGCGGTGGCACAGCTCTGGGTCCTCATGACGTCGAGATGGTGGTGGAGGTGGCGAACAATGAGGACAAGCCTTTTCTCCGTGGTCAGAGGATATGGGGATATTGTTGGTCCTGTTGCGTGCCTCCCTCCGTCTTTGCTCTGTAGAGCCTGTGCGTGATCCTTCGTCACGGGGAGATTTTGGCCTTCTATGGCTATTCAGGGTTGACTGGCACAACTCTGGGTTGGACTCAAGCCTTTGCGAGGCGGCCTTTTCCTGTTGCTTGCATGCCTTAGCGACGAGGTCGTACACCTGAGCAACTGCTTCTGGCGACCTGTCCTGCTCCAGGAGGGTCTTGGCGAGGGAGATGTTGAGAGCGGGAGTTGGCATGACTGCCTCCCCTCTGAATCTATGTAAGGGGTGGCTTTTGTTGGCTTAGACCCGTCAAATCCCAAGCCTCACCGAATGCCGAGATCTTGGACGACGTGAGCTCGTACCTTCTTTGCCTTATGCTTCAACAACAATTTCTTATATTCGGACTCCATAGCTCTTGCCTCCTTGATGGATTGTTGCACCTTATCCATGTCTTTGTCCAACTTAGCGCCTTGCTCCACGATGCACTTGGCCTCCGCCAAGATTTCCGCACACTTTTCATCAAGCTCCGTAACGCTCCGGATATGGGTGACGGTGATTAGCTTAACGAGGAGTGCGCCGTAGATTGCTTTGTCGGTAGGGGTGGCTAGTGGGTTGCCAGTTGATGGTGGTACTAGCGGTTGATTTGATTGCCGGGCTGCATTAGGGGCCATGGTAAGTTCCTGCGTTGGTGACTAGCGGGTAGCTGGAGGGGGCAGAGCTTTGGCCGGAGCCAGAGACTCAGCGGCATTCTTAGCTGCTGCTGCTGTGGTGACCGCTGGCATGGGCGGAGCTCTCTCACGTTCCCGTTCCCGTTCCCGTTCCCGTTCCCGTTCCCGTTCCCGTTCCCGTTCCGTTCCGTTCCCGTTCCCGTTCCCGTTCCCGTTCCCGTTCCCGTTCCCGTTCCCGTTCCCGTTCCCGTTCCCGTTCCCGTTCCCGTTCCCATTCCCGTTCCCGTTCCCGTTCGCGTTCCCGTTCCTATCGTCTTCTTCCATCATGCTCCCAATGGCGACTAGCACCTGGTGGGAAGTGTTGGTCTTCTCGGTGCGCTCCTCCTTCTCGATCTCCTACTCGATCTACCTCATAACAGCGTCGTATTCCTCTGAGTTGACGTCCAAGCCACCGGCATCCATATTAATGTCGGTGTACAGGGCATCAAGGACGAAGTCGGAGTTGGCTTCGGTGTTGGCGATGGTGGATGTTGCGGGTGATGGAGGCGTGCCGTTGTTGTTGTTGCCTCCAACGACTTCGATGGTGATCGCCGCCTTGGCTTCTTCATTGGCATCTGCGTATTGGTTGACGATGACAACCATATCACTAAGGGTGAGAGGGCTTGCGGCCTGCCGCCTTCGGAGGGTATGTCGGAAGAGGGTTCCAGGTGTGAGCCCTTCCATGAAGTGGTATACAAGCTCGTCGGCGCGATCGCCCTCTAGGGTTTCCCTCACCCTCATCCATCTGGCAAGGTATTCGCGGGGAGATTCTCCATCCCTTTGAACGCATCTGGCCAGATCGAAGATGGTGATGACGCCGACAAAGTGTGACTTGCGCATCTCTAATGCTCGGGGAAGCCAAGCGGATTTGCGGGGTCCTTCCACCTTTATATCCTGCACAGGGGTGGTTTGGGTGGTCTTTGAAATTTCCTGATCCGAGCCACCATACTCTAAAGAGAGGTATGGCCCAGATCCTTCCATGAACGTGTCCTGCTCATAGGCGGTCAGTGCAGGGCTTGACGAGTTTCCGACTTCCTGGGAGCTAGGGCCCGAGCCAGTTTCACCGATGAAGATGTGGATGTCTCCGAAGGGGATGACGGAGCAGCGCGTGACCAATGTCTATAGTGTCACTGATTCCCGAGAAGAGATTGGACCTCGCCCGATGTAAAGCTCGAAGCGCCTCTTGCCCCACGGTGGGCGCGAACTGTCATGGTATTGCCGACGAGTACGCCATGGAGGGGTCCTCATAGTGCTTGTTTGGAGAGGTGGGGCAAGGCGGAGTGTTGGCGGGTACGAGTAACACAACTTACCCAGGTTCAAGTCCCACAACGGTGGCGGAACTCTACTCCTGCTATAAATTACTATAATGGCAATACGCCGAGTAATAGAGATAGGTTCGCTGTGCAAGGTGTTGCGCGTTGTACACTGCAATCAGAGAAGTTGTCTTTCCTAAAGCCTCCCACGGGCCGTCTTATAAAGGCGCCAAGACCTAGGGATTACATGGAAAGGTCCTTGCCGGACAAGGTAAACAGTCCTACACCTACACGAACTAATCTTCCGTGTCTTGTACTCCAAGGCTCCGAGTATGTCGGTGACTCCTGCGTAGCCTTCCTTTATCCGGCATGGGCCTCCCTTCAGGATCCATCTAACTGGGCCGCCTAGTAGGCCATAGGCCTTGTTACTAACTATGGGCCACCCAGGTTAGGCGGATTGGTGAAATGCTATGAGGATACCCATATAACATATCCCCAACAATGTGTCTTCTTTTCATTAAACAACTTGGATCCACTAGATGTCATTGCATGTGTGTTATTTTCATTAAACCAATTGGATGTGTGTTCTTTTCATTATACACATGGATCCACTACATGAGAGTTCTTTTCATAAACCACATGGATCCACTAGATGACACTTGCATGTGTGTTCTTTTCATTAAACAACTTGGGTGTGTGTTATTTTCATAAACCACTAGATGTTATTGCATGTGTGTTCTTTTCATTAAACAACTTGGATCCACTAAATGTCATTGCATGTGTGTTCTTTTCATTAAAGCAATTGGATGTGTGTTCTTTTCATAATCCACATGGATCCCCTACATGAGTGTTCTTTTCATAAACCACATGGATCCACTAGATGCCACTTGCATGTGTGTTCTTTTCATTAAAAAACACTGATACACTAGATGTCATTGCATGTGTGTTCTTTTCATAAACCACTTGGATATGTGTTCTTTTCATAAACCAGTAGATACACTCCATGAGTGTTCTTTTCAGGATCCACTTGGATATGTGTTCTTTTCATAAACCAGTAGATACACTCCATGAGTGTTCATTTCATAAACCAAACGGATCCACTAGATGTAATTGCTTGGGTGTTCATTTCATTAAACCACTTGGATCCACTAGATGTCATTGCATGTGTGTTCTTTTCATTAAACCAATTGGACGTGTGTTATTTTCATAAACCAGTAGATACACTCCATGAGTGTTCATTTCATAAACCACTTGGATATGTGTTCTTTTCATAAACCAATAGATACACTCCATGAGTGTTCATTTCATAAACCACATGGATCCACTTGATGTCATTGCATGTGTGTTCATTTCATTAAACCACTTGGATGTGTGTTCTTTTCATGAACCAGTAGAGTCACTCCATGAGTGTTCATTTAATAAACCACATGGATCCACTAGATGTCATTGCATGTGTTTTCTTTTCATTAAACCAAGTGGATCCACTACATGTCATTGCATGTGTGTTCTTTTCATAAACCAATTGGGTGTGTGTTCTGTTCATAAACCAGTAGAGTCACTCCATGAGTGTTCATTTCATAAACCACATGGATCCACTAGATGTCATTGCATGCATGTTCTTTTCATTAAACCACTTGGATCATGTTGGGGAGATACCCCCGGGTAGTGTCACACTAGGGTATAAAAGCCATGTTAGCCGAGGTTTAGAAAGGTCAAAGTGTATGATGGCCGAGTCACCTCAAGGCTGGCCGAGTTACGGAGTGACCCAGATTGAAGGATGTTCATCTAACCTTGTCCTGGCCAACATACAGCGTATGTCAGCTAGCCTTTCATAGCTTGTTTACAGGTACCCATGTGGCCGAGTTATCCAGGCGCTAGCCGGGTTATCACTTGACTTACAAGAGAAGGAAGGAATATCGCTGGTCAAAAGGTGGTCTCTGTCCACTTAGCGTGAGTGAAGTGGACAGAGAGAAGGACCAGTGGGGAGTGGCCGATAAGGGTGACATAGCCAATGTTGGTTGATGTCACCAGTGTCAGATCATGCCATGTTGCAGGGGGACTCAGGGAGGCTTACGCCCTGAGTCCGGACCAGCCTCTTCATCAAGCTTGGTGGGAAACATCATCGGCACCGGCGAACGCATCGTCTCCAGGATTGTTTAGCGCTTTGGAGCACTGGACTATGTTAGTGACAATGTTGGAAGCTTCAGCAGGCGCCCTCCTCCACACAACAGCCTCTTCGTCAAGCTTGGCGTCCTCAAGATCTATGTCGGTGTCAACGAGTCCTGCGTTCACCCGCAGCACGTCGTCGAGGGAGGCGAACCATCTCTCAGCACAGCTCGTGGCTCGTGTATCACTCATGCCACTAGCTACGCTGAGGTCATGATGACGGTGCCTGATGAAGGAGCAAGCAAGGACTCGGCACCAGATCTGGACGCTACGCTGAAGCAGGCAAGATCTAGATTCCCTCCACTAGAGAGGCTAGAGAATGTACTACAACAAGCAATAGATAGCTTAGCAACACCCATAGCGCCAGCAGTAGATCCGGCTCAGGCACATGTCGAGTTAGAGGAAACTAGGCATAAGATGTTAGCTGGGGCGAAAAAGGTAACTGAGTTACCGCAGTCACTAAACATTACACTGCGAGAGTATGCGAAAGCAAACCGTATAGATGGAGTGAAAATCAGAGGTAGAAACTTGATAACTGAGATAGACAGGGAGTATGTGCCTAAGCCGGGTCAGACAGCTACTCTAGTAACAACAGGGCTGGAGAAGTATATCACCCCGGTGAAAAACCTCAGGGCAGCCAATGCAGCGGCATCCGAGTTAGAGGGTTTGACTAGAGAAGCCCGAGAAAGGCAACGGGAGAGGGTTAACCATTTGTTAAGGGTAGCATGTCAGTAGAATGAGGAAATAAACAAGGCAAACTAGCGCAACCCGGAGCATTGCATGTAGTTCATTCAGCAAGGAATAACCCGTCGGAGTTCGCTGGGGCTGCGTCGTCACCTCATGATGGCCCTAGAAGAGATGAAGTGGTAACCTCAGGAAGAAAAACCAAACAGATGGTCATGTATGACCCGGTAAGGCCAGGGAAAGGAAAAGCAATGCAAATTGATGAGGATCATCACAGTGCCAATCGGGGTGAACCTGGCCGAGGTAACCGGGACCAAGGCAATGCCGGTCGAGGAAGCATTGCGAACGGCTATGCCGGACAGCATAATTCGGCGGGAGCAAGGCAAAATGTGCCTCGACAATAGTAGCAGCAATATGCACCTCGGCAGGAGAGAAGTGTTGGCCCAGCAATGCAGCAGCAAAATGCTCGTCCAGGTCAGGATAGATACAATGATGATTACTCAGCAATGGATGATGCTGGATTTCCTAGACCAGAGCACCATGTGATTGGATCGAGATTGGGGAATAGGAATCTGCAGCCGGATGATGCAAGGCTGAGGTTCGACCGGATTTATAGGTCGAAGATGATCTAGGTACAAGGTCCTCCGGGTCCAGCATGCTTTGGACCTAGGATCATGAGAGAACCACATGTGCCGAACTTTCAGTTGGCCCGAGGAACAAGGACGTATGATGGTATCACTAAGCCGGATGATTGGCTCATTGACTATGCTACTTCAGTTAACATAGCTGGAGGAATTTTGAGATGGGCTGTGAGGTATGTACCATAGGGGTCTGGTTAAATAATTTGCCAGAGAGAAGTATCAACTACTGGATAGACTTCGAGGAGATGTTCGTCAACAATTTCTCGAGCACGTACAAGAGGCCGAATAGGCCACAAACTCTTGCACTGTTCAGGCAAAGACCGAATGAGCCGGACCGAGAATTCTTGACTCGGTGGTGCAATGTGCATAATTCCTGTGAAGGGGTAATTGAATCACAAGCTATTGCATGATTTGCCCAAGGCTATAGATATGGAAATATGTTGTGGCAAAGGTTGCAGCGAGATATGCCAACTCCCTTGGCAGAAACGATTCAGATCACTGACTCGTATGCCTTGGGAGATCCAACCCAACCTCGGCTAATGTTAAGTGAGTCAAATGAGGAGCACTACAACTGAGATGGTTTCAGGTCGTCCCGGAGGAATGATTTCTGAGGTAAAAGAAGAGATGATTGGCCGGATTTTTAGTACAGCTTGCAGCAAGTGGTAGCGGTGGATCAGGATCAGCCCAATGCTGGCGAAAGCCAGCATCAAAAAACTGGAGGGCAACAGTGGCAACAAAAGGGTGAAGGCCAGAAGCCTTGGACGCCAGAGAAGAAGAAACAGTGGCAAGAAAGAAATGATAGGCCAAGATACACATATGAGCCTATGATAACCCGCTGAATTTTATGACCCGGCAATGTGAATGGATGAGGAAGATAGAGCAAGGTGGCTCGGGGAATGCTCAGCCACCTCGGCACGAAGCACCTTAGCATGATGGACCTCGGCATTAAGCACCTCGGAACAATGCACCTCGGTAGCAACAGCTCACTGGGGGACTGGACAACAACTAATGTTGCCTCCACCTCCACTGAGGTACGAGAACCATGAGAAAAGGGATGTACTGCATCAGCTGAACAATCAATAGCAACAAGACCAAGGATAGCATGACAATGACAGCAGGAATGAATATAGAGAGCATCACCAAAGTTACCGTGTGTTCACCATAGAGGAAGTTGATAGAAAGAGCTTGCAACACCGACATATGGAGGTGAACACGGTAATGCAGTTGTGACGAGGTATATGCCTTCGTCAGAATAGGAAATCACTTGGAGCATCAAGGATCACCCTAGGCTCATGCTGAGTCCTGGATCATACACACTTGTGTTGGATCCGACGTTCACTAGGACAAATATCAATGTAAGATTTTCCAAGGTGCTGATAGAAAACGGCTGACATGGGTATACCCTACAGGTACTCGAGCTTGGTATATACGGTCTAAATACGTACAGGCCCACGGTGTCGCCAAGGCCTAGATGAAAGGACTCAAGTAACCTACGGACTCTTGATTGCTTGAGAGACAAGAAGAAGCTAAAGATAGAAAGTTTGAAGGGGAAAACACTAACTTGTAACCAACTCGACCTGCTACCCGAGACCTAGCCTATCTATATAAAGGCTAGGAGGGGGCGGCGAGAAGGACACATGCAACCCTAGTTTTCACAACCCGTGCCAGATTGCATATGCGCACCATTGTAACTTTTGACTCCTTCGATAATTCCACGAGAAGACAAGCAGGAGTAGGGACCTCTACGAGGCCTGAACCTGGGTAAATCCTTTGTCCCCTGTGTGCCTGTTTGCCAGCCGATAGATGTCTCCAGCGCTCCCTCCTGCTCACTGGAACTGGGAGTGCTGATGTTGCGGCTTCTTCGGCCCCATCAACTGTGATCTACAAGTCCGCAACAGCGGAGATTCGCCAGCTCTTCGGCGCCTTCGACTTCACCGTCCACACACTGGCCACCCGCCCGGCCTTCGAATCCATGGGTGACGGAATTAGCCTGGCAATTGGGAGCTTCCGCTTCCAAGTTGGTCAGATGGGCACGCTTCGCATGCCTGATCAACCGACAGCACCGGCGATTGCCCCGGCATCATGGTTCCCTCCATCAATCGGCACCCTCAGCGAGCTCAATGATCTGGTGGCAGTCGCGAACACGATCAGCGACAGCAGTCGCGACTCCGAGCTGAGCGATCTGGCCACAGAAGATGGAACATACGGTTCCGAATCTGAAAGTTGTGGAAGCAGCAGCTTTCCCAATCACTTCATGTGCGCCGTCATTAATGCAGGCGACACCTCCGCCAATCGCGGCAACAGCGGTAACACCGGCAATGGCGCCGATCCACCTAACAGTGGCAATGGTGGCAACGGCGGTAGTGGCGCCAACGGGGGAGCAGTCGAACCTCCCAGCATAATCAATGAGCAAACCGGCGAACGCGTCGTAATCAGGCTCAACGAGCAAGATGATGGGTTCGTAGTATGGAAAACAAAAAAATTCTACCGCAAGAACAAACAAAACCCAGATCTAATCTAGATAAAAGCCAAGATCTAATCTATTAGACATGTGCAACGAGATAGAAAGGAACTAACCCTCGTAGATCCAAAAGCGTTAACGAGATTAGATCTTGTGGTTGATGTAGTCGATCACTTGCCGATCTCAAGATCGTGTGGACGATCCTTCCGGCGTCACGTTCCAGCAGCGCTTCCGTAGTCGGTCAAGTGGACGTCCTTCCGGTGCCACGATTCGGCAGCGCTTCCGCAGTCGGTCACACGTGCGGAGTCGAAGCAGACCTTCCTCTCCCTGTTCCAGCGAGCAGCGGAGGTAGTAGATCTTCTCCACGGAATCCCAGTAGCACGACGGCGTGATGGTGGTGGAGGAGTAGAGAATTCTGCAGGGCTTCGCCTATGCCTGTGCAGAAGAAAGGTGGAGGAGAGACGCGGCAGAGATTGGGAGTTGTGAGAGAGGGCTAGGAGGGGGCGCCCCTGCCCTTCTATTTAAGGGGGGTGAGGCGCCATGGGAGGGGGAGTCCTTGTAGGACTCCCCTTCCTCTAGGGCTGGCGGATTGGGGAGGGGGGAGGAGTCCTCCTCCCCCACGAATCCGTGTCTAGCCCCCACAAGGTTTCCTTGACCCTTTCTTGGTTTTCAAGCAAACACCAAGAAATCCTCTAGAACCTTCTAGAACATTCCGAAACCTTCTAGAACCCTCATGCAAATACTCTGGAACATTTCCTAACTCAGAAAATGATCCCCAATATATGAATCTTATTCTCCGGACCATTCCGGATCTCCTCGTGATGTACCGGATCCATTCCGAGACTCCGAACAACATTCGGTCTCCAACGCATATTCCATATCTACTTAAAACAACTTCGAACCTTAAGTGTGTCACCCTACGGTTCGTAAATATGCAGACATGATAGAGACACATCTCCTATCAATAACCATCAGCGGGACCTGGAGATCCATAATGGCTCCCACATACTCAACGATGACTTCGCGATCGATTGAACCACTTACATACGAAACTAATTCCCTTTGTCTCGCGATACTATACTTATCCGAGGTTTGATCGTCGGTATCTCCATACCTAGTTCTACCTCGTTACTGATAAGTACTCTTTTACTCATTCCGTGATATATCATCCCTTGTGACCTAGTCACATGCTTGCAAGCTAACTAGATGACATTCCACCGAGAGGGCCCAGAGCATATCTATCCGTCATATGGATGGACAAATCCCAATCTTGGTTCATGCGCTTCAACACATACTTTCAGAATACCCAATGACACTTTTATAACCACCCAGTTACGAAGCGGCGCTTGATGTCATCAAAGTATCCATCCGGTGATGGTGATTAACATAACCTCATGGTCGAAGGATTAGGTTACTATGTTTTTGAAAGCTTACAGCAATACGAACTTAATGACTTGATCTTATGCTACGCTTACTATGGGTGTGTGTCCATCACATCATTCTCCTAATGATATAACCTTGTTATTAATCACATCCTAATGTCCATGATCAGGAAACCATGATCATCAATTAATCAACAAGCTAGTTCAACAAGAGGCTTACTAGGGACTCTTTTATGTTTACAAAACACACATGTATTAGTGTTTCCTAATAATACAATTATAGCATGGGATGTAAACATTTATCATAAACATAAAGATATAATAATAACCACTTTATTATTGCCTCTTGGGCATATCTCCAACAGTCTCCCACTTGCACTAGAGTCAATAATCTAGTTAAGAACTTGTGCATTCAACACCTATGGCTTTCTGGTGTTGTATAGACACAATTGCTAGTGGTAAACATAATCTTCGGATCTGACACTTCCAGGTCCGTGTGTATTTGGATGTCCTTGCGTCTCTACGCATTACTCATTCTCCAATGAGATGGCATTGTATAAATTTGGTCCTTTGGTGAGACCTTTAGTTCCTTCGGCTCAAAATATGTTGATATTATTGTCACACAATATATCTTCATAGTATTAGCCCACTTTGAACCACACCTAGTTTCATAACAAACTACTTGACGCAAATGCCCTTATTTACTGCTACAATAGTAGTTATATACTTAGCCTTTTGTTGTAGTATCTGTTACAATGTTTTAACTTTGGTACTCAACCAAATCCGTTATGGAACTTCCTTTCCATTATATTGTGCCACCCATAGTTTAAATTGAGGTAAATTTAATTTGTATCTTGTGACAAAATTAGTATCAATGTAACGCTTTACAATGAACTACCTTTAACTATTTGTCACTTATACATGGTATATTCTTAGTTCTTCCAAAGCTCATAAGAATATCTTTACTATTGTCCAATGATCATTTTATGAATCATTCTGGTATATGCTCATAACATTTAGAGCATAGGACATATCTGGATGTGTACATCTCAAAGAATGATTGATCAAAATATTCTTGTGATTTCACCAAGTGTCAAAACACTTGAATCTCGTGTCAACACACTTGAATCTTGATTCAGTCCTTTTCGTGCATCAAGAACCTTTCTTGTTGTTTCCATATTGAACTCATTCAACATCATATCTATGTACATTTGGCAAAACCATATTAGCGCCTCAATCTATCCATATAGACATTGATGCCTAATTTGGGTTATGCCTAAGTCTTTCATTGAAATGAAATTCTTAACCTGTGTCAATACAAGATACATCATTTCCAATCAACAATATGTCCTCTACATAATGTATTAGAAATATGTCTTAGCGCTCCCACTTAATTTCTTGCAAATGCAAGCATCTTCATCATCTCCGATGAATTTAAACTCTTTTAACAGTTTCATCATGGTGAAGATTCCAACTCCGCTATGCTTACTTCAACCATTGAAGTTTTTCATACTCTTTTAGCATCCTTTGAATTAACAAAACCCTTTGGATCGTGTCATGTACACGTCCTAGGTAACCATTCTATTAGAAGAACTTGTTTTGTTTGTTCAACTACCATATACCAAAATATATGTAGTGGTTGCTACATTAATCCGTCCAGACTAAATATCGCTATGAAAGATCAAATCTTATCATAGTCAATTCCTTGAACATTGTCGTAAACTTCTTTCTGACATGTCAACTATTTCATAGATGTTAAACATCCATGTCTTATTTCTTTATAAATCCAAACACGAACGATAGGCTTCACGCCTTTCCGGAGGGTCTTCCAAGTTCAGAAACTTGATTTCTCGTGTATGGATACTATCATGGATTCTATGACTTCTAGTCATTTTATGGAGTCAGGGCCCATCATCGCTTCTTTGCATGTAGTCGGTTCATCATTGTCAAAACAATAACGACTTGCTTATCAAATCTTACTATTTGATTCTTACCGACCCACACGGTTCTATAGGAACTCTAATCTCCGAGATCACACCTTTTGTAATCACGAGAGCCATGAGGATTGTGGCCGTCACCGGGACACTTTCCGGCGCTGCGCTACTTAGCACATATAGCTAAGGTTCAACAACCTTATCAAAGTTCTATTGTCCTCGGTGTTATGGAGAAATTCCCAACAAATTCTTTGGAATAACCTACAAAGACGTGCTTATCCGACTTTGGTTGTAAACATTTTACTTAGGCATAGCATACCAAAATTTAAGAAAAGACAATTCGGGTTTTATCCCAAACCATAACTCATATGGTGTCATTTCAATGGATCACGATGGAGCTCTTTTCAGTGTAAAAGCAGTAGTCTCTAAAGCTTCAATCCTTAAAACGTAATGGCAGTTTTATAAACGACACCCTTGATCTTACCATCTCAAACATGGTTTGATTTCATCTCTCGAATATGCCATACTCCTATGGTTTATCGGGAAACACAAATCATAGAACAATTCCTCAAGTCATTAGGTGTTTTTGCTAAACATGTAACTCAAATATCTTCCTTTATAATCGAATCATAAACTCTTTATTTTCTTGTTACAATGATTTTCAACTTCATCTTGAAAGTCTTTGAACAACTTTCAAATGTTTCATACTTCCTCCTTATTAAGTAAATATACAGATATATTCACTCAAATTTTCGGAGAAAGCATATGAAGCAAAAAGATCCATCGCATATGGCTACACATAATGGACTATGCACATCAACATGCACAATTTCCAATAAGCTAGTCAACCGTTCCTATCTGGCCTATGGACGGAGTTTCAATTATCTTGAGGAAAGTCTCACATGCGTCAATTGATCAAAATCAAATACTCCAAAATTCCATCAACATGGAGTTTCTTCATGTTTTCTTTCAAATATAATTTAAACAGCGATGTCACTTCATAGGTGATCTTTCAATCATTTGTCTTGCGACATTTTAGCAATAGTGTTTATGGATGTGATTTCTCCCACTAGACTTGTAAAAGTTCATCCATCCTTTATGGAATACAGTAATTATTTGAACAACTATTGTTCTCGTAATTTCGGAACAAAATAACAATTATTAAAACAAATCTTGAAGGCTAGGTTTGATGACAACGAAAAACACAATAACATTTTATTTGTTTTCGATGAACATCATCACTCATTCTCTTGCTAGTTACTTAGGCCATTGTGGTTCATGAATTGCGTTGTCCTGTATGACACTTCATACCAACCAATTTGGTATCCAATACCGGAGAACCATGTTGTTTAACAAGCAAGGAATACAACCATAACATGTATATCTTCTATATGCCTAATTTGGACATCTCCAACCTTTTATTTTCTACCAAATATTTTATAGATTCTCTTTCAGCAATTCCTTTTCTTTTAAAAGAATTTATCAACATCAACAGTGGTGTCATCAACAAGACACATGGTACAAAGCGTATATAGTCAACTACTAATACCTTTGGACTTGCACTTTGAGGTGGATCACCATCATCAAATGTTTGGTGTTCTTTCGAAAATCCATTCTTTAGTAATCTTTTAGTGTAGTAAACATTTTACTTACATCTTCTATTCATCCTTATCATGACAACTTTCATGATCAAGCTGCTATAGCTTATAAAGGTGAATTGCGAGTATAATGTTTCTTTTTCAAAACCTTTTAGAGGATTAGGGCGACTAGCGTCTCCAACCTTCACAAATTCTCATCAAATATGAGGACGTATACTCTATCATGTTGTAACCAACACATAGTTTTAGATATCGCAATACCTTTCACATATGATGGTTTCTGAAACATTGCTTTCAGCTCTTAGATAAACTTGATATTAAAAACAATCTTTTGAGTATCAAGAATCATGGAGGCAAACATGATACATTAGATACTAACACTGGAATTGTTACTCTTGATTTAATACCATTTATTAAACTTCACAGAGTAAACGGAGTTTGCCGAAAGTTTGCAACAGGACTTTTAAACTTTAGATTGACACTCAAAACAATACGATACCAGTTCGTAAAGCAAATATCCAGAATTTCTATAGTTCTACTATCTCAACTATAACTAAGCGTAAGGTGGTGAACGGATGCCAATGACTACAACAAACTATGCAAATTCAATTTGATTGTGTTTATGATAAATTGAGTTCGACTAATCCAAATTACAAACGAACTCCCACTCAAAACAACATCCCTCGAGTTGTTTTAGTGATTACACGAAGCAAATCTACTACACCAAGTCCGATCATCACGTGAGATGATGTAGCTTTAAAGGCGAACAATCAACATGTTCATCATATCATCCATATGACTCATGCTTTACCTTTCGGTATTCCGTGTTCCGAGACCATGTCTGTACATGCTAGGCTCGTCAAGGTTAACCTTAGTTTCCGCATGTGCGAATCTGGCTTGCACCCGTTGTATGCACACGTAGAGTCTATCACACCCGATCATCACGAGATGCTTCGAAACGACGAGTCTTAGCAACGGTGCCAACTAAGGACGAACACTTTATTACATGATATTTAGTGAGAGGGATCATCTTATAATGCTACCGTCGCGATCTAAGCAATACAAGATGCATAAAGGATTAACATCACAGGCAATTCATAATAAGTGTGATATGATATGGCCCTTTCTTCTTGCGCCTTTGATCTCCATCTCCAAAGCACGAACATGATCTCCATCATCACCAGCATTGCGTCAAGGTCAGTGGCGCCGCTTCATGGTTGTCCATCATCACTAGTAACTATTACAACTACTTGGAATAAAGCTATTACAAGATGAATAGACACGCAGGTCTTAACAGAATTAAAAGACAACCATTAGGCTCCTGCCGGTTGCCATATTACAACAAGGATCATTGCATACATCAAATATAATCATAATCACATGATGGCCATATCACATCACAAAACCCCTGCAAAAACAAGTTAGACGCCTCTAATTTTCTTTGCAAGTTTTACGTGGTTTGGGGCTTTCGCATAAGACCGATCTTACCTACGAACAAGAACCACAACGTTGATACAAGTGTTGTCAAGATGCTCATTGTAAATTGAATCTTAACTATGGTGGGAGAGACAGACACTCGCAAAGCCACTTGTGCAAAGCAAGTTGCACGTCAAGCGTGGAGCAAGTCTCATGTGCGATGACATGTAATGTTAGCCCGAGCCGCTTCATCCCACCATGCCGCAAGATGCAAAGTACACGCTAAGACACCGACAACAAAAGCATCAACGCCCACAAAAACATTGTGTTCTACTTGTGCAACAGATCTACGCATAGATACGGCTCTGATACCACTGATGGGTTCGTAGCATGGAAAACAAAAAAATTCTACCGCAAGAACGAACAAAACCCAGATCTAATCTATATAAAAGCCAAGATCTAATCTATTAGACATGTGCAACGAGATAGAAAGGAACTAACCCTCGTAGATCCGAAAGTGTTAATGAGATTAGATCTCGTCGTTGATGTAGTCGATCACTCGCCGATCTCAAGATCGTGTGGACGATCCTTCCGGCGTGGCGTTCCAGCAGCGCTTCCGTAGTCGGTCAAGTGGACGATCCTTCCGGCGCCGCGATTCGGCAGCGCTTCTGCAGTCGGTCACACGTGCGGAGTCGAATCAGACTCCTCTCCCTGTTCCAGCGAGCAGCGGAGGTAGTAGATCTTCTCCACGGAATCCCAGCAGCACGACGGCGTGATGGTGGTGGTGGAGTAGAGAATTCTGCAGGGCTTCGCCTATGCCTGTGCAGAAGAAAGGTGGAGGAGAGAGGCGGCAGAGATTGGGAGTTGTGAGAGAGGGCTAGGAGGGGGCGCCCCTGCCCTTCTATTTAAGGGGGGTGAGGCGCCATGGGAGGGGGAGTCCTTGTAGGACTCCCCTTCCTCTAGGGCCGGCGGATTGGGGAGGGGGAGGAGTCCTCCTCCTCCACGAATCCGTGTCTAGCCCCCACAAGGTTTCCTTGACCCTTTCTTGGTTTTCAAGCAAACACCAAGAAATCCTCTAGAACCTTCCAGAACATTCCGAAACCTTCTAGAACCCTCATACAAATACTCCGGAACATTTCCTAACTCAGAAAATGATCCCCAATATATGAATCTTATTCTCCGGACATTCCGGATCTCCTCGTGATGTCCCGGATCCATTCAGAGACTCCGAACAACATTCGGTCTCCAACGCATATTCCATATCTACTTAAAACAACTTCGAACCTTAGGTGTGTCACCCTACGGTTCGTAAATATGCAGACATGATAGAGACACATCTCCTATCAATAACCATCAGCGGGACCTGGAGATCCATAATGGCTCCCACATACTCAACGATGACTTCGCGATCGATTGAACCACTTACATACGAAACTAATTCCCTTTGTCTCGCGATACTATACTTATCCGAGGTTTGATCGTCGGTATCTCCATACCTAGTTCTACCTCGTTACTGATAAGTACTCTTTTACTCGTTCCGTGATATATCATCCCTTGTGACCTAGTCACATGCTTGCAAGCTAACTAGATGACATTCCACCGAGAGGGCCTAGAGCATATCTATCCGTCATATGGATGGACAAATCCCAATCTTGGTTCATGCGCTTCAACACATACTTTCAGAATAACCAATGACACTTTTATAACCACCTAGTTACGAAGCGGCGTTTGATGTCATCAAAGTATCCATCCGGTGATGGTGATTAACATAACCTCATGGTCAAAGGATTAGGTTACTATGTTTTTGAAAGCTTACAGCAATACGAACTTAATGACTTGATCTTATGCTACTCTTACTATGGGTGTGTGTCCATCATATCATTCTCCTAATGATATAACCTTGTTATTAATCACATCCTAATGTCCATGATCATGAAACCATGATCATCAATTAATCAACAAGCTAGTTCAACAAGAGGCTTACTAGGGACTCTTTTATGTTTACAAAACACACATGTATTAGTGTTTCCTAATAATACAATTATAGCATGGGATGTAAACATTTATCATAAACATAAAGATATAATAATAACCACTTTATTATTGTCTCTTGGGCATATCTCCAACACAAGAGTGGGAGTGCTGCTGTGAAGCCCTACGAGGTGCACCTATACCCCTTGGGTCCCCGCAGGAACTACTGATGGGCTACCACTGGCTCCTAAAAGAAGAGTTCACGCACCAAAAACAAGCAATCGCGCAACTTGAGGCGCGTAAAAAGGCGGCGGACGAGTCGCGCTGGGCTCTCCTCCTACGGAGGATCCTCCTCACGAGGCAACGAGTACCTCGCCAAGAAGAGGCGGTCGCGAATGGCTCACCTCACCGAACAAGAGCGCATAGACGCCGCGAAAGTCCTCGACTTCGGCTCTATGACAGTCGACACGAGAGGCAACGTGGTCCCCAGGACGCCGCAGGCTGCGGTAACAGCAGCCACCATGTACCTCCTCAACAACCAGCCACCGGCTGGAGATTCCCGAACTACCATGCACCGATCTACGATCGCGGGTTTGGGGCTAATCGAGGCCGCCCTCAACAAGGAGCCGGTACCAGATCCAAAAAAGGGCAAAGCGCTACTCCTCGCCCTCATCCAGCGATGACAGTCACGACCTGTCTCGACGCTGTCGCTCACGGCGACACGATCGCGACTACGATGCGCGCAACAACCTCACACAACGCAAGATCGACAAGTCAAGGGCACGACGTGCTCGGTTGACTAACTCGGAAGAGGAAGATGGGGAGCTCTGCGGCGCCAGATGCTTCAGCAGATCCATTAGGCAGAAGCGAATGCCTAAAGGGTTTAAACTTCCTTCGGAGAATCTAAAATTCGATGGTCTACCAGACCCTAAAATCTGGCTAGAGGATCACATCTCCTCCGTCAGGCTCCACGGAGGCAGTCGAAGTACTGCCATGCAATGTTTGCAGCTACAGCTACAGGGCGCCACGCGGATCCATTCGCAGTTGGGATGAGCTGGTTTACAACTTTGTGCGCAACTTTAAGGGCACGTACAAACGGCCTGCATCAATCGAAGAACTGAGATGCTGCCAGCAAAGATCTGGCGAATCGCTGCGCTCATACATCCAAAGGTGGTCCATCATAAAGAACTCCGCGGAAAATATCTCGGAGGACCGTGCGATTGATGCATTCAATGGTAGCGTCCGCCCTCTAGAGCTCAGGGAGGAGCTGGGCCGCTCGAAGCCCCAGACCATCGACCACCTAATGGAGATCGTGAATCGGTGGGCTGATGGAGAAGATTCAGTGAAGAACCGCGCTCATTCCGACGAGGAGGCAGAACTCGAACGCAGACGCGATCGCCGAGGCAAACGTCGCATGCGCATCTATGACGTTCGTGAAGACGTCAACATGGTCGCAGCCGGCTACGCCGATAGACGCGACGACAACCGCAACAGCGGATACCGCAGCGGCGGATACCGCGACTCCGGGAAAACCACGCAAGTGTGGCAACGTCGCACTCGCGACGAGGTACCCGCGACCTCCATCGAGGAAAAACTGTCCGGGCGATGCACGGTACACTTCTACATCGACAAGCATGACGGCAAGAGAAAGTCCAGCCACCTCCTCAAGGACTGCCGCGAGTTCGTCAAGCTACATGAGGGATTGGTTCGGATGAACCGCAACGCAGTCGAAAAAGGCTACGGAGCCGCTCCAGGCGCCGTGGCACATGGCGCACCGCCACCACCACCTGGGCCACCCCCGAATAGAGCTGCACTAGACAAGCACCACGGAGGAGAACCATACCCACGGGCCATGGGTACCATGATGATCCAAAAGGGGCGCCCCTCCAACAGGGTGCAGAAAGCCATCACTCGCCAAGTCAACTTGGCCACGCACTCGCCACCATCCACCACTGAGTACCTCAGTGGCAGTGAGTCATGCATTACCTTCGATAAACGCGACCACCCGCCTCAAGTACCTCGCCCAGGTCACTGCCCCCTCGTACTCGAGGCGCAAATTGGAGGCTTCGACATGAGTCGCGTCTTCATGGATGGCGGAAGCGGCATCAACTTCATATTCGCGAGTACCTTGCGAGCAATGAGGATCCCTCTAACCTTCTTGGAGGCATCGGACACAACGTTCCACGGCATCGTCCCAGGGAAAGGCGTATACCCCTGGGCAAAATCAACCTCGACGTTATATTCGGCACGCCAAAGAACTTCCGGCATGAGCGCATCAATTTTGAGGTCATCGACTGGCCCTCACAATACCACTGCATCCTCGGACGTGTCGCGTTCGCTAGGTTCATGGCGGTACCCCACTATGCCTACCTGCAGGTGAAAATGCCAGGTCCTAACGGCGTCATCACGATCAACATGAGCTTTGAGCGATCTGACAGTTGCGACAGGGAATTCAACAGAATCTCCCAGTCCTTCGGCATGCAGGAAGAGCTCGCGTGATTGAAGGAAACGACAGACAACAGTCTGCCTCCCCTGAGTAGGCCAAGCTCACCTGATCTCTCCTTCGACTCATCTGTGCACACAAAGAAGGTGCAGGTCCATCTAACAGATCCTGCAAAAACGGCCCTCATCGCCAACAGCTTGAGTCCCACATAGGAACTCGCGCTCGTCGAATTCCTCCGTGAGCACTGGGAAATTTTTGCCTGGTGTCCTGCGGACATGCCAGGAGTTCCCAGGGAATTCGCCGAGCACGCACTCAACGTCAACCCCGACGCAAGGCCAGTAAAGCAAACAATCAGGCGACTGTTTGAGCCACGAGCGCAGGCAGTTGGAATGGAGATCAACAGACTCCTCGAGGCCAAATTCATACGCGGGATCAAGGAAAGCAATTGGCTCGCCAATACGGTGCTGGTGCCAAAAAAGGACACGGATATCCTACGGATGTGCGTGGACTTCACTTCTTTAAACAAGCACTACCCAAAAGATCACTTCCCGCTACCACGGATCGATCAAATCAGTGACTCCACCGCTGGACGCGAGCGCCTCTGCTTCCTCGATGCCTACTCAGGCTATAACCAAATTTGAATGAAGGAGGAAGACCAAGAGAAGACCGCGTTTACAATGCCCTTCAGTGTGTTCTGCTACAACACAATGCCCTTCGGGCTAAAAACGCAAGAGCCACCTACCAGCGGTGCATGCAGGCTTGCCTCAAGGAGCAACTGGGTCGCAACATCCAAGTCTATGTCGACGACATAGTAATCAAAACCAAGGAGGAAGCCTCTCTAATCGACGACTTGCGCGAAACATTCGCCAATCTTGATCATTACCGGATTAAGCTCAATCCGGACAAATGCACCTTCGGCGTACCATCTGGGCAGCTGCTCGGATATCTCATCTCCGCGAGAGGGATTGAGGCAAACCCGAAAAAGATAAAGGCCATACTGGACATGGAGAAGCCAAAGAACATAAGAGGCATCCAGCAACTAGCCGAACGAATCGCGGCCCTCAGTCGATTTATCAATCGAATGGGAGAAAAGGCACTGCCCTTCTATTAGCTCCTCCGCAAAGCCGACAAATTTGAGTGGACCAAGGAAGCGCAAGAAGCATTCGAAGATCTCAAGCGCCTGCTATCCACCTTGCTAGTACTGGTGACTACACGAGAAAGGGAACCACTACTGTTGTACATCTCCGCTACCAACCAAGTGGTTAGTACAATGCTCGTCATCGAGCGGGAAGAGGAAAACAAGGTCCACGGCGTACAATGCCCGGTATACTACCTCAGCGAGGTCCTCACGCCAACAAAACAGCGGTACCCGCACTACCAGAAGCTGGCGTACGGCATCTTCATGACCGCCCGGCGACTGCACCATTATTTCCAGGAACACTCAATCGTGGTAGTCAGCGACGCCCCATTGGGACATATCCTCAATAACCCCGACGCCACGGGACGAGTCGCGCTTTGGGGAATTGAACTGTCTCCACGAGACATCACATACGAAAAGCGCGACGCAATCAAGTCGCAAGTCCTTCCTGACTTCCTCGTGCATTGGATGGAAAACCAACTCCCGGACAAGCCAGATATGTCCTACCTTTGGACCATGCACTTCGATGGATCCAAACGGAAAGATGGAGCAGGAGCAGGTGTCATACTGACATCACCTCAAGGGGACAAGCTGAAATACATCCTGTGAATGCAGTTCACCGCCTCAAACAACGAAGCTGAATACGAGGCCCTGTTGCACGGGATGAGGATGGCAAAAGCCTGTGGCGCAAAGAGGCTCATCATATATGGTGACTCCAAGCTGGTCGTCAACCAAACAATGCACGAGTGCGATGCACTAAATGACAACATGATCGCATACCGCGACCTCTACGATACACTCGAGGGAGACTTCGATGGTTGCGAGTTGCGACATGTAGGTCGCGAAAGCAACGAGGAGGCGGACGCACTCACCAACATAGGCTCTACCTGCGCCCCGATACCACCTGGGGTATTTCTCGAGCGCATCTGCGAACGCTCCATCAAGCCAAAGGCCGCAGAGAAGAAAACAAGCGCAGCAACGGACTCGGGGGGCTACGCCACCCAATGAGCCAATGGAACTCGATAACTTGGAGCCAGACATAGGACTCGAAGGGCCAATGAGCGTCATGATGATCGAGCAATCCTGGATGCAGCCATACATTACATATCTCCTCAGCAAGCGCCTACCGGACGACCCGACAGACGCATGGCACATCGCGCGACGCTCCAAGGCATTCGCCGTTATCAACGGCGAACTGTATAAACGCAGCATCATAGGCGTGTTACAACGATGCGTCTTCCTGGCCGATGGAAGAGCAGTCCTCCTCGACATACATGAAGGGACTTGCGGACACCACGCCGGCAGTCGCGCCCTCGTTGCCAAAGATCTATGAGCTGGATTTTACTGGCCCACGGCCATGCGCGACGCCAAGGACATAGTCCAAAAGTGCAACACTTGTCACCGATTCGCGGACAAACCACACGCACCAGGCGCAGAACTATGGCCTATTCCAATGGCCTAGCCCTTCGCACAATGGGGGCTCGACATGGTAGGCAAGCTCCCAAGGTCCTCGCAAGGAGGCTACGTCTACCTTTTGGTTGTAGTCGACAAGTTTACCAAGTGGATTGAGGCCATGCCAGTGACCAAGCAGTCAGGACACAGCGCGGTCAAATTCTTCGAGTCCATCGTCTACCGCTTCGGCGTGCCGCACAGCATCATCACTGACAACGGGACGAACTTCACATCCAAAGAGTTCCAAGAATTCTACGGAAACTTGGGGATCAACATCAGTTATGCCTCAGTCGCGCATCCACAGACCAACGGTCAGGTGGAAAAAGCAAACGCGCTTGTCTACAGCGGCATCAAGAAGCGACTCCTGCGACCACTCGAACAAGCCACGGGTTGCTGGCCAGATGAGCTCCAATCCGTACTCTGGAGCCTACGTACAACTCCAAACAGCGCTACGGGCTACACGCCATTCTTTATGGTGCACGGAGCAGAAGCAGTACTAGCCGCCGAAGTGAGGTACAAGGCGCCGCGCATAGTCGCTTACAGCGAACAAGAGTCATCTCTTGCACTCGAAGACTCCGTAGACCTCCTCGACGAGGCAAGAGAAATCGCCGCAGAAAGATCCATGATCTACCAGCAGAACCTGTGCAACTACGACAGTAGAAGGCTTCGCCCCAGATCCTTCGTCGAAGGTGACCTGGTCCTGCGACTAAAGCAACAGGGGCATCTCAAGCTCGAGTCCCCCTGGGAAGGACCGTACATGATTACAGAAGTAATCCAAGGTGGCGCCTATCGCCTTCAAGACTTAGAGACAGGAGTCGCATACTCCAACCCTTGGAACATCGCACAGCTGCGACGCTTCTACCCCTAGCTGTTTTTTACTTTTACATCGCAAAAAGGCTACCCAGCCAAGGCTACTTAGCCACACATTGTACCTCGTACCGTTCTCCAAATAAATAAAAGCTAAGTGCCCCAAAACTCTGTGTTTTCTCTTCACTTCTGTCAATTTTATACTCAGGGGCTGCGCCACCCTACATACATCTGTTCTTCGAACCAATAAACACGATATCCTGAGTAGCTGGCACATCAATCAAACCCCCTAATGAAAACTCAACCCAGCTGCAACGCACCTGGCAGGTTGACAAAGGGATGGCCAGGCTAACGAAAAGGACTCGCATAGTGCAACGCACCTCACGCTAACAAAACTGTTTATACACGTTTGACAATAAATTATCTACAACATATATATGAACTTTACAATACGCTTATGTGCAGGATACAAATCTGGCTACTGCTGCAACATAAGAACATTGGTTTGTTCCTCGAAGAAGTCAACAATCTCCTCTGCTGGACGGTCCACCGCCTGATAGTGCGGCACCATATCCTAGGCGGCTCCGGCTGGCGGCGCTGGCAGACCGAAAGCTACGGCGACGACATCCACGTCGGGCATGTGCAATCGCACCATCGAGAGGGCAGCCTTGGCACCAGCCACCAACTGCTGCCTCACGCACTCGCGAACCGCGGCCATATCTTGAAATTTGGCCAGGAGAGCCAACAGGCTTGATGGAGTGTCATCCAACGGGAACATCGCCCGATAGATATTCTTCAAACATGACTGCGACTTCTTCAGGAAGAGCAGCACTCGCGAAGCGCGACCCTGCAGGGTCGCCAATGCAGTCGCACGATCATGATCCACCCAGAAGTATCCACTCTCTTGCAGTTGCTCCTGGGTGAGACCATGAAGGCGGATGGCAATCCTATCCCTCTCCTCCTGCGGATGGCGTGCGCTAACAACTACACGAAGCAGCACCAACAGCATGAGTACAATGTACCATTGTGACTAACTACAAAGGAAAAGATGAGGACGAGCAAACTAACACTTAAACTGGTCGCCCAGCTGCGTCACCTTGCCATGCAGATATTGCTCGCGGGCGGCGGCTTTTCCCGCCTTCGACTTCCACACATCTGCGTTACCGCGGATCAGGGGAAACTCACGCTCCAGCTGCTTCACGCGGTCACGAAGTCGTGACAGCAAGGACAGCTCCTCTACCCTGGAGCGCGGCGGTGCCACTGTCTCATCAAGAGATGGTGAGTCCTGGGTTCCCCCTACGGGACCACTCGATGTGCCCTACCACAAGTCAAGACAGAAGCAAATAAGGCAACCAAATTAACACAAAGGCAAGGGGAACAGGTGCATTCAGGATAAGCATAAATATTCACAAGCACACTCGCCAGCAGGCATGTTCTTAGACCAAAAGGACAATTCATCATCTATTACAAAAGCTAACTACGGAGCAGCTAGCTTCTTCGACTTCGACGCCTTCGGGGGCTTCATCAAGTCCGTGGCAGTATCAGACGCCACCGACTTTCCGCCTGCCCCTGAGGCCGAAGCTTTCGCCGCCTTCTTAGCGCGTTGGAGCTCCTCCGAATACTTGGCAACGGTATTAATCAAGGAATGGCCATATTTGGCACATGCAATCGCAAAGGGAGCGAAGACTACCTGCTGACCATCCGCACCAACAGGCATCGTCTTCGACACCGCAGAGGGATCTATCTCGACTCCGTGGGCTTGCACAATGGCGAGTGACATCGTCGCACCAACCGCCCGGAGGGAGTTCTTGTAGGTGGCAGGCACACCCCCGTCGAGTGACTCCACCAGCTTATCCATGTTATCGACCAGCTCCGCCTTCGGCATCAACTCCTCCCGGAGGCGACTGAGGGTGACCCTGGCCTTGGACAACGTATCTTGGATGGCGACGCTTCGGTCCTCGACTGTAGACATCATGCTCGCCAGAGCATCATCGCGACGCAAGGCCTACGGATCAAAACTCAAGTCGCCAGCATCTACACAGAAAACACACACATGGATCAAACTTCTAGCGCCACCAGCAAAACTCTAGATGCAGAAAGGAACAGCAGTAAAAACATGCACCAGCAAAGGTACCTGAGAGGGCCTTGGCGACTGAGAACAGTTGCTCTTCGAACAAGTTTTCCCTGGCCACAAAGGAGGCATGCAGATCCTCTTCGCGTTTCTGGGCATCATCACGAGCCACGATTGCCTCGTCGCGCCCCTTCACAGCTGCGGCTAATGTCTTCTCCAAGGTGGCGACATTGCACAGTAAGGCGTTATGCTCAGCTACATGGCAGTCAAAAATTGACTATCAGTCGATTATACCAAAAAGAGAGAAGACGAAAAGAATAAGTGTAGAACACTCACTTTCGACAACGCGATGACGCGTCTCCAGCATTGCATGCTGACGACCCATCGCCATCACCTGCTCCGCCACTTGCGCGGCTTCCTTTACAAGGGGTTGTTGCACAAAACAAGGAATCAGAGAGGGCAGCAGAAGGCGTTGACTGCCACAACAAAAAAGAAAGAAAGATGTACTCACATGGTCCTCTAGCGACTCCGAGGATGTTTGCTGAACCGTCATCCGAGCAACTATTCGATGCTCCCCTACGTGAGGAGAGGTCGAAGAATTGTGCCCGGAGTGGGCCGCCGCCGGAGGAGAAGGAGCGCGCTCGACCTCTACCTTGGCCCTTGAGGTCGCGACTCCCGATTCCTTCAAAACCTCGACGTCGCCAGAAGATGACGACGCCTCTTGACTTCAAGACCAAATCCGCATTGAGAAAGGGCAAAGTCCAGGGCAAAGCCAACAAGAAGAAAACAGAAATGAATGAATGAACTCGCAAACTTACCAGTCAAACTTGTCAAGATCAAACGTGGCTTCCGCCGACTCCGACGAAGACTCCTTGGGCAATCGCATCTTCTTGCAAGAAGACGGTGCCACAGCCCTCACAGGAACAGCTGGAATTGGCGACTCCGCGCCAACAGCCGCGCCTTTTGGAGTCGAAGGAGTCGATGCGTCGGAATCCTCGCTGCGCGAACGCTTGCGAGTATCCGGGCTCTCGGACTCGGGGGCTTCCTCTTCCACATCAGAAGGGACTGTCGACTCAGACTCGTCCTCCTCCAAAGCTTCGCGAGAATAATACCCTTAGGGAGAGGAGGCATACAAGGCGACACCGCCCAATCCTGCATACAAACAGCAAAGATGAGCAAAAGGAGCAAGTAAGCAACAGAAAAGCAATCGCGAAAATAAGCTACTGCGTAGCACAACTATACCTCAGGAGCAGGATTCGAAGCATCGAAAGGAGGAACGACTGGCTCATTCGGAAGCACGTCCTTGAATGTGTACTTCGTGACCAGTTGCACCCTCTTATCTACCTCACTCGCGGACATGCCATCGGCAGACACGCGAGTGGCATCATTAGCACCACCCCATTGAAACATGGGATGGACTCTAGCCTAGAGAGGCTGGAGGCGACGACGCAGCCAAGTCCTGACAATGGCGTAGCCTCCCTCTTCTGCGCCTATGCGACTCTCGAGGTCACAGACGCGTTGATATAGCACGTCTGTCTCCGTGAGTTCGGAAGGCATGATCACGTTCTTCCAAGAACGCATCTTCTTGCAGGGAGTCGCGGGATCGAAAGGCACGAGTCCAAAATGCTCGTCCTTGGCCTTCTGGTCGCGAACATAAAACCATTTGTCCCTCCATCCCTGGACGGACTTGGCGAGCTTGATGTCGAAGTACGTGGCGGACGGGTCGACATGGATTCCACAACCACCTACATCGTAAACTAGAGAGCTAGATGCAGACTGATGCTTCAGTTTAAATAAGTGCTTGAAAATGCCAAAGTGTGGCTCGATTCCAAGCTAGCACTCGCAAAGAGTGATGAAGCAGGTGATGTGGAGAATTGAATTTGGGGACAGGTGATGGAGCTGGAGCCCGTAGAAACAAAGGAGACCCCTAAGAAAGGGGTGGAGAGGCAAAGAAAGACCGCGATTGACGAATGCAAGAAACATCACTCCAAAAACAGCGGGAGGCACAGGAATGGTCTCACCGCTGGGGACACGTGCATCGGCGACTGCTGCAGAAATAACTCTGTCTTGGCGAAGAAGACGGAGATCCGACGCCTTGATGATAGAGGGGCGCCACGCACCATTGGTCATGTGGGTGCCCGCGACCTTCTTTTTCCCGCCGGCAGCAGCACTGGTGCCCGCAGCAGCGGGGCCACCCTTCTTCTTTGTAGCTGCAACGGTGGCCGCGGATTCAGCGGCAGCGCCTCCTTTCTTCTTTCCCATTGCACGGCAGCGATGAGAGCGCATGGAATAACTTGGAAACGAGCGGAGGTGGTCCAGAGCTTAGGAGAAGATGAGCGTAGGGAAAGCAGATGAGCAGCAGCAATGGCGATGGCAGCGAGGAAGAAAAGAGCACAGATGGAAAATTACCGCCGTAGCATCGCTACTTAACCCTTAGGAGATGCAATCCAACGGCTCACAAAAAATCTACTGGACGCATGGCACGCATCGCGCTCGACACGTGGAGAAGAGGAAGCGCGAACTATCCCCCCACTGCTCCCATTACGCGTGGAAATCGAGGAGGCACAGTTAATAATAAGATTACGCACGCCCAGTCAAATCAAAGTCAGAAAGTGGGACCCACCGCTCGTCACGTCCCGTCAAACTCGCTCACGCGGGCAACTGAGGTCATGCAAACGTCAGCACTGATGTCAGCAAAGCTCCGCAGTGGAAAACTTCGATTACTTTAGTCCTTGATGGAGGCTTCGACTCCACCAAGCACTCGGGGGCTACTCCCATAGGTAGCGCTGACCATGCACCCTACGTTTTTTATTTTCTTATTGCAGGAATATGGGCAATCACAATCAAACCCAACCACTCGAAACGCGGTTCAACTATGGACATGGGTTACTCCCATAGGGAGCGCCGGAAACAATTTCGATTGGAACAAACCAGCAAAGACGACAGCAGTCGCAAAATTTGTTTAGTCCCTGCCTGAGTCTTCGACTCAACCAGGCACTCGGGGGCTACTCCCATAGGGAGCGCTGGTCGCACACCCTATGATTATTTGCACAAAAACTGTGTGTCGATTACATCCGCACTCACATATCATGGCGACACCGCCTCATAATTCTCCCTACAAAGAGACTACATCTCCTGGGTCACCGAATCATCTCCGCGATAATAAAATTCGGATGCCACGCTTACAGCGTGAAGGTAAGACCTGAATAAGGCCTGGCATATTTAACTGCGCACTACCGGAAATATATCCGTGCCTACATGCACGATGAACATGCCTTGATGGACGCGTCAAGTGCTCACACCCATATAACTGGAATTCGACTCCTATAAGACCTCCGCGGCCTGAGTCGAATTACGCCAGCACTTTTCCCGATTCGAGTCCGGGGACTCGAGTTCGAGTAGATTGCATTCTTTCACCCTAAGGTGGTTAACTGATACCGATACTTCGGCTATATTAGACACGTATATCAACAATTCCTATGACATAAATAAAAGCAGTCGAAAAATGTACTCATACAGGCACTCGAAGACTTCAAAAAGTACCCAGTCGAATCTGCGATTCCACTGGATACTCAGGGGCTACTGACAGGGGTATACCCTACAGGTACTCAAGCTTGGTATATACGGTCTAAATACGTACAGGCCCACGGTGTCGCCAAGGCCCAAAAGAAAGGACTCGAGTAACCTGCGGACTCTCGATTGCTTGAGAGACAAGAAGAAGCTAAAGATAGAAAGTTTGAAGGGGAAAACCCTAACTTGTAACCGACTCGACCTGCTACCCGTGACCTAGCCTATCTATATAAAGGCTAGGAGGGGGCAGCGAGAAGGACACACGCAGCCCTAGTTTCCACAACCCGTGCCAGATTGCATCTGCGCACCATTGTAACTTTCGACTCCTTCGATAATTCCACGAGCAGACAAGCAGGAGTAGGGACCTCTACGAGGCCTGAACCTGGGTAAATCCTTTGTCCCCTATGTGCTTGTTTGCTAGCCGATAGATGTCTCCAGCACTCCCTCCTTCTCCAAAACCCAAGTCCATAACAATGGGCATTGATGAGTTAAACCCTCGTCAACGGCAGTAGCATTAACATCATGTACAACGATACCATGCACAAGTTGGGAATATCGGAGAACATGCTCCAAGCGACAAAAACCACTTTCCATGACATCGTGTCGGGTATCTCATGTGAGCCCATTGGTAAGGTCTGGGTTGATGTGTTATTCCGCACAAGGGACAACTGCCGGACTGAGAACTTGGAGTTTGAGGTTGTGAACTTGGAAAGTGCGTATCATGCGTTACTCGGCAGGCCTGCTATAAACATGTTTATGGCGTGTACTCATATCAGTTACTTGAAGATGAAGTTGTCAGGGCCGAGGGGAGTGATCACCATAGCTGGAGACTTTAGGCGTTCCATTGAGTGTGCTTCAGCCGGGTCTAACCTGGCCGAGTCACTTGTGATTTCTCAGGAGAAGAGGAAAATTCAGGATGTGGTGGCATTGCCTCAATCCGTGCAGCAGCATATGCCGGCTCTGACTAACCCGCATGGAAGTGTCTCGTTCCAAGCAACGAAGGATACGAAGAAGGTGCCCATTAATGATCAGTTCCAAGAGCACACTGTAACCATTGGTGTCGGGTTATGAGACAATAGGAAAGCCAGCTTATCAACTTCCTCCATGAGAATCGGGATATATTTTCTTGGTCTACACAGGACCTGCAAGGTGCGCCGAGGGAGTTTGCCGAGCACTCTTTGTATGTAAGACCCAGAGCAAAGCTGGTGAAGTGTGACGCCTCGCTAAAACCACTACGAGAAAATCGCTCGTTGCTTCTACTTTGTGCATCATCATGACATCGTCATGCATGTTTGTTCATAAAAGTACTTTGCAAAAACCCAATTTTTTTTTGTAATTAGCCCTCCTTTATTTTCAAATCATAAAACTAGGTCTTCCTGGATATTTTATTTGCCTAAAAACTATTTACAGAAGTCTTTTAAAAATAAATAAATAAATAATGTTTGTACCGGGGAGGCAGTCCAGTCGGTCTGACCAGAGGCCCAACCGGCAAGACCGCCTACTACCCGGTTAAACCCAAGCCAAACCCTAATACTAGACTCCACCTAACCCTACACCCAGCCGCCACCCACCTGGGCAGCAGTCCCACACTTGCCCGCACTTCCCCACCCGACCGATGCACCCTGCGGCACACACCCACCTAGCACCTACACGCACGCACACAAGCCCCGCACCGGCACGCCACGTTCCCACATAGCGACCCACCCTACCCCTCTGCATCCCACCGACCACACCAAGTACCCGCCTGGGAGCCCCAGCCCCACACGCTGCCTGTCCCCTAGCCCCGAACCCGATCCCACCACCCCACACATCGCTCGCCTGGCCCCACCACTCCCACACGGCCCATCACCCCGCTCCTCGCTCCTCTCGCACGCCTCCCTCGTGCCCAACCTCGCGCACCCCGAGATCCCGAGAAAACACAGATGCCACGATCTCCTTGCCACCGAGCTCCTCTCGGCCTCTTTCCGGCGGCCTCGACCTTGCCTTGGAGCGCCGCCAGCCGTTGGTCGTCTCCTAGCGGTGCTCCGCATCCTCGTCGCCATTGATCCCTCCCCGCTGTAGAGCTCCTCCCGGCAAGCACCCGCCACCGCGACCAGGCCCGACAGCGCGTCCTCATCGGCCTCCCTCTGCCACCAGCAGCGCGGCCCCTCTCCGTTCCCGGCCTGCTGGGCCCCGCGTCGCCACCACGGATCGACCGCCGCCAAGGCCTTCCCTTGCCGGCCCCTGCACGGTTTTCCTGAGAGCGCCGCCCTCCAGCCGCCCGAAGTCGCCCCGGAGCTCCGCCCCGCCAGCGATGACGTCGCCTACCGTGACCCCGAGCTCACCTCGTCGCCGCCTGTCTCGGCCGCCCTCCCGCCTCGGCCTCTGCCAGGCCTCTCTCTGCCTCACTGCCGCAGACGCCCTGCGCCAGATCTCGAGCTCCGCCACCGCCAGCCTCGTCTTCTCCACCTGCAAGTCCTCCACCGACCCGACCTCTCCTCGCTGCCGTGCGCGTCGCCCTCGCAGCACGCCATCGTGCTCTGGGTCGACCGCGTCAACTTCCAGCCCCTCTGCCCCGCCGGCCTCTCAGGAGGTTGCATATGACATGCTTGCTTCAACGCCTAGAAGACCAGTGACCCCGGTTGTTTTCGTTCCTTGACTAGTGCTCATGTCCGTGCTGACGTTTTTCGCCGTGCTAACCGGCTCAGCTTCCCTTGTCTGATTCAGGTCCAAGTCGACGACCGTAGCTCCCAAGCCTCTATCTTCAAGACCTTTGCAGCCACCCTCGAGTGAGGTGTTCCGCTGCACCACGTCAACAACATGATCATCCACCGACAACCAATGTGAGAAGTTGAAGCCCGATACATGGATCTGGTGATGCCAGCACGCCAAGATCTACCACACGAAACCGAAGACCGATCCGGAACGCCAAGGTCTTCTTCACGGATGCAGATCCGAAGACCCCGGACCCGAAGACGTCGGATCGCCAAGATCTACTACCAAGTACTCCTTCACGGAACACCAAGGCCTTCGACACCGACCGACAAGATCTTCGACCCGAACGCCATGATCTTCTTTTCAGCTGTGAAGACCGAACCCGGCGGCACCTGATGAACCATCGACAAGACCTCCTTCCCGCACCGATGACCGAGGACCCGATGACCGCCAAGATCGCCACCGGAACCACAAGTACTTCACCCTGGAAGCCAAGACCGACTTAATGGCACGGACCCGACAAGATCGACACCGACCAGGCGGGATTCGATGATCCTCCGACACCAAACCAAGTCCTTCTTCCCGGAACGCCAAGCTCTCCTTCCGTTGTTCGAGAACGTTCCCGTCGAGACCGATCCCCGTCGAACCCTGAGGCCGGACCCCGGACCCCCGGAACCCAAGACCTTCGACCCCAGATGTGTGAACCTTTTCCCGAGCCCCTATTTTATAAATGCTATATATAAAATTGTTGCATATAAATTGTTCATACATGCATACTTGTCTGTGGTTTGGGGGCATTATGCCGATTCACCTCATAATTAAATATGGAGTCTATATGCGGGCTATTCTAGTCTTATTCCGGTCTCCATTTAAATTGGCGTAGCGAACCGATGCCATGTTTCGCCCTATTTTAATACTGCCTAATTGCACCGCATCTACATCATCTCTTAATCATGCTGGATCTTCTGCCGTAGTATTAAATATTGCATCTGGTGTTTCTTCTAGTGTTTGCTTCTTCGCGGATTAGGCCGATGAGTTGATGCGAGTATTGACAAGTTCTCCGGATATGCTCTGTCGGCAGTGTTTTCCCAGGTGAGCATCTCTCCCCCTTTCTACCTATTTTGCATTTACAGTCTTTATTTCCTCCTGTTGATCTATTGCTATCCGTGTCGTGATGCTATAGTTTCCGTGCACCAGTTATATCCCGTATAGCCTCTATATTGCCTTGGACACCTCCTATTACCTGTGCTTGGTAGATAGCTGGCCTTGCGAGTCGTAGTTGCTTGCTAAGGTGCGATCTCGTGTTGTCAAGTACCACAGTTGAATGCTGGCAGATGTTTTTGGTGGAGATGATCATGACTTTAAACACAACTATTAAATTGCTAGATATAACTAATGTAGAGGCATCGGTGGGCAATAGATGTTATTTGGTTCTTCCACGCTCACTTGTGTCCCGTAGGACCCCGAGTACTTGATACCTGTTCCTTGACTATTCGCACTACCCACATCTAGGAGACCCTATGGGATCCCCCTGAGCCAGAGCTTGATTCATTTCTATTTCTTGGGGCCACAAAGTAGTTTGGGGCTTTATTACTATCCTGTACTTATGCCATGCTTTACCGCTTTAATTACGATTGTGTGTGGGGCACCTGTACTGTTTAGGATCGTGACATGTTTTCGCTATATCGACAAGCCCAGTCACACTTTCGGGTTCCCAGTCATTTACAGCCGTCCACACAAACCCTGGGTCCGTCTCGGAGCCGGCCAACTTCGTCACGGGTAGCTTAGTGGGGTGGCCCCCAGAAATATTTATGAATCATGTGATTGCTTTGTCGTGAAAGCCTCGTTGGGTTTTGAGTTGTTTTTCCGAGGTTGATCGAGTGTGTGTTGCTATTTGTGCACCCCTGCAGGGTAAAACTTTCTGAAAGCCGTGTCCGCGGTTATGGACGACTTGGAGCACAGTATCTCGATCATAGACAAGCATAACTAAAGTAGTGCTATAAACTTGACTTAATATATCACTAGTAATCAGATTCAACTATCACGGAATGGATATTAAAATGCCAACAACTGGTGGATCTGGGGTTGTTTTGTGACCTGTTGTACCTGCCTAGTAAGTATTGCAACTCCAATGGAATGTGATAAAAGTGCCAACAACTGCTGGGTTTTGGGATTCCTCAGGACAATTATATCTGACTAGTAATGTTCGAACTACAACTGAATGGTTAACTAAAACTGCCCACTACTTATGCTATCAGGATGACTCATGCTATATATCTAACTAGTAGATGCTGCAACTATAATGGAATGAGTAAAATTGCCAACTGTGTGAGTTCCTCGGTCCGACTTCCTCGTTTGGTCTCGAGGGGGAAAAACCAGGATGGGTTTGTCTGGTGTTAGCTTCAGGTTGGATCCGGTTAGGTCTTTCTTATCCCTCTCTGATAACCGCCAGTGATACCGAGTCTCTATAGGTTGATTAGTGCATGCTTCGCTGCCGCTTTAGTCCACCATACCTATGTAGGCGAGAGCTGCCGAATTCTAGCCTCGCCGTGTACTGGCCTCAGTACTGACGCTCCTCTTTTTCCTTTTCCCTTTGTCGGCACCCCTTTTGTTTTTAGCAGGTTTGAGCTCGACGTCGTTAGCAGGGTTACCCTTCTGGCTTGGCCTGGGCAGGGTTATGGACGCCATTGGTTATTCTTCAGGGCTCTTAGCCCCATTTGCATCTTGTCCGTACTCGGACGCTGTATTTTTTTCAAGGTGATTTGGATCTTTGTAGTGTATACCTGTATTCTTGACTCTTGGAGTCGCGCTATATATATATATCTGTTCTGTGGGTCCCATCGAGGACTGTTGTGTAATGGTATTACTTTGTTTTCCACCCGCACGCAAGTGCCTGGTGAGCGTCCTTGAATCATTTCTATGCGGGTTTGGCGGAAAGGGCTAAAACTTGCATAGGGTCGATTCGAGGGTGTTACATGAAGCAACTTCTCCGCCGCTTCCTCGAAGACAGGAGAAAAGTCATTGGAGATGAGATAGCTCAGCTCCTTGCCGTCAGGTTTATCATGGAAGTACTTTACCCAGATTGGCTCTCTAATCCGATGCTCGTGGAGAAGAAGAAGGATGGTCCGAATGTCGCAGTGGCGTAGCGTATGTGTATCGATTACACGAACCTGAACAAGCCATGTCCAAAAGATCTATTTCCACTACGAAGGATAGACTAGATCATCGATTCAACTGATGGGTGTGAGCTGATATCATTCATAGATGCATATTTTGGCTTCCACCAGATACCTTTGAACCCAGATGATCAAATAAATACCACGTTTATCACCCTGTATGGGGCTTATTGCTATCGCACTATGCCGTTTGGTTTACATAATGCAGGAGCAACGTATCAACGATGCATGCAAAAATGTCTACATGATCAAATTGGTCGAAATGTGCAAGTTTATGTGGATGATGTTGTGGTAAAAACTAAGGAAAACAAAACGCTCTTTGATGATATCCGGCAAATATTCACAAACCTCAAGAGGTTCCGAATGAAGCTTAATACGGAGAAATGTACCTTTGGTGTGCCAGCAGGGAAGTTACTCAGTTTTCACGTATCCAGCCAAGGTATCGTGGCTAGCCCCACAAAAATCCAAGACATAGAAAGAATGGAACTGCCGAAGTGTCTTAACGACGTGCAGAAATTCACAGGTCAGTTTGTATGTCGGCTGGGAGAGAAAGCATTGCCCCTCTACCAGTTAATGAAAAAGGCAGATAAATTTATATGGATACCGCAAGCTGATAGCGCATTTCACGAACTAAAAAATATGCTAGCCTGGGCACCAGTGTTAGCCTCGCCACTATCCAAAGAGCCAATGTTGCTCTATATAGCAGCGACCAACCGAGTCGTAAGTGCAGTGATAGTAGTGGACGTGATGAGGAGGGTAAGTCGGTGTAGAGCCAGTGTATTACCTAAGCGAGGTTTTGTCAACTTCGAAGCAGAATTACCCTCACTGTCAGAAAATGGCATATGTCGTATATATGGCAGCCAAGAAGCTCAAGCATTACTTTGAGGAACACCCCATAAAAGTGATATGCGAGGCGCCCATATCCGAGATAATGATCAACAAAGATGCAAGTGGCCGGATGGCAAAATGGGCGGTTGAGTTAGCCCCACATGCACCACAGTTCGATAGGAGATATGCCATCAAATCTCAAGCAGTGGCAGATTTCTTCATGGATTGGGCTAAGATGCAATATGAACCACCTTTGACGGACTCAAATTATTGGAGGATGCACTTTGATGGGTCAAAGTTAAAGGAAGGACTAGGGGCCGGGGTAGTACTTACCTCGCCCAAGAAAGATCAGCCGAAATACGTCCTCCAAATCCATTTCAGAGAGTCAAATAATGTTGCTGAGTATGAAGCACTCGTGCATGGACTTAAGGTGGAAAAGGAAGTAGGGATACGTCAGATACAATGTTTTGGTGATTCGAATTTGGTGGTGCAGTAAGTGTCTAGCAATTGGGATGCTCTGGATGCAAACATGGCCCTTTACAGATTCCATGTTCAAAAAATAAGTGGGTTCTTTGAAGGATGTGAATTCCACCATGTACCTCGGCTTGAAAATGAGGCAGCCGATGTATTATCTAAGTTGGGATCATCTCGGCAGCCAATCCCGCCATGCGTTGCTTTGGAGCATTTGGGAAAACCATCTATCACACCTTCACCAGAATCCAACTCAATCTATGTCCCGTCACACTCCGGATCAGAAGCTATCCCTATGGATATAGATTGGGGGAGCACCTCAGCAAACCCGGGGACTACTTCAGTAGATCCGGGGACTACCTCGCAGGACCCGAGGACTGTTTAGCTTGATCCAACTGGAATTATGTCAGTGGAAGCAATGTAAATTGATGAGGAACTTTTCCCTGTTCGAGCTATACCTGCATGGGAAAACCCAATATTTGAGTTCTTGAAAGAAGGAACCTTGCCGAGTGACGAGATACTTCCAAGGCAAATCCAGTTGAGAGCAAAGGCATACACTATTATCAATGGTGAACTATACAAGAGGAGTGTCACAAGTGTTCTGAAACAATGTGTTGACACGGAAGAAGGGCTTGACATCCTTTGAGATATCCATCAGGGGGGAATGTGGGCATCATGCATCATCTAGAGCATTAGTGTCAAAAGCTTTCTGGCATGGATTTTACTAGCCAAGTGCCTTGGAGCAAGCAGAAGATCTTGTAAGAAAATGCAATGGTTGTCAGAGGTACGCCACCAAGACACACATGCCTACATTGGAACTGAAAACTATCCCCATCACTTGGCCATTTGCAGTATGGTGTTGGATATGGTTGGCCCATTTAAGCCGACAAAAGGAAATATGACCCATATCTTGGTTATGGTAGATAAATTTACCAAGTGGATTAAGGTAAAGCCAATCAGGAAATGTGATGGGGAAACAGCGGTGACATTCCTCAAAGATATAATCTTGAGATATGGCTATCCTCATAGTATAATAACTAATAATGGCACAAATTTTGCTGAAGGAGCATTTGCGAGGTTCCGCCGAGAGAAGAAGATCCGGCTAGATGTTGCATTAGTAGCCCACCCCGCATCGAACGGGCAAGTGGAAAGATCCAACAGACTAGTTCTGTCCGGGATAAAACCCCGGCTCATTGAGCCACTCCAAAGATCAACCGGGTGCTAGATAGAAGAACTACCAGCGGTACTGTGGAGTTTAAGAACAACTTTGAATCGATCAACAGGCTATACGCCATTCTGTCTGGTATATGGGGCATAAGCTATATTACCAGCCGACATAGAGCATGACTCGCCCAGGGTCGCCCAATACACAGAAGCCGAAGTGCAAGAAGCCTCACAAAATGATGTTGATCTGCTGGAAGAAGTGAGAGAACTAGATTTTTCTAGATCCATCGTATATCAGCAAATTCTCTAACGCTACCATAGCCGGAAACTAAACCCCCCAGTCTTCCGGGAAGGTGATTTAGTACTTCAGCTGGTGCAGCGCACTGCTGGCATGCATAACTTATCACCTCCATGGGAAGGGCTATTCATTGTAAGCAAAGCATTGCACAATGATTTCTATTACCTTATCGATGCATAGCCATAGGAGAAAAATAAGGCGGAAAGTTCTAGTGAGGAATCTAAGCATCCATGGAATGTAGCTCTACTCCGTCCGTTTTACACTTAGTGAAAAATGTATGTATCCAAATATCTCATATGTTAGTATGTATGTCGGCAACGAGCTTATCAATGAAACCTAGGCACCCCAAGCACAAACTAGGGGACTGTATTTACTCTTTATATGTTGGTTGGCTTAAATTACTTACACCATAGCCCAGTTAGTAGTGTGTAGGCACCCAAAATCTAACTCTTCGACTTGCTGCTGTCCAACAAGAATTGGCTTCATGGCAAGCAAGAGAATAAGTTTGGAATTGCAAAACACATGAAAAACGATTAATGAAAGGAACGTAATCGAGCCGACATTTGTTATTCAGACTAACACTATTTTTATTTTATTTATGTTATATTGAATTACTTTGAGTTAATCCTAAAGTTTCAAGTATTGTTAAGTCAATTTTTTGAACCTCGGACTCGTAAGTCGAAAAACCAAATAAAGGTAGACGCGAGCCGAATAATAAAATTCAGGGAACAAGAAAATGTAAATCAGGGACTATGCCCAAGTTAAATAACTTAGTAGCAAAACGCACCCATTGTGCTTGATACATCTGCACCCGGCATACCGGGGATCTGATAAATGTTAAAGTGTTTTTTCGCTCTAAGGAGCAGCAGTGCTCGAGGTATCAGCCGCAGGAGGAGGTAATTCGGCATCTGTAGGGGGAGCTTCGGTCTCTACCTCTTCTTCCGGGTCGGCCCCAGCATCCTCCGAATCTTCAATATCCTCGCCAAGCTCTGAGGCCTCTTCTTCTTCGCCGTATGTTCCATCCGAGACATAGGCGTCATCGACGGTGTCGAGGAAGCTAGGGCCTTCGTTCCAGCTGTGGACAAAGGCGTACTAGAAGTGGATGTAATATCAAGCCTTGTGCCGAGTGTAACACCCTCGAATCGGCACTATGCAAGTTTTAGCGCTTCCCGCCAAACTCGCATAGAAACGATTCAAGGATGCCCACCAAGCACTTTCGTGCGGGTGGAAAACGAAGTAATATCTTTAGACAATAGTCGACGATGGAACCCACAGAACAGATATATATACAACACGACTCCATGAGTCAAGAATACAGATATACAATAGAAAGATCCAAATCACCTTGAAATCGATACAACGTCCGAGTACGGACAAGAAGCAAATTGGGCTAAGAGCCCTGAAGAATAACCAATGGCGTCCATAACCCTACCCAGGCCAAGCCGGAAGGGTAACCCTGCTAACGACGTCGATCTCAAACCTGCTAAAACAAAAGGGGTGCCGACAAAGGGCAAAGGAAAAAGAGGAGCGTCAGTACTGAGGCCAGTACACGGCGAGGCTAGAATTCGGGGGCTCTCGCGTACATAGGTATGGTGGACTGAAGCAGCAGCGCAGCAGCACTAAACAACCTATAGAGACTCACTAAAACTGGCTGCTATTAGAGAGGGATAAGAAGGACCTATTCGGATCCAACCTGATACTAACATCAAACATACCCATCCTGGCATTTCCCCCCTCGATACCAAGGAACTCACACGGTTGGCAGTTTTATTCATTCCATTATAGTTGAAGCACTTACTAGTCAGATATAGATAGCATGAGTCATCCTGATAGCATAAGTAGTGAGCAGTTTTAGTTAACCATGCAGTTGTAGTTGCGGTACTTACTAGTCAGATACAATTAGCATGTGACATCCCAAACCCAGCAGTTGTTGGCACTTTTATTTCATTCCATTGGAGTTGCGATACTTACTAGGCAGGTATAACATGACACGATACACCCCAGTTCCACCAGTTTTTGGCACTTTTATTATCCATTTCATTGTAGTGAACCTGATTAGTAGTCACATCTTAAGTCAAATTTATAGCACTACTTTAGTTATGTTTTCTATGATCGAGATACTGTGATCCAAGTCTCCATAACCGCGGACACGGCTTTCAGAAAGATTTAACCTGCAGGGTTGCACAAATAGCAACACACACACGATCAACCTCGGAAAAACCAACTCAAAACCCAATGAGGCTTTCACGACAAAGCAATCACAGGATTCATAAAAGATTTCAGGGGGCCACCTCACTAAGCTACCCACGACGAAGTTGGCCAGCTTCGAGACGGAACCAGGGTTTGTGTGGACGGCGGTAAATGACTGGGAACCCGAAAGTGTGACTGGGCTTGTCGATACAGCGAAAACGTGTCATGATCCAAAACAGTACAGGTGCTCCACGCACAATATTAAATAAAGCGATAAAGCATGGCATAGGTACAGGATAGTAATAAAACCCCAAACTAGTTTGTGGAACCAAGAAATAAGAAATGAATCAAGTTCTGGCTAAGGGGATTCATTGTCCCACATGCGGATAGTGCGATAGTCAAGGAACAGGTATCAAGTACTCGGGGTCCTACGGGACACAAGTGAGCCTGGAAGAACCAAATAACATCTATTGCCCACCGATGCCTCTACATTAGTTATATCTAGCAATTTAATAGTTGTATTTAAAGTCATGATCCTCTCCACCATAAAGCATATGACAACAATCCAACAACTGTGTGGTACTTCACGACACGGGATCGCACCTGAGCAAGCGACTACGACTCACAAGGCCATCTATCTACCAAACAACCGGTAATAGGAGGTGTCCAAGGCAATATAAAGGCTGCACGGATTATATCTCGTACGAAACACTAAGCATCGCGACACGGATAGCAATAGATCAACAGGAGGAAATAAAGACTGTAAATGCAAAATAGGTAGAAAGGGGGAGAATACTCGCCTGGGAAACACTGTCAAATTATCATATCCGGAGAGCTTGTCGATACTTGCATCAACTCAGCGGCCTATCCGTGAAGAAGCAAAACACTAAAAGAAACACCGGATGCACTATTTAATACTACGGCAGAAGATCGGGCATGATGCATGGTATGGTGCATGACATGGCAAAGATGTGATGCAACTAGTCAATATTAAACGGAACCGGGGTCCCGACAATTAATTAATAGGTTCATGTTGTTTAGACCCCTGCAATTTAAATGTTGTTTTAACAAGACAAAACATGGCATCGGTTTGCTACACCAATTTAATTGGAATCCGGAATAAGACAACAATATCCCGCATATAGAATCCATATTTAATTATGCGGTGAATCGGCATAATGCCCCCAAACCACATGATATGCATGCGAGATGAACAATTTAATATGCGACAGTTGATAATGTCATATTATAAAAATAGGGGCTTAGGGGCACACATCTGGGTTCGGAAGATCTTGGGTTCTGGGGGTTCGGGGTTCAGTCTCAGGGTTGGACGGAACAGCGAGGTTCGGATACACGATGGAGAACTTGTCGTGACGGGGAACTTGGGTTCCACGCGGTCGATCTTGCCGTTGATGGCGAACTCGAATGGATCGGGTACCGGTGGTCTTCGGATCTATGTAGGAGATCTTGACGCCTGTGACGAAGAACTCGGGTTCGGAAGGAGGTCTTGGCATTCCGATGGATTGGTCCTCCGGGTCGAAGAACTTGGCGCGCCAGGGTTCGGTTCGGTCTCGCCGGGATCGGTCTTCGGACTCCGGGAACAAGGCTCCAGGATCCGTGGGGAGATCTTGGCGTCATGTCGAGGTTCTCGGGTGTCCGTACCGGACTTGGGTGTGGTGCCGATGGTCTTGGAAAGAGGAACTCGAGTAGCTCTTATAGCACTACATCCCGTCTTCGCATCTTCACGGGCACCGTCATCGCTGCAAACCACACAGCTAATCACGGTTACGAGCTGGGCACGGCGTCCAGGATATAAAGCAGAGCTCATCTGCGGGTGCCTGGAACAGAACAGGCAGCGAAGCATGCCAATTGTGCTGGGACAGACGTGGCCACAGGGAACATACAGGGGGTGACGAGGAGCTTCGGTGGTTCATGTAGGCACGCACGACGTGGCTGCGAGCTTGTGGCCAGAGGGACGGACAGCGTCCACGCGGCCAGGGCCGCGGGCTCGCTCGCGGTGGTGCAGGGTCGGCGCGGAGGCGACGCTGGCTGGGGGGGAAGGCGATAGAGGCGGTCTCGGTTAAGGTCGGATGCGCAGAGGCGACATTACTCTCAGCACAGGAGGACATGGCGGTGGGCCGAGGGAGATGAGGATGACGGCGGTGGCTCTAGATCAGAGAGGAGGAGGCGGTCCTGGGCAGAGGCCGGCACGATGACAACCGGGCCCAGGGTAGTCGCGGCTGGCACAGAGAGGCGCAGCCGGTTGCTGGCAAGGCAACGACGTCGGGGAGAGCTGGGAGAAGGGGCCGCGGCAGCGGAGCTCCTGGCGAGCCGGCGGCGCGACGCCTAAGTACAGGCGGCGGTGCACGGGCTTCAGTGCGGCGCCGGTACCGGTGGAGGCGAGGCACAGGTCGTGGCCGACGATGGAGACGAGGGGGCCACGGAGGGGCGCAGGGTTGCGCTACCGGGGTGGCTCCAGCAAGGCAGAGGAGAAGGCTGCTGGCAGCGGCGGCTCGAGATCTGGCAGCGCAGGGACAAAGGAGAGAGAGACGGGGTGAGGCATCGAGGAACTCACGAGGTCGGGGTAGGTGGGGGTGTTCTCGGGCAGGGGGCGCGTCGCGACGCTAGGGTGGGGCCGGGCTCGCGTGGAAGGGACAGGTGGGCCGCGTCCCTGTGTGTGCGCTGCCGTGCATTGCAACGTGACAGGAGGTGGCGGCTGTGTGTGGTGGCTACAGGAGGAGTGCGTGTGTGTGAAGGAGGGGTAGGTTAGGGCTAACTAAGGTTTTCGGTGGGGTGGTAGTTGGCTGGCTGCTGGGCTTTTAGGCCTGGCGGCTAGTCGACTCCCCCACAAAACATTTATTTTATTTGTTTTATTTTTAGAGAGACTTTTGTAAATAGTTTTTAGAGAAATAAAAGATCCGGAAAAGACCGAGGATCTAATTTGAAATTAAAGGAGGGGACTAATTAGAAAACAAAATAGTCTTTTGGAGAAATATTTTAGGGCAAAAATATGCATGATGACATGATGATGCACAAAATAGAAACAACGAGCGATTTTCTAGTAGTGGTTTTACCGGGGTGCTACAATTCGACACCACTAACAAGGGATCTCGCCCTCGAGATCCGCCTCATGGTACCGAAATAAGGCTGGCGATCTGAATCTTCTCGCTTCGTGTAGATCGTCGCGACACCACTAACAAGTGTGCTTACTCCATCTTGGAGTCGTTGACACCATCAACAAGGAGTCATTGTTCATGCTCGTCGAGAACACTCTGGAGAAAACAAAGACGAAGGTAGAGGTATCAACAAATAAAGCCACCTCTAGCTTCCGTGGACGGAGTAAAATTGCGGGATCCACCGATTCGATATACAAAAGCGAATGATAAGAGTAGTGGTATGGTCGCGACTCCATCCCGCACTCATATCATTACTTCGTACATGAATAGCAGAATTATGCAACCAACTCTCGGAATCAGACTGAAGATCTCGACAAACGAGGTTCGGAAACAAGGAGTGATGCAGACTCTGCACCAGATCTGGCATAGATGACGTCGTCGCGTTGAAAAACACCGGAAGGCGCAAGAAGGAACAGAGTGAAGTCCAACAGATGAAGGATTCCTAAGATAGCATGAAGACCGGATGTAGAAGCACCGTTACCAAAGAAGGAAGCGAAACCCTGAAGGTACGAGGGAAACCCAACCACGAGAAATCCTGGACTTGAAGAAAGGTAAGAGAGCAGATTTAAAACACGCAGAGGTAAGAGGAGAATAGAAGAGGGATAAGGAGTAAAAGCAGACCTAATCAGATCTATCCAACCGATTTTCCAAAATAGTTTTGACACTCTACTTCGTCCGTTAGCTAGGTTATCCTACAGGCTGGACCAGTGGGGTATCGCAACTGCTGAGCTCTGATACCACTCTGTAACACCCTCGAATCGGCACTATGCAAGTTTTAGTGCTTCCCGCTAAACTCGCATAGAAACGATTCAAGGACGCCCACCAAGCACTTTCGTGCGGGTGGAAAACGAAGTAATACCATTACACAATAGTCCATGATGGAACCCACAGAACAGATATATATACAACACGACTCCACGAGTCAAGAATACAGATATACAATACAAAGATCCAAATCACCTTGAAATCGATACAACATCCGAGTACGGACAAGAAGCAAGTTGGGCTAAGAGCCCTTAAGAATAACCAATGGCGTCCATAACCCTGCCCAGGCCAAGCCGGAAGAGTAACCCTGCTAACGACGTCGATCTCAAACCTGCTAAAACAAAAGGGGTGCCGACAAAGGGCAAAGGAAAAAGAGGAGAGTCAGTACTGAGGCCAGTACACTGCGAGGCTAGAATTCGGTGGCTCTCGCCTACATAGGTATGGTGGACTGAAGCGGCAGTGCAACAGCACTAAACAACCTATAGAGACTCAGTAAAACTGGCGGCTATTAGAGAGGGATAAGAAAGACCTATTCGGATCCAACCTGATACTAACACCAAACATACCCATCCTAGCATTTCCCCCCTCGATACCAAATGAGGAAGTCAAAACCGAGGAACTCACACGGTTGGCAGTTTTATTCATTCCATTATACTTGAAGCACTTACTAGTCAGATATAGATAGCATGAGTCATCCTGATAGCATAAGTAGTGAGCAGTTTTAGTTAACCATGCAGTTGTAGTTGCGGTACTTACTAGTCAGATACAATTAGCATGTGACATCCCAAACCCAGCAGTTGTTGGCACTTTTTTTTCATTCCATTGGAGTTGCGATACTTACTAGGCAGGTATAACATGACACGATACACCCCAGTTCCACCAGTTGTTGGCACTTTTATTATCCATTTCATTGTAGTGAAGCTGATTACTAGTCACATCTTAAGTCAAATTTATAGCACTACTTTAGTGATGCTTGTCTATGATCGAGATACTGTGCTCCAAGTCGTCCATAACCGCGGACACGGCTTTCAGAAAGATTTACCCTGCAGGGGTGCACAAATAGCAACACACACGCGATCAGCCTCGGAAAAACCAACTCAAAACCCAACGAGGATTTCACGACAAAGCAATCACAGGATTCATAAAAGATTTCAGGGGGCCACCCCACTAAGCTACCCGCGACAAAGTTGGTCGGCTCCGAGACGGACCCAGGGTTTGTGTGGATGGCGGTAAACGACTGGGAACTCGAAAGTGTGACTGGGCTTGTCAATACAGCGAAAACGTGTCACGATCCAAAACAGTACAGGTGCTCCACGCACAATCTTAAATAAAGCGGTAAAGCATGGCATAGGTACAGGATAGTAATAAAACCCCAAACTAGTTTGTGGCCCCAAGAAATAAGAAATGAATCAAGTTCTGGCTAAGGGGATTCATTGTCCCACATGCGGATAGTGCGATAGTCAAGGAACAGGTATCAAGTACTCGGGGTCCTATGGGGCACAAGTGAGTGTGGAAGAACCAAATAACATCTATTGCCCACTGATGCCTCTACATTAGTTATATCTAGCAATTTAATAGTTGTATTTAAAGTCATGATCCTCTTCACCATAAAGCATATGACAACAATCCAACAACTGTGTGGTACTTCACGACACGGGATCGCACCTGAGCAAGCGACTACGACTCGCAAGGCCATCTATCTACCAAACAACCGGTAATAGGAGGTGTCCAAGGCAATATAAAGGCTACACGGATTATATCTGGTACGGAACACTAAGCATCGCGACACGGATAGCAATAGATCAACAGGAGGAAATAAAGACTATAAATGCAAAATAGGTAGAAAGGGGGAGAATGCTCGCCTAGGAAACACTGCCGAAGGATCATATCCATAGAGCTTGTCGATACGCGCATCAACTCAGTTGCCTATCCGTGAAGAAGCAAAACACTAAAAGAAACACCGGATGCACTATTTAATACTACGGCAGAAGATCGGGCATGATGCATGGTATGGTGCATGACATGGCAAAGATGCGATGCAACTAGTCAATATTAAACGGAACCGGGGTCCCGACAATTAATTAATAGGTTCTTGTTGTTTAGACCCTTGCAATTTAAATGTTGTTTTAACGAGACAAAACATGGCATTGGTTCGCTACACCAATTTAAATGGAATCCGGAGTAAGACAACAATATCCCGCATATAGACTCCATATTTAATTATGCGGTGAATCGACATAATGCCCCCAAACCACATGATATGCATGCGAGATGAACAATTTAATATGCGATAGTTGATAATGTCATATTATAAAAATAGGGGCTTAGGGGCACACATCTGGGTTCGGAAGATCTTGGGTTCCGAGGGTTCAGGGTTTGGTCTCAGGGTTGGACGGAACGGCGAGGTTCAGATACACAATGGAGAACTTGTTGTGACGGGGAACTTGGGTTCCACGCGGTCGATCTTGCCGTCGATGGCGAACTCGAATGGATCGGGTACCGGTGGTCTTCGGATCCGTGCAGGAGATCTTGACGCCTGTGACGAAGAACTTGGGTTAAGACGGAGGTCTTGGCATTCTGATGGATCGGTCCTCCGGGTCGAAGAACTTGGCGCGCTAGGGTTCAGTTCGGTCTCGCCAGGATCGGTATTCGGACTCCGGGAATAAGGCTCCAGGATCCGTCGGGAGATCTTGGCGTCATGTCGAGGTTCTCGGGTGTCGGTATCGGACTTGGGTGCGGTGCCGATGGTCTTGGAGAGAGGAACTCGAGTAGCTCTTGTAGCACTGCATCCTGTCTTCGCATCTTCACGGGCACCGTCATCGCTGCAAACCACATAGCCATATCACGGTTACGAGCCAGGCATGGCGTCCAGGATATAAAGCAGAGCTCATTTGCGGGTGCCTGGAACGAAACAGGCAGCGAAGCATGCCAATTGTGCTGGGACAGACGTGGCCACATGGAACATACAGGGGGTGACGAGGAGCTTCGGTGGTTCATGTAGGCACGCACGACGTGGCTGCGAGCTTGTGGCCAGAGGGACGGACAACGTCCACGCGGCCAGGGGCGCGGGCTCGCTCGCGGTGGTGTAGGGTCGGCGTGGAGGTGACACTGGCTGGGGGGAAGGCGACAGAGGCGGTCTCGGTTAAGGTCGGATGCGCAGAGGCGACATTGCTCTCAGCACAAGAGGACATGGCGGTGGGCCGAGGGAGATGAGGACGACGGCGGTGGCTCTAGATCGGAGAGGAGGAGGCGGTCCTGGGTAGAGGCCAGCACGATGACAACCGGGCCCGGGGTAGTCGCGGCTGGCATAGAGAGGTGCAGGCGGTTGCTGGCAAGGCGGCGACGTCGGGGAGAGCTGGGAGAAGGGGCCGCGGCGGCGGAGCTCCTGGCGAGCCGGCGGGGCAACGCCTGAGTACAGGCGGCGGTGCACGGGCTTTAGTGCGGCACCGGTACCGGTGGAGGCGGGGCGCGGGTCATGGCCAACGATGGAGACGAGGGGGCCACGGAAGGGCGCGGGGTGGCGCTACCGAGGCTGCTCCAGCAAGGCACAGGAGAAGGCCGCTGGCGGTAGCGGCTCGATATTTGGTGGCGTAGGGACAAAAGAGAGAGAGACGGGGTGAGGCATCGAGGAACTCACGAGGTCGGGGGTATGTGGGGGTGTACTCGGGCCGGGGGGCGTCGCGACGCTAGGGTGGGGTCGGGCTCGCATGGAATGGACAGGTGGGCCGCGTCCCTGTGCGTGCGCTGCCGTGCATTGCAACATAACAGGAGGTGGCGGCTGTGTGTGGTGGCGGCAGGAGGAGTGCGTGTGTGTGAAGGAGGGGTAGGTTAGGGCTAACTAATGTTTCGGTGGGGTGGTAGTTGGCTGGCTGCTGGGCTTTTAGGCCTGGCGGCTGGTCGACTCCCCCACAAAACATTTATTTTATTTGTTTTATTTTTAGAGAGACTTTTGTAAATAGTTTTTAGACAAATAAAAGATCCGGAAAAGATCGAGGATCTAATTTGAAATTAAAGGAGGGGACTAATTAGAAAACAAAATAGTCTTTTGGCGAAATATTTTAGGGCAAAAATATGCATGATGACATGATGATGCAAAAAATAGAAACAACGAGCGATTTTCTAGTAGTGGTTTTACCGGGGTGCTACACCGAGCTATCCACTCTGGATCATTCATCCACTTAGATCCAGTGCGCAAGCGATCGAGAACCCTCAGATCCAAGCCCTCGTACCAAGATAGCACGAAGCTTAGCGGCGTATCAGCTCTAGCCCGCGCAGCGGATTCCCTCTAGAGGTTCAGCTGGGTCTCGCAATCCATCAGTTTTGCAATAAAAACAGTACTACCTCTGGGAGTGGGGTCAGTCGGCCAAAGGGCATTGAAGATCCAGGCAGCTGCATTCATGATGTCCATGTGATAACCCACAAGTATAGGGGATCGTGTGTAGCTTTTTCGATAAGTAAGAGTGTCAAACCCAACGAGGAGCTAAACATAGGATAAATATTCTCTCAAGTTCTATCAACCACTGATACAACTCTACGCACACTAAACGTTTGCATTATCTAGGAAATAAAACTAGAGCAACAATACGAGTAATAGAGATAGCTTTGCATGATAATAAATAACATGAAAGCTAGTTACTGCAGCAATAAATACACTAAACTAACAGAACCATGAGTGTCGAATAGTGGTGGTAATTGTGGCGGCTTTGTCCAAGTTTAAATAGCGAATAGATCAGGTTCATTGTCTTCGATGCAGTTTTCTATGTGGGAGATGCTAAATATACATGCGCTTCACTACTTTGAATTACATGTACTATATAATTGGATTGTTAGCAAACATCCGTAAGTACTAATCAATACATTAAGGTTTCCCCAACCATAGCCTTAAGTTTGATGGTTCTCTTACTCCCATACGTGCAACGTTCCGGTTCGCGTCCTCAGGTTTCTGTCACTCCGGTAGAACTCCCCCCTTCCTTTTACACATACTACAAACCCTATGATGTTCAATCCATGCGCGCACAAATATAATGGACACCAAAGGACTGTACCATATCAACATACAACTCTAATGAACCAAAGACGTTCAACCATTCAATCTAAGAACAAAGAAACTACGCAAACATGACATAGATCATAGGATTATAACTTATAACATCAAACACCATGTTTACATAGGACGGTACAGAGGTGTGTGGGAGGATGAACCACTACATACTAGGAGGATTAGGTGATGGAGATAGCAGTGAAGAAGGTGAAGAGGGCGGCGGCGGCGCGGGAGACTCCTTCCCCGATGCTGGTATCATGGGGGAGCACCACCCCTTAGCCCACTACCTTCATGGCCTCTTAGGAGCCCTCTCCCATGGAGATGGGATCCATGGGGGAGGCAAAAACGTGGCTTTGGTGGCTGAAAATTCGTGGGTGCAGATGCCCTGGGCGAATTAGGTTTCCTCCCTTTATATAGCTTCTCGGATTCCCGTCACCCGGGCTGCAGGAAATCGGGCCTAAAAGGCCTGTTCGGATTCGGAATCAGCTAAATTTTATCTCTAGAACATTTTTCGCAATATTTCCAAAAACATTGTAGTTGAAGAGTTTTCCGTTTGACACCATCTTAGAATCAAAACGTGACCATCTTCAAAAAGAGTTCTGAGACAGATTTCTCGAAAAATCCCAATTTGACTCTAACAAGGTTTCCACTTGTATTCTTGGTAATTCCTACACATCAAACTGTAAAACAAGAACATTGTTCATGTTTGCAACTATTAGTAGGTTAGTCCAATAAATCATAAACTTTATACAAAAAAGAGTGCCAAAATCATATTATTAGCATAAAACCATCAAAAATTATAGATACGTTATGGACGTATCAACATCCCCAAGCTTAGTCCTGCTTGTCCTCGAGTAGGTAAACAATCAAAAAAAAATTTGAGGTGACATGCAGACAACACAATCTTGACCATCATTTTTGTAAAAGCATTGATAGCTGGGATTAAGATACTCTAAACATGAATCATGAAAGATAGAGTTCTAACAATAAGACATATCAACTATGTTATAACATAAAAGGCACAAACAAAAGATTCATGAATAACAATGCTTTGTAAGATGTTGGTTTGTTTCACATAAAGAAAGCATAATGAGAATGGTATTCAGCTTGTCCCTCATAGAGTAGCAAAGCATAGATGCATAGGACACCTTCAAAGTTTATAAGGGTGACTAGATACAAATAGTTTAAGAACAAGCAATATCAAAGTTATGCATCAATCGACAAATCTTGGGACAATGCACATTAAACTAAGAATGGCCACTATGCTCTCTTAATAGGTGCATAAAGATAGAAGATGGAGACTCAACACAAAAGTAAAAGAAAGTCCTTCTTAGAAGGAAGCAGGGATTCAAGTCTCATAAAGAGTTTCCAAAAATTATGGTACTTATTAGCTTTCGTCTCTCATTGCCCCTGTCATAAGCATCTTTAGGTGATTAAGGTTAAAGTGACACAACTAATAGGATATGCTTGACAAGTTATAAGTTGAAATCTCATGCCCCTTACTTACGAGTACCGAACCTCATGCTACTCAACTTCAGTCACAAGTAAGCTCTTGTCATTGTAAGTACATATATATCATAGAGAAGCTCCAACGGGGTACCCCTTGCACATGATACAGGAGCTATCCCATAATAAAAATGACAAGGCAAGCAGACAATGAGCATCTCAGCGATCTTTTTATTTGCTATTTGCATAGGTTTTTATTGAGGATGATTCATAGAGTGCTCATTATGGTAATGCTGCAAGTTTCCACCATGATTATGCATGGCTTAGGCTAGCGGCCCGGGCGTTTATCTAACACACATACAAACTCCATGATCTTACGACTTCCCCTTTGATTTCACACCACCGGGATCCATAAGAAAAAGAATCATGATATCAACGGAATATAAGTGCAATGTTGAAAGCGTTCCCCATGATACATGGTTCTGCTAACTTCAACTTATAAAGCGCAAGCATATATGCAACAAAAATGGATACAATGGTTCAATTTTATTAAGTGCAAGAAAACAAAGTGTGCCATCAAGTTCGTGAGAGCTTTTATCACTAATTTTCACGTAACAAGTTTAATTCGAAAGGTAGATAAAAGTATGAATATACTTGAAATAGCAAATGCTAATAGGTAGGTATGGTGGAATATTTGGGATAACTTGGTTTTATTTGGAGTTAGATGCATGAGTGGAACTCATACTTGGTTATGGAGGCTAGCAAAAGACTAGGAGCGACCAACTAAAAGAGAAAGGCCATAATCATGCAAAGTGACAAAACATCATTAATTAAAGTATAAAGTGATATTACAAGTCAAAAACTAAAGGATCATAAAGGCTATGGTGACTTGGGATAGTCATAACATGGTGTGAGCATGTGCCAAGTCAACCCAAATAAAGCATCAAAGGAGAATACCACAATACTATGCTTTAATATGCTAAAACATCGCATGATTCTTTCAAGGCACATTAAGAAATCTCAATTGTTTATAACATGGCATGGTACAGCAAAAATCACTAAGCATAAAGCCAAAACAATATCAAGCATTACATGACAAAGCATAGGCCACCGTAAAAACGAGCTCCTTTTACCACTTAAGCATGAACTTTTCCTACTCTTTTCCAATCCAAACCACACTTATTTGAAAACTAATGTATGAAAGAGGGGGTCCAACCAGTTTATCCAAGCAAACTAGGAAAACCAAGCAAATGAAAACGAAAATGAAGATGCTCCAACAACAACACAACTGTGCATGAAACAATAAAAATGAAGTGTTTGGAAAAAACCTGAGATTTTTATTGATGAATAAGGGGATGCCTTGGGCATCCCCAAGCTTTGACGCTTGTACTTCTTGGATATTTCATGCTGTGACACACGTGGCATCCTCAAGCTTGAGCTTTAGTCCATTCTTCATATCATTACATCACTCTTTCCATACACCTGAAATTTTTCCTTCATACAAAACTTCACACAATCTTTATTAGCAACATTAGTGCACTCAAGATAATAAGTCTTTGGGTTCAGTTCCAACACCAATAAAACTTCCATTAAAACATAAGCTACTGTAGCACTTCCCTCAAAAAGCTCAATTCCCCAAAAAGAACCCAAAACGGAATCAACAAGAAGCAAATGCATATAATGGCATAAATCTGTTAAAACAGACTAGCAGGTAAAGACCAATTTTTTCGAAGACCTTCTGTTGCTCAAATAGAAAAGTGTTGAACTAAAGAAAGTTATATAACAACCTGGGGCAGAAGCAAAAAAATTCACATCTCAAACCAACATATACAGAGATTTTACACAATTGTTTACAGCGAAGCACAAAAATCTGTTTCGGGATAGCAACTTTCTGAAGCATTAATGCTGTCTCATTAGAGGTTACTCTTGGCACAAAAAGCAAATAAAAAGGATAAGGAGCGATTTTTACAGAGGTAATAACTTCCAAGACTCATCTAAAACTTTTTGGTTATCTCCCAATAAGTACTTTTCTTTAACGCCTTTAAGTTATGCATAGGAGCAAGATTCAAGTATTCTCGAATGAATAAGCATTAAGATCAATACCAGAAACTTCTTTCTTTTTCAAGGCTTCATGCATTCCTACAAGTTTTTAACTGAAAAGCTTCCATGGAAATATTTGTTTTGGTTTCATAGGTATGAACACAAGTGTTCAAGGTTGACCCCCACTTAACCATTACTCATCTTTCCAATCACTTTCTTTTTGAAAACGTTTTTAGGTAACAAGTACAACTAATTTTTTTGTAATTCGCATTCCCTATCCATACTAAGATAGAGAACAACTTAAAACTGAAAGTAAAACCTATTTAGAGATAAAGCAAACAAGTGCACACAATAATATTCACTCACACGCTATTGCTCCCCAACAACGGCGCCAAAAAAGGTCTTGATAACCCACAAGTATAGGGGATCGTGTGTAGCCTTTTCGATAAGTAAGAGTGTCGAACCCAACGAGGAGCTAAAGGTAGGGTAAATATTCTCTCAAGTTCTATCAACCACTGATACAACTCTACGAACACTAAACGTTTGCATTATCTAGGAAATAAAACTAGAGCAACAATACGAGTAATAGAGATAGCTTTCCATGATAATAAATAACAAGAAAGTAAAGCTAGTTGTTGCAGCAATAAAATATACTAAACTAATAGAACCATGAGTGTGGAATAGTGTTGGTAATTGTGGTGGCTTTGTCCAAGTTTAAATAGCGAATAGATCAGGTTCATTGTCTTCGATGCAGTTTTCTATGTGGGAGAGGTTAAATATACATGCGCTTCACTACTTGGAATTACATGTACTATATGATTAATCAATGCATTAATGTTTCCCCAACCATAGCCTTAAGTTTAATGGTCCTCTTACTCCCATACGTGCAACGTTCTGGTTCGCGTCCTTAGGTTTCTCTCACTCCGGCAGAAGTCCCCCTTCCTTTTACATATACTACAAACCCTATGATGTTTAATTCATGCGCGCACAAATATAATGGACACCAAAGGACTGTACCATATCAACATACAACTCTAATGAACCAAAGACATTCAACCATTCGATCTAAGAACAAAGAAACTACGTAAACATGACATAGATCATAGGATTATAACTTATAACATCAAACACCATGTTTACATAGGACGGTACAGAGGTGTGTGGGAGGATGAACCACTACATACTAGGAGTATTAGGTGATGGATATGGCGGTGAAGATGGTGAAGAGGGCGGCGGTGGCACCGCCGGCGCGGGGGACTCCTTCCCCGCCACTAGATCCACTAGAAGTCATTGCATGTGTGTTCTTTTCATTAAACCAATTGGATGTGTGTTCTTTTCATAATCCAGATGGATCCACTACATTAGTCTTCTTTTCATAAACCACATGGATCTACTAGATGCCACTTGCATGTGTGTTCTTTTCATGAAACAACTTGGATGTGTGTTATTTTCATAAACCACTATATGTCACTGAATCTGTGTTCATTTCATAAACCACTTGGATGCACTAGATGTCACTGCATGTTTGTTCATTTCATAAACCAATTGATTCCACTAGATGACACTCCATGGGTGTTCATTTCATAAACCACATGGATCCACTAGATGTCATTGCATGTGTGTTCATTTCATTAGACCACATGGATGTGTTTTCTTTTCATAATCCACATGGATCCACTACATGAGTGTTCTTTTCATAAACCACATGGATCCACTAGATTCCACTTGCATGTGTGTTCTTTTCATTAAACAACTTGGATGTGTGTTATTTTCATAAACCACTAGATGTCACTTCATGTGTGTTCATTTCATAAACCACTTGGATCCACTAGATGTCATTGCATGTGTGTTCTTTTCATTAAACCAATTAGATGTGTGTTCTTTTTCATAATCCACATGGATCCCCTACATGAGTGTTCTTTTCATAAACCACATGGATCCACTAGATGCCACTTGCATGTGTGTTCTTTTCATTAAACAACACTGATACACTAGATGTCATTGCATGTGTGTTCTTTTCATAAACCACTTGGATATGTGTTCTTTTCATAAACCAGTAGATACACTCCATGAGTGTTCTTTTCATAGACCACTTGGATATGTGTACTTTTCATAAATAAGTATATACACTCCATGAGTGTTCATTTCATAAACCACATGGATGCACTAGATGTCATTGCATGTGTGTTCATTTCATTAAACCACTTGGATCCACTAGATGTCATTGCATGTGTGTTCTTTTCATTAAACTAATTGGATGTGTGTTCTTTTCATAAACCAGTAGATACACTCCATGAGTGTTCATTTCACAAACGTTATGGATCCACTAGATGTCATTGCATGTGTGTTTATTTCATTAAACCACTTGGATCCAATAAATGTCATTGCATGTGTGTTGTTTTCATTAAACCAATTGGATGTGTGTTCTTTTCATAAACCAGTAGAGTCACTCCATGAGTGTTCATTTCATAAACCACATGGATCCACTAGATGTCATTGCATGTGTGTTCATTTCATTAAACAACTTGGATCAACTAGATGTCATTGCATGTTTGTTCTTTTCATTAAACTAATTGGATGTGTGTTCTTTTCATAAACTAGTAAAGTCACTCCATGAGTGTTCATTTCATAAACCACATGGATCCACTAGATGTCACCGCATGTGTGTTCTTCTCATAAACCAGTTGATGCACTACATGAGTGTTCATTTCATAACCACATGGATCCATTAGATGTCATTGCATGTGTGTTCATTTCATTAAACCACTTGGATCCACTAGATGTCATTGCATGTGTGTTATTTTCATTAAACCAATTGGATGTGTGTTCTTTTCATAAACTAGTAGAGTCACTCCATGAGTTTTCATTTCATAAACCACATGGATTCACTAGATGTCATTGCATGTGTGTCCTATTCATAAACCAGTAGAGTCACTCCATGAGTGTTTAGTTCATAAACCACATGGATCCGCTAGATGTCATTGCATGTATGTTCTTTTCATTAAACCACTTGGATCCACTAGATGTCATTGCATGTGTGTTCTTTTTATTAAACCACTTGGATCCACTAGATGTCATTGAATGTGTGTTCTTTTGATTAAATCAATTGGATATGTGTTCTTTTCATCAACCAGTAGATACGCTCCATGAGTGTTCATTTAATAAACCACATGGATCCACTAGATGTCATTGTATGTGTGTTCATTTCATTAAACCACTTGGATCCATAGATGTCATTGCATGTGTGTTATGTTCATTAAACCAATTGGATGTGTGTTCTTTTCATAATCCACATGGATCCACTACATGAGTGTTCTTTTAATAAACAAGTAGATACACTCCATGAGTGTTCTTTTCATAAACCACTTGGATATGTCTTGTTTTCATAAACCAGTAGTTACACTCCATGAGTGTACATTTCATAAACCACATGGATCCATTAGATGTCATTGCATGTGAGTTCATTTCATTAAACCACTTGGATCCACTAAATGTCATTGCTTGTGTTTTCTTTTCATTAAACCAATTGGATATGTGTTATTTTCATAAACTAGTAGATACACTCCATGAGTGTTCATTTCATAAACCAAATGGATCTACTAGATGTCATTGCATGTGTGTTCATTTCATTAAACCACTTGGATCCACTAGAAGTTATTGCATGTGTGTTCTTTTCATTAAACCAATTGGATGTGTGTTCTTTTAATAATCCTCATGGGTTCAGTACATGAGTCTTATTTTCATAAACCACATGGATCCACTACATGGGTGTTCTTTTTCATAAACCACATGGATCCACTAGATGACATTTGCATGTGTTCTCTTTTCATAAACAACACTGATACAGTAGATGTCATTCCATGTTTGTTCTTTTCATAAATCACTTTGATATGTGTTCTTCTCAAAAACCAGTACATACACTCCATGAGTGTTCTTTTCATAAACCACTTGGATATGTGTTCTTTTCATAAACTAGTAGAGTCACTCCATGAGTGTCCATCTCATAAACCACGTGGATCCACTAGATGTCATTGCATGTCTGTTCATTTCATTAAACCACTTGGGTCCACTAGATGTCATAGCATGTGTGTTATTTTCATTAAACCACATGGATCCACTAGATGTCATTACATGTGTTCTATTTTCATTAAACCAATTGCATGTTTGTTCTTTTCACTAAACAACTTGGATGTGTGTTATTTTCATAAACCACTAGATGTCACTGCATGTGTGTTCATTTCATAAACCACTTGGATCCACTAGATGTCATTGCATGTGTGTTATTTCGTTTAAACCAATTGGATGTGTGTTCTTTTCATAATCCATATGGATACCCTACATGAGTGTTCTTTTCATAAACCACATGGATCCACTAGATGCCACTTGCATGTGTTTTCTTTTCATTAAAAAACATTTATACAGTAGATGTCATTGCATGTGTGTTCTTTTCATAAACCTGATATGTGTTCTTTTCATAAACCAGTGGATACACTCCACGAGTGTTCTTTTCATAAACCACTTGGATATGTGTTCTTTTAATAAACCGGTAGATACACTCCATGAGTGTTCATTTCACAAATGACATGGATCGACTAGATGTCATTGCATGTATGTTCATTTCATTAAACCACTTGGGTCCACTAGATGTCACTACTTGTGTGTTAATTTTATAAACCACATGGATCCACTAGATGTCATTGCATGTGTGTTCTTTTCATTAAACCAATTGCATGTGTGTTCTTTTCATTAAACAACGTAGATGTGTGTTATTTTCATAAACCACTCGATGTCACTTCTTGTGTGTTCATTTCATAAACCACTTGGATCCACTAGCTGTCATTGCATGTGTGTTCTTTTCATTAAACCAATTGGATGTGTGTTCGTTTCATAATCCACATGGATCCCCAACATGAGTGTTCTTTTCATAAACCACATGGATCCACTAGATGACACTTGCATGTGTGTTCTTTTCATTAAACAACACTGATACACTAGATGTCATTGCATGTGTGTTCTTTTCATAAACCACTTGGATATGTGTTCTTTTTATAAACCAGTAGATACACTCCATGAGTGTTCTTTTCATAAACCACTTGGATATGTGTTCCTTTCACAAACCAGTAGATACACTCCATGCGTGTACATTTCATAAACCACATGGATCCATTAGATGTCATTGCATGTGAGTTCAATTCATTAAACCACTTGGATCCACTAGATGTCATTGCATGTGTGTTATTTTCATCATACCAATTGTATGTGTGTTATTATCATAAACCAGTAGAGTCACTCCATGAGTGTTTATTTCATAAACCACATGGATCCACTAGATGTCATTGCATGTGTGTTCTTTTCATTAAAGCACTTGGATCCACTAGATGTCATTGCATGTATGTTCATTTCATAAACCACATGAATGTGTGTTCCTCTCATAAACTAGTAGAGTAACTCTATCAGTGTTCATTTCATAAACCACATGGATCCACTAGATGTCGTTGCATGTGTGATCTTTTCATCAAACAACTTGGATGTGTGTTATTTTCATAAACTAATATTAAACAACTTGGAGGTGTGTTCTTTTCATTAAACAACTTGGATGTGTGTTCTTTTCATAAATAAAGAAACATATATTACATCAAATTGACATATTATGAAACTAATATCGAAACATATCTAATGGTACAAATTTAGTGTCATAAATATTGTCACATTTCCCTAAAAAGTTAGTCAAACCTAACTAAGTTTGACTTAGGACAAATCTAGAAGTACACTTATTTGCAGACCGATGTAGTACTCAATTTTCCCTCTCTCGTAGTCACAAACTCTGTGAAAAGCCCAAACGCGTTGATTGGTTGACACAACCCTCATGTGGATCGTTCGCGCCTACCGTTGATCCTCTCTGATCTAATGCGGATTTCTGCACGATGTCGTGCCCTTCACACTACATCGTGAGAACACATGGAAGTCCACTTGCCATTTGCCCCCTGTTTTATCCGTTGGGTTTTTTACGGTCTCGCAGTGACACTTCTACTAGAAGGAACACTGAGCCATATATTAAATAATTCCACGAGTGGTCATGTCACGTTTAATCTAGTCTGCAAAGGCTACAAGTCCACTACACGGAAACTGGTCATCCACAACCCACGGGCTATACCATTTTCACTTCCGATAGGCCCCCACCACATGAACCTTCCACACGGCATCCGCAGCCAGAAGAGCTTCCTATCGGGGCCCTCGAGGAGGCCTAAACATCCCCGCATTAAAAACTCAGCCTATCGGGTCCTCCATTCGCACTGATCCACTCCTCTCTCTTTCCCTATCTAGAAAAACCCCACAATCCTCAACGTACAGCAACGAACCTTCTCCATGAAACCAGTGTGTGGGGGTGAGTGTGCGGGCATCGCCGCCGGGGTGGTGCTTCCTGCGCCAGATCTGGAGGAGCATCATGCAGCACAAGGCAATGAGGACATGCAGTTCAACCCCTTGGGGGACTATGTGCTCGCCGGTGCTGACAACTTCGGAGGCCCCGATGAGGGCGTGGAGTTCAATGAACACGCTCCGCTCGTGTACCTGGAGGTACATCTATTTCTACATGTTTCATATTTTCTACTCAATCTTAATCTAGTCCTAGTTTCATAAAAAAATATAGTCCTAATGATTAGATGCACCGTACAAACCGGTACATGGAGAGATCTAGTCTGTTCTGAATGAATCCACATTATTTATTTATTAATAAGTTATCAAGAACACAAACCATATTAATTTAGGATCAAACTAGGGAGACAGCCGTAATGAACTGCTGAACCTGTATAAATATGATATTGTATTGAAAGTAACTTGGAATGGTGGGAGGAATATATATTTATTATTTTGCTCATTTATGTTTGCATTTCATACATTACAAGTAGATTCAAGGGAGGTGGACTCTGACAAGGAGAACAGGGACAACAAGAGCTGCCATGTCATGAAGAAGCTCAAGAGCGGGAGAATCCCTTTACGCACTCGACTTGGGGAGCTCAGATGCCCTTTCTGTAAGAAAGAAGTCAACTTGATGATTGACAACTCGATTCCGCATGCGGTTGGCATCGGTAAAAGCCTGGCTAGTAAACATAAGTCGGCGACAAAGGCTAAGCACGCTGCTTAAGGCAAATTCCTGAGGGAGTATGTCAAGACCGGCCTAGTGTACCCATACTTAGTAATTAGCAACTTCTAACCGACCAACCTGTCAATGTGCTGGCCCGTCCAGTAATAATGTTTAGTTCTCTTACCGTTTCTAGACCCTTAAACTATGTGGTGTGTTGAAACCTCATGATTTTCCACCAACACGTGTGTTGCAAAGTTGCTTGATCGTGCATGCTTACACTAGTGGCCTACCTAGAAACTTCTAGAAGCCTGGGCAAACGAGCTTCCATTTGGCAAATTCTGGACAAAATCACCAAATTAAAGAAAGGAAATTGGAAGCTTTGCGCAATCGACAGGACTGGGCGGCTGCCCGGGGTGTAGGGATGCTAGGTTCTCGTATATGCTGACACTTCCCTTAAACTTGCTAGGAATAATAATCACAAATAGCTATACACTTCCTTCTGTCCACGTTACGTCGTGTCAGCACTGCACACTCGCCGCAGATCGGCAATGGGACGGTGGTCTCCGTGACCGGTCTATGCCACGCCAAAGCCACGTTGCACACCCGTCCCATCACCTACTGGGCACGGCCACCGAATTTAATCGCTAGGATTGGAAACCAACGGTGCTCGCCCGGTCAAACTTGCTTTTGCTTGGGTACGACCGGAATATTGGTAAATGCAATTTACGACGCATGCACACCCCCTTTTACGCATCGCCTTCCATCTCCACAGCATAGCACTGTGCAAAAATCTGTAACTCCTTCCGCCGCTACCGCAGCCATGCAAGAACCATCAACACTGTCGCAGGCACTGCCTCCGCCCTGCCATCCCGCCACAATAGATCTCTCCACCGCCACGCCCAGTCCCAGCCACCGCTACCGATGCTAGGTCACCGCCACCGCATTAGCTGCTGCCATGGACGCAGAGTACGGCGTGTTCGACAACGGGAGCGACTTCATCAAAGAGTACACCGTCACAACCCATGGCACCACCGAGCTGACGGTCGTCCCCACAAATGCGTCAGTGGAGGTGGCCAAGGTCATCGCAATGTACGAGCGGTGGCTACATGAGCCGATGGACAGGTACAAGATCATCGTCCTTAACCTCGAGTATACCGGAGATAGGAAGATGGCGGTGCTTCTGCAGCTGTTCATGCACAACCACTGCCTCCTTAATACGTCCATTTTGCATCACTATTCTATATCATAATCTACTGTTTTTCATTGATATATTTCATATTAAGAGATGCCACTTATGTTATTTCATCTATAGTTGCATGGTTGATGACTTTTGGAGGATGGACGACTGAAGTCAGGATTTTGATGGAAAAGGCATTGTTTTGAGGCAAAATCCGCGAAGATCAGAAAATCTCGAAAAATATATGGAAAATCCTATTTTTCTAGAAGACGAAGGAAGCCAGAAGGGGAAGTGGAGATGGGCTACAGGGGGCCCACACCACCCCCTGGCGCGGGCTAGCCCTGGCCGCGCCACCAGGTGGTGTGGCCGCCCTGGCCCACCTCTAGCATCGCCCTCTGATGCATATAATCCCCTCGAAACCCTAAGACTTGGGGAGCGACCACAGAAAGATTTCACCGCCTCTGCGGGGCAGAAACTACAGAGAGAGAAAGCGCTCTCCGGCAGGCAGAAATCTGCCGGGGAAAATCCTCCCCGAAGAGGGGAAATCATCGCCATCAACACCGTCATCAAGCTAGACTTCATCAGGATCATCATCTCCACCAGCACCATCATCACCACTCCATACCGTTGTAACAATTGGGTTGAATCTTGCATAGTTCTTAGGGGAAACTTTCCCAGTGTTGATTACTTGTTGTAGTTGATGCTATTGAGTGGAACCATTGAATTATTGTTCATGTTCAGATTATTACTTATCATTATTTCATCTCTGATCTTGATCCATATGATGTCTCGTGAGTAGTTTGTTTAGTTCTTTAGGACATGGGAGAAGTCATGTTGTTAGTAGTGGAATTGTGTTGAGAAAGATTCAATGGTTTGATAATTAAGTTGTGGTGTTATTATTCTAGTGGTGTCATGTGATCGTCGACTACATGATAGTTTACCTTTATGGTCCTAGGGGAATGAATTGTGTATTTGGCTACTAATCGCGGGGTTGCCGGATTGACAGAAACCTGAACCCCCGCTAGGAAATCTTTGCACAAGGGAGTGTAGGATCTCAAAGTTTAAGGTTGTAGTTAGGTTTTTATCTTAATTACTTTCTTGTAGTTGTGGATGCTTGCAAGGGGTATAATCACAAGTATGTATTAGTCCTAGGAAGGTCAGTAAATTAGCATAGGTTCACCCACACAACACTTATCTTAACAGAGAAGATTAATCAACTATATGAAGCGAAAGAACTTGACAATATTCCCGTGTGTCCTCGAGAACGTTTGGTAATCTTAAGTAATACAACCGGCTTGTCCTTCGCTAAAGAAAGTATTGGGACACTTGCTACAATTATTCTTATTGTCTTTTATTTACTCGCACTTTATTTATCTGCATTATCAAAAACCCCTAAAAATCCGTTTGTTAAATATTTACAGAGAATTCCTGATCCAAGCCACTTGTCAACACCTTATGCTCCTTGTTGGGTTCGACACTCTTACTTATAAAAAATACTACGATACACCCCCTATACTTGTGGGTCATCAAGACTATTTTCTAGCGCTGTTGCCGAGGAGTGAAGCGCTATTGAAGAGTGGAACTGGTAAAGGAAACTTCTACTGTGATTATTGTTTATTTCTATTAGTTACTTTATTTCAATATGGATAATTCACTTAGTTTCTTATTTCGTAATGCTACTACCACTGCTAAGGTAGTAGATGAACCACCACCTACTGAAAATGATACTTTTAAAATACCTACAAGAATTGTTGATCGTGTTATGGATAACTACTATTTTGGAGATGGAATTGTTCATCCCGGTGCTCATTTGCTCTTTATACACGAATTATGCGGGTTGTTCATGTGTGCAAGTATTACAACAGATCAAGTCAAGAAGAAGTTATTCTCGTTATCATTGAAAGGAAGAGCTGAGGAATGGTATAAGCTGCTGAAGATGGCCAATCTCTTGAATGGGAGGAAATTGTACCTCTCTTTTATTCCAAATTCTATCCTCCCAGTGAGATTCATAAAGATCGGAATCAAATATATAGCTTTTGGCCTCGTGATGGAGAGAGTACAGCTCAAGCTTGGGGATATTGAAGTTACTAATGCTCAAATGTCCTATTCATGAGCTCCCTAACAATATTATTATCAATAACTTTTATGCAAGGCTTTCTCTTCATGATAAGGATCTATTGGATGCTTCTTGTACTGGATCATTTACATGTATGGAATAAGAAGTTAAATGGGACCTTCTCCATATTCAAGACAATGCTGAAGCTTGGGAGAATGATAAAGGAAGAAAGTCAGGTATAAATTATGACAATGAATGGATTAAATCTTTTATGGGAACTGATGACTTTGATAATATTAGTAATGCTTATGGTCTTGATTCTCAAGTTATTTCAAATTGTTTTAAGGCTTTTGCCTCTTATATGGAAATTCTGAAAAAGGAATGGAATAAGTATCATACACCATATAAAGATATTGTTGATTGTGTTTCTGCTAGAAGTACTGAAGTTACTATTGATCGTGGTTTACCTGAACCTTATATCGAGAAAATACCCTTCCCGGATAAGGTAAAGGAGCATTCTATGATAACTAGTGTAAATAACAAAAGTACAAAGAGAGCTGTAAAGCCTGATGAACAAATAAACATTGAACCTGCAGTAACAATTGTGAAAGACCTTATCACTAAAAGTGCAGAAGATGGACACATTATCTTTTGTGAGGATGCTTCTAATATTGTCTCACATCCTAATAGAACTAGAAAGGGTAGTGTCCTTGTGCTTTCAGTTAGAATTGGTGATCATTGCTATTATGGGTTATGTGATATTGGTGCAAGTTCAAGTGTTATTCCTTATGAGCTTTACAAAGAAATTATTCATGAAATTGGTCCCTGCAAACTAGAAGAAATTGATGTGGTTATTCACCTTGCCAATAGAGAGATCATCTCTCTAATTGGTATTGTAAGAGATGTGGAAGTTCTTTGTGGTAAGATTAAATATCCTGCTGATTTTCTAGTACTTGGTTCAGCTGCTAGTAAAACCTATCCTATCATTTTTGGTAGACCTTTCTTGAACACTTGCGGAGCCATTATAGACTGTAAGAGGGAGAAAATGTTAACTACATTTGATGGAGAATCTTATGAGTTTAATTTTTCAAAATTCGCTAAAGTTCCTTATGAAAATGAATCTCCAAATGAGGATTTTAGAGTTGAACAACTTGCTTCTATTTCTCTTGCTCCAAATAATGCCTTGCAGCAATTTATGGAAGACCATGAAAGTGAGATCTTCATGGAAGAAAGAAATGAGATTGATGAGATTCTCCGTCATCAACCCGAGATGCTTAAGCATAACTTACCTGTGGAAGATTTGGGTACCACATTACCACCTAAAAAGGATCCGGATTTCGATCTAAAACCTTTACCTAACGATCTTAAGTTTATTATTAGTTCGATGATAAGAAAATATATCCTATTATTATTAGTTCTAAGCATTCAGAAAAGGAAGAGGAAAGATTATAAGAAGTATTGAAGAAACACCGAGGATCTATGGGCTATATTGATGTCTACGCACTTCTATTCTTGTAGACAGTTGTTGGGCCTCCAAGTGCAGAGGTTTGTAGAACAGCAGCAAGTTTCCCTTAAGTGGATCACCCAAGGTTTATCTAACTAAGGGAGGAAGTGGTCAAAGGTATCCCTCTCAAGCAACCCTATAATCAAGATACTAGAAGTCTCTTGTGTCCCCAACACACCAATGCACTTGTTAGGTGTATAGGTGCACTAGTTCGGCGAAGAGATAGTGAAATACAAGTGGTATGGACAATTATAAGTGGTATCGGTGCCAGAAAAGAGCTTTGATGGCGCGTGGTTGACGTGGGAAGAGACTAAAGGCAAACTGAAATAAAGATGGAAGCAAGCAAACATGTAACAGATCTAGTTGCAAACGGTGTTTCAATGCTTAGAAACAAGGCCTACGGATCATACATTCACTAGTGAACACTCTCATATTTCATAGAGACTTCCAACTCCAAATATAACTCATAACAAGTATTTGTAATCTCTAGCCTAAGTGCCAGCATGGTGTGCACGCTGTCACTTTCACACATATGGGGAGAGCAGATATCTATTAGAGCACTTGAGTAGCAAGGTAGATCTACTTGATTACAAAGCTCATGATCACAATATGATCATGCATAGAGAGAGATATGAACACATAGCTACTGGTAGAACCCTTAGCCTCGAGGAAGATCTACTCCCTCATCATCATGGGAATCAGCAACGGCGATGGAGATGGTGGTGGAGATCGATGGAGATGGATCCGGGGGCACTTCCCCGTCCCGGCAGGGTGCCAAAACAGAGACTTTATGCCCCCTGGATCTCCCCTTCGGTGGCGGCGGCACTGCGGAACTTTTCATGGCTGGAGGCTCGATTCTTTAGGGTTTCAGCATTGGAGGCTTCTTATAGGCGAAAGGGCGATGCCAGAGGGTGGATCAGGAGCCCACACCACCTGGTGGCGCGGCCAGGGGGACCCGCACCACCACATGGTGTGGCCAGCCCCTGGCCCCTCTTCGTCTCGTCTTCTGGCTCCGTGAGTCTTCCGGTAAAATATCGACTTTGGCTTTTGTCCGGTCCAATTCCGAGAATATTCATTTTCTGGATTTTCTGGAACCAAAAATAGAAGAAAATAGGCAACTGGCACTATGGCATCTTGTTAATAGGTTAGTTCCAGAAAATGTCTAAAAGTACTCCAAAGTGTGGACAAAACATAATAAAGTAGATATAAAACAAGCATGGAACATCAAAAATTATAGATATGTTTGCAACATATCAACATCCCCAAGCTTAACTCCTACTCATCCTCGAGTAGGTGAGTGATAAAAAGAATAATTTTTGAGGTGACATGCACCATCACAATCAAGATCAAACAATTTGTAAGCATTGAAAGATGGGATCAAAGTACTCTAAACATGAGCATGAAAGTTCTTACAATAAGTCACAGTGACTATGCATGCAACATGAAAGGGTACAAACAAAGATCATGAATAACAATGCATTGAAAGACGTTTGTTTGTTTCACATATATAAAAATAGTGAGAATGGTATTCGGCTTGTCCCTCATAGTGTAGCAAAACATAAATGCATAGGACACCTTCAAAGTTCATAAGGGTGACTAGATACAAATAGTTTAAGAACAAGCAATATCAAAGTTATGCATCAATCAACAAGTCTTGGGACAATGCACATTAAACTAAGAATGGCCACTATGCTCTCTTAATAGGTGCATAAAGATATAAGATGGAGACTCAACATAAAAGTAAAAGAAAGGCCTTCATAGAAGGAAGTAGGGATTCAAGTCTCATAAAGAGCTTCCAAAAATTATGATACTTATTAGCTTTTAGCTCTCATTTCCCCTATCATAAGCATCTTGAAGTGATTAAGGTTAAAGTGAACAAACTATGGAGTATATGCTTGACAAAGTATAAGTTGGCAATCTCATGTCCCTTGAATACGAGGGTCGCTGCTCATGCTACTCAAGTTTAGTTATCGGTAAGTTCTTGTCATAGTAAGTACATGTGTATCATAGAGAACTACCAACGGGGTACCCCTTGCCCAATGATATGGAAGAATCCCCATATCAAAATGACAAGGGAAGCAGACAACGAGCATCTCAGCAATCTTCTTATTTACCAGGGGAAAATGGTGCTTTTTTCTCTCTTTCCTCTTTTCTCATTTTTTTTCTTTTTCTCTTTTTTCTCAATCTCTATCTCTTTTTTATAAGAAGAATGCTTCATAGATTGCTCATGATGGGTACGTTGCAGGTTTCCACCATGATTAGGCATGGAATAGACCAGCGGCCCAGGCGTTTCTCTAACACACATACATAACTCCATGGACTTACAAGCTCCCCTTTCATTTCACACCGACGAAATCCATAGACAAAAGAGCATGATATCAACTAGGTACAATGTACAGGTGCAATGTTGAAAGTGTTCCCTGATGTCTCTAAGTATGGCGCCCAGAAAATTTCTTGATGGCAGTGTTGATGTAGAGCTCGTTGGGAACCCCAAGAGGAAGGTATGATGAGCACAGCAGCAAGTTTCCCTCAGTTATGAAACCAAGGTTTAATCGAACCAGTAGGAGCAAGGAAACACCCCAAAGGTGTTACTAGCTGAGCTTTGGCAGGGCGCACTACTGGTGCTAGTAGCAACGTGGAGACCTGCACAACACAACCACAGAACTTTGTCCCCAACTTGCGATGAGGTTGTCAATCTCACCGTGTTTTGCGGAAAACAAAGGATTAAACGTATCGAATGGAAAGAAGTAAAAGTTTGCAGAAAGTAAACACAAAGCAGTAAAAGATTGTAGATTGTATGTAAAGAAAAAGGACCGGGATCCATAGTTCACTAGAGGTGGCTCTCCTTAAGATAGATAACACCGAGAAAGCAATACATGCATATACTGATCATCTTGACTCGTCTGAGACTTGATTGGGCATTACAACATAATACATAGACCGCCATCCAACTGCATCTATGACTAATAATCCACCTTCAGGTTATCATCCGAACCCCCTCCAGTATTAAGTTGCAAGCAACAGATTATTGCTTTACGAGCTGCGTGTAAAGTAAACAATACGATTGTTCTATGAACAAAGGATTGTTGTTTTCTCCCTAGTAGCAATAGCACATCTAGTACCTTAGAGATTTCTATCACTTCCCCAGATTACTAGAGGCATGAACCCACTATCGAGCATAAATACTAACTCTTGGAGTTGCTAGCATCTACTTGGCCAAGATAGCTACTAACAACGGAAAGCATGCAAGATCTCAAATAACAAAGACATGATAGAATCAATAATCAATCTGAAATAGCATCTCAATGTCCATCGGATCCTCGCAAACACAATATGTATGAATTACAAATAGATGATCTTGATCATGAACGGAGCTCACAAGATCTAAACATGAAAGCACAAAGGAGAAGAAACCAGCCATCTAGCTACTACATGGATCCGTGGTCCAAGGATGAACTACTCACGCATCACACCAGAGGCTTGCATGGTGATGAAGAAAGCCTCCAGGGTGAGTTCCCCTCTCCGGCAGGGTGCCAAGAAGAGCTTCAGATCTCTCCCGATCTAGGGATGGAGATGATGGCGGCTACAGATACTTTCGTGGATTTTTGATCCGGTCCTTAGGGTTTTCGTCCCTGGGCAATATATAGGCGGAAGGAGAGGCTGAGGGGGTGCCGGGAGCCACCACACCACCCCTTGGCGCGGGCCCAGCCTGGCCGCGTGGCCAGGTGGTGTGGCCGGCCCCTAGCCCTTCTCCGTCTCGTATTCTAGCACTTGATCCCTTCCGGAAAAATAGGCACTTTGGCTTTTATCCCGTCCAATTCCGAGAATATTTATTTTTTGACTTTCCTGGAACCAAAAACAGCAGAAAACAGCCAGCTGGCACTGTGGCTCTTGTTAATAGGTTAGTCCAAGAAATCATATAAAAAGTACTCCAAAGTTGGAACAAGAAAGTGGATAAAACCAAGCATGGAACATCAAAAATTATAGATACATTTGCAATGTATCAACATCCCCAAGCTTAACTCCTGCTCGTCCTCGGGTAGGTAAGTGATAAAAAGAAATAATTTTTGAGGTGACATGCACCATCAAAGACTTGATCAAAGTATTTGCAAAACTCAAAGCTAGGATCATAGTACTTCAATCATAACATGAAAGATAAAGTTCTAGCAATAAGGAAGGAAAATATGATGCAACATGGAAAGGCACAAACAAAAGATTCATGAATAACAATGCTTTGTAAGACGTTTGTTTATTTCACATAAATAAAACATAGCATAATAGTATTCAGCTTGTCCCTCAATAGAGTAGCAAATATAAATGCATAGGACACCTTCAAAGTTCATAAGAGTGACTAGATACAATAGTTTCAAACAAGCAATAACGAGTTATGCATCAATCAACTAGTCTTAGGAAAATGCACATAGAACTAAGAATGGCCACTATGCTCTCAAAGTAGGTGCATGAAGATAGAAGGTGGAGACTTAATATAATGGTGGAAGAAAGGCCTTTTTGTAAAAGGAAGTAGGGATTCAAGTATCATAAAGAGCTTCCAAAAATTATGGTACTTATAGCTTTCAGCTCTCATTGCCCCTATCATAAGCATCTTGAAGGTGATTAAGGTTAAAGTGACACAACTAAGAGGATATGCTTGACAAGTTATAAACCGAAATCTCATGCCCCTTACTTACGAAGACCGATCCTCATGCTACTCAACTTCAGTCACGAGTAAGCTCTTGTCATTATAAGTATATGTGTATCATTAAGAACCGCCAACGGGGTACCCCTTGCACATGATACGGGAGCTTTCCCATAATCAAAATAACAAGGCAAGAAGACAATGAGCATCTCAGCAATCTTTTGATTTGCTATTTGCATAGGTTTTCATTGAGGATGCTTCATAGAGTCCTCATTATGGTGATGCTGTAAGTTTCCACCATGATTAGGCATGGCTTAGGCTAGCGGCCCAAGCGTTTCTCTAACACACATACCAACTCCATGATCTTACAAGTTCCACATTTATTTCACACAGCCGGGATCCGTAAGCAAAAGAACATGATATCAACGGGGTACAAAGTACAAGTGCAATGTTGAAAACGTTCCCCATGAAACATGGTTCTGCTAATTTCAACTTATAAAGCGCAAGCATATACGCAACAAAGAAGGACCCAATGGTTCAAGTTTATTAGAGGCAATAAATTAAAGTGTGCCATCAAGTTCGTGAGAGCTTTAATCACTAGTTTTCTCATAACAAGTGAAAGGTAAACAAAATCATGAATATACTTGGAATAGAATAAGCTAGTAGGTAGGTATGGTGGACTCATTGGAAAAACTTGGTTTAGGGAGTTGGATGCATGAGTGGAACTCATACTTTATTGTGGAGGCTAGCAAAAGACTGGGAGCGACAAACTAAGAGAGCAATAATGGCCATAATCATGCAGAGCGACAAAACATCATTGATCAAAGCATAAAGTGATACTACAAGTTGAAAACTAAAGGATCATAAAGGCTATGGTGACTTGAGTCATAACATGGTGTGAGCATGTGCCAAGTCAACCCAAAGCATCAAAGGAGAATACCACTATACTATGTTTTAATATGCTAAAACAACGCATGATTCATCCAAGGCACATTAAGCAATCTCAATTGTTTATAACAAGCCATGTTACATCAAAGAATACTAAGCATAAAGCCAAAACAATATCAAGCATGGCATGACAAAGCATAGGCCACAGTCAAAAACCAGCTCTTTTTACCACATAAGCATGAGCTTTCCTACTCTTTTCCAAACCAAACCAAACTATTTGCAAACCAATGTATGAAAGAGGGGGTCCAACCAACTTAGTCAGAAAACTAAGCACACCAAGCATAGTAAAAACCAAAATGAAAACGAAAACAAAGACGCTCCAAGAAAAACACAACTGTGCACGAAACAATAAAAATGAAGCGTTTGGAAGAAACCTGGGATTTTTATTGATGAAGAAGGGGATGCCTTGAGCATCCCCAAGCTTTGACGCTTGTACTTATTGGATATTTCTTGGGCTGACACGCGTGGCATCCCCAAGCTTGAGATTTAGTCCATCCTTCATCTCATTACTCATTCCTTCCATACACCTGAAAATTTTCCTTCATACAAAACTCCACACAATCTCATTAGCAACATTAGTGCACTTAAGATAAATAAGTCTCAAGGTTCAGTTCTAACACCAAATAAACTTCCATTGGAACACTAGCTACTGTAGCACTTCCCTCAAAAAGCTCAATTCCCCAAAGGAACTCAAGAAGGAACTAACAAGAAGCAAATGCAGAAAAATGGCAGAAATCTGTCAAAACAGACCAGCAGGTAAAGACGAATTTTTTCGAAGACCTTCTGTTACTCAAATCAAAATGTTTTGAACTAACGAAAGTTAGATAACAACCTGGGCAGAAGCACAAACAATTACAGCTCAATCCGACGTACAGAGCTCTCTCAGAAATGTTTACGGTGAAGCACCGAAATCTGTTTCGGGACAGCAACTTTCCCAATCATTACTTCACTCTCATTAGAGGTTACTCTTGGCACAAAAAGCAAATAAAAAGGATAAGCAGAGGTTATTACAGAGGTAATAACTTCCAAGACTCAACTAAAACTCTTGGGTTATCTCCCAACAAGTACTTTTCTTTAACGCCTTTAAGTTAGGCATAAGAACCAAAGAAAGAATCAAGTGTTCTCAAATGAAGAAGCATTAAGACCAAATTTTGTTTTCATAGGAGAAGCAAAAGAAATCGTTTCTCTCTTTTTGGGGAAGTGTTCTATACCTTTCTTAAGTGGGAGTTGATATTTAATGGTGCCTTCTTTCATATCAATGATGGCACCAACAGTTCTAAGAAAAAGGTCTTCCCAAAGTAATAGGACAAGAAGCATTGTATCAACATCCAAAACATAGAAATCAACGGGGGCATAGGAATCGTTAACCATAATAAGAACATCATTGAGACTCCCCATGAGTTTCTTTTTAGAATTATCATCAAGTGGGACATTCAAATAACAATCTTCAAGTGGAGGCAAATCAAGCATATCATAAATCCTTCTAGGCATAATAGAAACACTACTATCAAGATCACACAAAGCTTTGAAATCGAAGTCGTTCACTTTCATATTAATGATGGGTTCACAACCATCTTCTTGTTTTATAGGAATAGAAGCTTTATTTTTCATCTTTTCGTCTTTAATCTTTATGAGAGCATCAGTAATGTGTTCTGTAAAAGCCATGTTCATAGCACTAGCATTAGGACTTTTAGCAAGCTTTTGTAGGAACTTAATAACTTCAGAGATGTTGCAACCATCAAGATCAAAATCAAATTTATCATCTAAAGTTGTAGAACTATTACTAGCCTCAACACTAGTGGTGGTAATAGTAGAAACACTAATGTTTCTAGCAATTTCATCTTCTCTTTCCCACTTAGCATGTAATTCAGCTAATAGTCTAACATTTTCATCAATTCTTACTTGTATAGCATTAGTAGCTGCAAAAGGATTATCATTAGTTTCAGGTTTAGCAGCCATTTTATTCAAAGAAGATTGAGCTTCAGCCAAAGATGCTATATTTCTTTCATCATTAGAGAGTTTTTCCTCAATAGTTTTATTGAAAGCAGTTTGTTTACTAATAAACTCTTTAAGCATAACTTCAAGTTCATAGGGAGCACTCTTATTACTGTTGTAAGAATTTCCATAAGCATTACCATTGTTGGGAGGATATGGCTTATAATTGTTGTTACCAAAATTGTTCCTATAAGCATTATTACCATAAGCATTATTGCCAAAATTGTTATTTCTTATGAAGTTCACATCGACTTGCTCTTCTTGAGCAACCAAAGAGGCTAAAGGAACATTATTTGGATCAATATGGGCTTTCCCATTAACAAGCATATACATAATAATATCAATCTTATCACTCAAGGAGGAAGTTTCCTCAACAGAATTTACCTTCTTACCTTGTGGAGCTCTCTCGGTATGCCATTCAGAATAATTAACCATCATATTGTCCAATAGTTTTGTTGCAGCACCCAAAGTGATGGTCATAAAGGTACCTCCAGCAGCTGAATCCAATAGGTTCCTTGAAGAATAGTTCAATCCTACATAAAAAGTTTGGATGATCATCCAAGCAGTCAGTCCATGAGTGGGACAATTCTTTACCGAAGATTTCATTCTTTCCCAAGCTTGAGCAACATGCTCATTATCAAGTTGTTTAAACTTCATTATTTCACTTCTCATTGATATAATCTTAGCAGGAGGATAGTATTTTCCAATAAAAGCATCTTTGCACTTAGTCCAAGAATCAATACTATTCCTAGTTAAGGAATTCAACCACTCTTTAGCTTTTCCTCTAAAAGAGAAAGGAAATAATTTCAGTTTAATAATATCACCATATATATCCCTATGCTTTTGCATCTCACAAAGTTCAACAAAGTTATTTAGATGGGAAGCAGCATCTTCATTACCAATACCAGAAAATTGCACTCTCATAACAAGATTGAGTAAAGCAGGTTTTATCTCAAAGAAAGTATTTTCAGCCACAGGTGGAGCAATAGGTGTCCTCATAAAATCATTGTTGTTGGTGCTAGTGAAGTCACACAACTTAGTGTTTTCAAGAGTAGTCATTTTTTGGGTTTTCAAATAAGAAAGCAAACTTGTAAAACTAATTTTTTTGTGTTTTTGAAGAACAAAACAAGCAAACAAAGCAAAAAGAAACTAAGAAAAACAAAAACAAAAAAGTAAAGAGATTGGTTATGAGGGACTCCCCTTGTGAAGATGTCCTTGACTCCCCAACAACGGCGCCAGAAAAATGCTTGATGGCTCTAAGTATGGCGCCCAGAAAATTGCTTGATGGCGGTGTTGATGTAGAGCTCGTTCGGAACCCCAAGAGGAAGGTATGATGAGCACAGCAGCAAGTTTCCCTTAGTTATGAAACCAAGGTTTAATCGAACCAGTAGGAGCAAGGAAACACCCCAAAGGTGTTACTAGCTGAGCTTTGGCAGGGCGCACTACCGGTGCTAGTAGCAACATGGAGACCTGCACAACACAACCATAGAACTTTGTCCCCAACTTGCGATGAGGTTGTCAATCTCACCATGTTTTGCGGAAAACAAAGGATTAAACGTATCGAATGGAAAGAAGTAAAAGTTTGCAGAAAGTAAACACAAAGTAGTAAAAGATTGTAGATTGTATGTAAAGAAAAAGGACCGGGATCCATAGTTCACTAGAGGTGGCTCTCCTTAAGATAGATAACATGCTGGGTGAACAAATTACAGCGGGGCAATTGACAAACACCGAGAAAGCAATACATGCATATACTAATCATCTTGACTCCCTGAGACTTGATTGGGCATTACAACATAATACATAGACCGCCATCCAACTGCATCTATGACTGATAATCCACCTTCAGGTTATCATCCGAACCCCCTCCAGTATTAAGTTGCAAGCAACAGATTATTGCTTTACGAACTGCGTGTAAGGTAAAAAATATGATTGTTCTATGAACAAAGGATTGTTGTTTTCTCCCTAGTAACAATAGCACATCTAGTGCCTTAGAGATTTCTGTCACTTGCCCAGATTACCAGAGGCATGAACCCACTATCGAGCATAAATACTAACTCTTGGAGTTGCTAGCATCTACTTGGCCAAGATAGCTACTAACAACGGAAAGCATGCAAGATCTCAAATAACAAAGACATGATAGAATCAATAATCAATCTGAAATAGCATCTCAATATCCATCGGATTCCCGCAAACACAACATGTATGAATTACAAATAGATGATCTTGATCATGAACGAAGCTCACAAGATCTAAACATGAAAGCACAAAGGAGGAGAAACCAGCCATCTAGCTACTACATGGATCCGTAGTCCAAGGATGAACTACTCACGCATCACACCAGAGGCTTGCATGGTGATGAAGAAAGCCTCCAGGGTGAATTCCCCTCTCCGGCGGGGTGCTAGGAAGAGCATCAGATCCCTCCCGATCTAGGGATGGAGATGACGGCGGCTACAGACTCTTTCGTGGATTTTTGATCTGGTCCTTAGGGTTTTCGTCCCGAGGGCAATATATAGGCAGAAGGAGAGGCCGAGGGGGTGCCGGGAGCCACCACACCACCCCCTGGCGCGGGCCTAGCCTGGCCGCGTGGCCAGGTGGTGTGGCCGGCCCCTGGCCCTTCTCCGTCTCGTATTCTGGCACTTGATCCCTTCCGGAAAAATAGGCACTTTGGCTTTTGTCCCGTCCAATTCCGAGAATATTCATTTTCTGACTTTCCTAGAACCAAAAACAACAGAAAACAGGCAGCTGGCACTGTGGCTCTTGTTAATAGGTTAGTCCAAGAAATCATATAAAAAGTACTCCAAAGTTGGAACAAAACATAAGAAAGTGGATAAAACCAAGCATGGAACATCAAAAATTATAGATACATTTGCAATGTATCATTCCCCACGACAGCATGGTTCTGCTAATCCCCAACGTATAAGTGCAAGCATATACAACATAGATGACACAATGGTTCAAGTTTTTTAAGTGCAAGAAAAGTAAAGTGTGCCATCAAGTTCGTGAGAGCTTTAATCACTAATTTTCACATAACAAGTTTAATTCAGAAGGTAGATAAAACATGAATATACTTGGAATAGAAAATGCTAATAGGTAGGTATGGTGGACTCTTTGGAATAACTTGGTTTTATTTGGAGTTGGATGCATGAGTGGAACTCATACTTGGTCATGGAGGCTAGCAAAATACTGGGAGCGACCAACTAAGAGAGCAATAATGGCCATAATCATGCAAAGCGACAAAACATCATTGATTAAAGCATAAAGTGATATTATAAGTCGAAAACTAAATGATCATAGAGGCTATGGTGACTTGGTCTAGTCTTAACATGGTGTGACCATGTGCCAAGTCAACCCAAATAAAGCATCAAAGGAGAATACCACAATACTATGCTTTAATATGCTAAAACAACGCATGATTCTTTCAAGGCACATTAAGCAATCTCAATGTTTATAGCATGTGATGCTAAATCAATAATCACTAAGAATAAAGCCAAAACAATATCAAGCATGACATGACAAAGCATAAACCATAGCCAAAAACAATATCCTTTTATACCACTTATAAGCATGAACTTTCCTACTCTTTTCCAATCCAAACCAACTTATTTGAAAGAACTCAAAAAGATAATAATAAATAAAGATCAATGAGCTTGTCTCACAAATCCAAAAGGAAGAACTAAAAAGTTCTAAGCTGAAAGCACAAGAAACTAAGGCTATACCTAGTGCTAGCAAAAGAGAACACTCACAAAACAATAAGAATGAAAACTAGAGTGTTCTAAACAACGAAAGCAGAGCGTGTCTCTCTCCAAAATAAGTGTTGGGATCCAATCACCTTATTGCAGCAAACTAAGCAAACGAAAACTAAGAGTGAAAATGAAGACGCTCCAAGAACAACACAACTGTGCATGAAACAATAAAAATGAAGTGTTCGGAACAAAACCTGAGATTTTTATTGATGGAGAAGGGGATGCTTGGGCATCCCCAAGCTTTGACGCTTGTACTTCTTGGATATTTATTGGGGTGACATGGGTGGCATCCCCAATCTTGAGCTTTTTTCCATACTTTATCTTATCACATTACTCTTCCTACACCTGAAAATTTCCTTCATACAAAACTTCACACAATCTTCATTAGCAACATTAGTGCATTCAAAAGATAGTAAACCTTCGGGGTTTAGTTTTAAAATAAGTAAAACTTCCATAACACAAGCTACTTTAGCACTTCCTTTAAAAAGTTCAAATGATCAAAGAGAACTCAAAGAGAAAGAGATTAAGAAGCAAATGCAAATAATGGCAGAAATCTATCAAAACAGACCAGCAGGTAAAAACCAATTTTTTCGAAGACCTTCTGTTGCTCAAATCGAGAAATGTTGAACTAACTAAAGTTGGATAACAACCTGCGGCAGAAGCATAAACAATTACAGATCAAACCAATGTATAGATATTTTTCACGAATTTTTACAGCGAAGCACAAAAAATCTATTTCGGGACAACAACTTTCCCAAGGATTACTTCTCTCTCATTAGAGGTCACTCTTGGCACAAAAAACACACAAAAATGATAAGGAGAGGTTATTACTGAAGCAATAAGTTCCAAGACTCAACTAAAACTTTTGGGTTATCTCCCAATAAGTACTTTTCTTTAACGCCTTTAAGTTAGGCATGATAGTTTGAGAAGATGCTCACATAGGAAATATGAATTGAAGTAAAAGAGAGCATCAAGAAGCAAATTAAAAACACATTTATGTCTAACCCACTTCCTATGCATAGGAACCTTGTAAATAAACAAGTCATGAAAGCACAAAGCAACAAGCATAGGAAAGCAAAACAAGTGCAACTTATGGACTTTCAACATAAAGAGGGGAAACTTAATGTTATTGAGATACATAAAACCATGTTTCCCTCTCTCATAATAACTTTCAGTAGCATCATGAATAAAATTAACAATATAACTATCACATAAAACATTCTTATCATGAGCCACATGCATAAAATAATTATTACTCTCCCTATAAGCATAGTCATTCTTATTAATCATAGTGGGAAAAAATTCAACAAAGTAGCTATCATTATTATTCTCATCACCATAATCATCAAATATAGGAGGCATATTGTAATCATAATTAATTTTCTCCTCAATAGTAGGTGGAATTAAAATATCATTCTCGTCATTGTAATCATCATATATTGGACGCATAGTATCATCAAAGTAAATTTTCTCCTCCGTGCTTGGGGGACTAAAAAGATCATTTTCATCAAAACCATCTTCCCCAAGCTTAGACTTTTCCATAGCATTAGTAATAATTGTGTTCGAAGAATTCATACTGATAACACTGCTATTATCATGCAAATAAAGTTCCATAGGTTTTTTAATTTTCTCTTCAAACACTTCATGTGCTAACTCAAGATAAATACTATAAAGCTCTCTAATTTTTTTGTTGTTTTCCATTAATCCTAACTAGTGAAAATAAAAACAAGAAACAAAAAGATATAATTGCAGAATCTAAAGGAAATAACTTCGAGCACTCACACACCAGCAATAGCACTAGAAGATAGCTTAGTAGCCAAAGGATGTGAGTACCTTTTACCTTACCTCCCTGGCAACGGAGCCAGAAAATAGCTTGATGTCTACACACTTCTATTCTTGTAGACAGTTGTTGGGCCTCCAAGTGCAGAGGTTTGTAGAACAGCAGCAAGTTTCCCTTAAGTGGATCACCCAAGGTTTATCGAACTCAGGGAGGATGTGGTCAAAGGTATCCCTCTCAAGCAACCCTGAAATCAAGATACAAGAAGTCTCTTGTGTCCCCAACACACCCAATACACTTGTTAGGTGTATAGGTGCACTAGTTCGGCGACGAGATAGTGAAATACAAGTGGTATGGATAATTATAAGTGGTAACGGTGCCAGAAAAGAGCTTTGATGGCGCATGGTTGACGTTGGAAGAGACTAAAGGCAAACTGAAATAAATATGGATGCAAGCAAACATGTAACAGATCTAGTTGCAAACGGTGTTTCAATGCTTAGAAACAAGGCCTAGGGATCATACTTTCACTAGTGAACACTCTCATATAAATATCTTCTCTTCTTGATACTACTCTGAACTACTCTCCGGTTGGACACTCGAATCCATGGTAGGGCTATAACAGAACTCCTCAAAGTTCGCTTTTCCCATCTAGATAACCCCACACTGTCACCTTGAGCGCTAGATAGTTCCAACAAGCACCACATTTTCATAGAGACATCCAACTCCAAATATAACTCATAACAAGTATTTGTAATCTCTAGCCTAAGTGCCACCATGGTGTGCACGACGTCACTTTCACACACATGGGGAGAGCAGAGATCTATTAAAGCACTTGAGTTGCAAGGTAGATCTACTTGATTCAGAGCTCATGATCACAATGTGATCATGCATAGAGAGAGATGAACACATAGCTACAGGTATAACCCTTAGCCTCGAGGAAGATCTACTCCCTCATCATCATGGGAATCAGCAACGACGATGGAGATGGTGGTGGAGATCGATGGAGATGGATCCGGAGGCACTTCCCCGTCCCGACAGGGTGCCAGAACAGAGACTTTATATCCCCCATATCTCCCCTTTGGTGGTGGCGGCGTTGTGGAACTTTTCATGGATGGAGGCTCGATTCTTTAGGGTTTCAGCATCGGAGGCTTCTTATAGGCGAAAGGGAGATGTCAGAGGGTGGACCAGGGGCCCACACCACTTGGTGGCGTGGCCAGGGGACCAGCGCCACCACATGGTGTGGCCAGCCCCTAGGGATTGTTCGATTGCGGTACGAAACAGTCCGGGCAAGTGCATCCCAGTACCTGAGTTGTCATCACTCGCACGGAGGGGCCGTAGTAGAATTGCCAATTTTCTAGAAGGGCCAAATGGGGGTGAATACAAATCTAACGGCCAAACGGTCATTTGAACCAGACGAAAAAGGTTGAACTCAAATACCGTCGTTAAGTCAACTCTTCTTGGCCCGCCCTATCAGTATTCCCTGATATCTTTTGCAGTCGTGGACTAGCTTACCCATGCGTGGACCCGATCCCTGAGTGGACCAGATCTATTTCTTTGCTCTGCTATGGTCTTATCCCCTTCTCCCCTCCCCATAACATTTGCTCAACTCCGGCTGGTCGTCTCAGATCGGATCTCGCACTTGCTCTAATTTGCGTCCCCGCCATGTCTGGTCAACCTCCCACGCCTCCAAACGAAACTCGCAGCCATCGCCATCGCATCGTCCGCTGTATCGGAGCTTCGCATCCTCGGACTAATATCTCGCCTCTGGCTAGTCCTTCTCGCACGGCGGAGCGCGTCCCGTCGGGCGATCCAGGCCGGTGACCAGCCTCGAGAAGTTGCATGCTGCCGCGCACCCTAGGCATGGTAGCCATGGCACAGCAGTTCGACGACCATGTTGTCATGGCCAACGTGTTGGGCGTCTGTCCCGCCGTGTCACCGGCAGAGTTGCTGTCGGCTTTCAGGTCTCATTTTGGGATCAAACGAAATGAGGTCAAGATTGAGGTATGCGTGCCGCCATTCGATTTTTTCATCTGGTTCGAACACAGCTCAGACACCGAGCGCGTTATGCATTCTTCCCGTTCTTTCGAGTGCTGCGGGGAGAAAATGAGCTTCATGCGTTAGCATCGTGCCTTTGGGTGGGACGATTGCTTGGGGCAGCTTCGTTTCTTCTCCAAACTCAGCTTTGACGGCCTCCCATTGGATGCTTGGGAGCCGGAGGCCCTCAAGCAGGTCGTTAGTAGCCTTGGCGGCGAGCTGGTAGAAATCGTGCCACCGAGCGATAGATGGGTCATCGAGGTAAAGGCGTGGCTGAAAGATCCCGACGCTATTCCTAAGATGTACGAGGTGCAGATTCCAAGCAGGGCAGGGCGACAGCTTTGCTGGAAGCACCTGGTCATCATCTACCTGGAGGAGGTTCTAGAATCGGTACATGGCATTCGGGGCCCCGAAGAGGCTGCCAGAAAGCATCCTCGTCGCCCGTAGTGTTGGCCTAGAAAGATCGATGGCATAGGACCACCACCGTTTCGCGACAGCACACACAGTTTTGGTGGGGGAACTGGGCTTGGATGAGCTGGTGGTTCTTATTTCCCTCGAGTGAAGACAGAGCTCTAGTGAATTGTCGTGGTATGTTTGGCTAATGAATTTGAAGTATGGAGAGCGTAGCAGGAAGTTAGCATCAACTAAAAATGTGTAATAGTTTGAATCGATGTAGTACGTGTGTGTAATAGTTTGAAGTAGTATGTGTGTGTAATAGTTTGAATCGATGTAGTATGTGTGGGTAATGAATTTGATGTAGTGTGTGTGTAATAGTTTGAATCGATGTAGTTGAACACCGTGCTTTGTAATTTCTATGAATAACCAAGGACAACCTCATGAAAAGAGGGTGGTCTGGCAATGAGCAATGTCAATTTTGTGGATGCCAGGAAAATGTAGTCCATCTCCTCTTCAAGTACAAGGTAGTTATGTTTGTAACACGTTGAACTGCAGGACCATTTTGTAGACAACACAAGACTAAGGAAAAATGGTTTACAGCACAGCCAACTGGCGCAAAATCTGTAGTCTGGGATAAAAAAATGCCAGTTAACTGGATTTAACCACGACTAGTAATTGAAGGAAATAGATACTTGATAGTATTTGCTTACAACAGTAGTACTTCCATACAAAAGGGTCTTATACCTGCACAAAAGTGGGCTAAACTTCCTACTAGTATATAGAACAATTCATCAGCATTTCATCTACAAAAGCCATTCTTCAGTCTGAACTTAACTATTCTACACTTAAGAAACTATAGATCTCCACCAGAAAAGTTGGCTGGCCAATTGCCTTGAGAGGACATAAGTTCTTTGATCATTTAACCCAAACTGATCTATTGCCTTGCCGCCAAACTATAAGAAATCTGCATCGTTCATGCACGAGCGATTTGCGTGCACGAGTGCCGGTTCAGTTGGACCATCCGCGTCGCCACATCGATTTCTTCGAAGCTGAAATTCGGCATCTCCTTCTAGGGGTCGTAGGTCCGTGTGAACTCGAACTTGAATTCCAGCACCGAGGTGATGCCCGCCACCGGCTCCGGCTGTCGAACAATCTAGCATGCTGAGTGTAGACGATTGGTCGCCGCCACGGTACGGACTCCGACGGTGCGTAGGATGGAGCGTCTTTGCCGTAGACGGCGTGTTCCCAGCCTCCCCCACTGTGGTAAGGTAGCCCACGCCGTAGCGTGGACGCGAGAGTTCCTAGACCTTGGCGCTGCCCTGTTCGAGGGTGTGTACGCTCGGTGGCATGCTCTCGTGAATGATTTGATACGTACCTTGTTCCCACTACCTAGAGCATGCCGTAATGTTACCGCGTGATTTCTCCACATCGCTCTCTTGGCCCTGATTTCCACATCTGGCGCCGACGACACCTTCGTCGCCGTCGCGGCCGATTCGGCACATTCGGGGAAATCATCCGCCTGGCAGGGCAATGGGAGACTAGCCTTGAAGTAGAGCTTCATGGCCTGCCTTAGAGGGGTTAAATACCCCAGTTTCGGTGGCTATCGCGATGGCGCTGGCGGAGGCTGCTTAGGCGGGGCCATGTTACCCTAGGTGGTGCGGCATGGAGGAGCTGCGCAAGGTGAACTGTGGTTTGTCGGAGAAGGGGAGTGAAAGACTGACAGTAGGTTTGGACTACTGGCACGCGTAAAACTAACCATCTCCCATTTCCTTAGAGGGTAATAATTCGACAGTCGTTTGCATTAACCGCTCAATCTTTATTTCCCTTCTCAGCATAAGAGTGCGAACGTATTAAAAAGATCGGTCGTGGCTATCCACCTCATCGGGCAATGTACCAGGACTGGTAGGAGACCATGTTTCATTTTAGAAATGTTGATGACTATCCCCTTATGTTTATATGATATTATTTATATGCCACCATGTATTATCGATTGTAGCAACACCATCAGAAACAGGGGATGACGACGTGGCGTGTTTTGTTTTTTTAAAGGGCATCAGAAACAGGGGATGCCGACGTGGCATGTTTTCTGACTGGCGGGCCCGCCTCCTCCACCTTTGACGGCGCGAATCCTAGGTTTGTGGGATGGTTCCGCCCACCAACGCATTATTGTGCAATTTTCCATGTGGAACCTGAATTCCGGTGCTGAGCTGATGCTCGCACACGCCGGCTCCGGCTGTCGAACATAGAGAATTCTGAAAGAAGCTACTAAAAATAAATACTTTGAATTCTGAAAGTACTAAAATTAAATACATTACAATTTTGTCTGAAAGGTAATACGCATATTGCTGATCAAAATAATATAAATACAGTACAAATTTCTACTTCGAAAAATAGACCTGAAAATGCTAGCAAATAACCAAGGATGAATATAGGATTCATTCTCCCCTATATATTTCATCGTTGGCGGCTCCCGCGTGCTGCAACACATGTTCAGAGAACTCTCTCCGTCTGCAATGTGTTGCCAGTATCTCGTCCAGAGGGTAAGGCCTCGGTGTATGTTCCATACTTAAGCCATGCATTACCATTGTTGGTTCCTCTTCCCAGGCTTGAACCTCATGGTCGTACAGTCTGATATAATTCATGTAGTATATGCAACTGGGTTTGACTGTGGGCTGTAACCTAGTGTCAATGGAGATAAACCGATTGTAATCAACAAAGAGGGCATGACTTCCAATGTCACCGACGGCCTCGAGAGAGCGGTTCTCCGTGTCCACCCGGTACAACATCGGTTGCCCTTTGGCAAAATCCCCATTCAGCACAAGAATCAGATCACCATTTGACTCCATAAGGTGAAATTTGTAAGTTTCGCATACCTGTTCAAAGACTGGGGCTGAAATTATTTTGTCCATCGTGACAGTGCTCGCGCGCTGCTCTATCTGGATGTTGGTTGACAAGATGTCTCCATTCTCAAGTAATGCATATACTTCCCTTCGGAATGCCGTCAAGCAGTCCAGAAGCATATCTGGAGGTGGCGAATACAATCCTTCTCCAAATGATTCATTGATTTGCCCTGTTGGGGTGCTCTAATCGGCCCATGCAATATGATCTGGATAATCATTGCAAACGAACATCATCGTCGGGGACTTCGTCACGATGACAGATTGCAGAAGATGAGATGGTATGTGTGCTTGAAACTCAGTGTTAGACTTATGAGTGATTGGGTTCAGAAGCCGAATCTGGTATGGCTCCACCCTCTAAGAAAGCACGATGACGCCACGAGAAACACCGACGAAGTAGAATCTTTTGGAAGAAGACGGCATCAGTTAGCACTAAGATGTTTACAATGGAAAATACTAATAAAAGAATGTTATATATATATATCGGATGTGAATGTGAACCTGCGATGGACGTCCATTAGATTCGTCCTGAAGCAACGACCAGTGGCGAGGTTGAGGAAGGTGAAGTCGCCAACGTCTGGAAGGGTGTGATCTATCATGATCCAGTTGTTGAGATGGAAATTGGGCACCTTTAAAGTGTGGCGCCAATCGGTGCAGACTTCCCGACAAGCAGCATAGGTGTCGACGTACTCCTCTTTCTCCAGCAAGTAGTCGGCGATCTTGCGAAGTGGGTCGGCCGGGAGATCGGACCAGTTCCTCTTCATCTGGCTACTGGCCATGGCTTACGTGCGGGAATGTTTTGATCGGGGAAGAAAGAAGAACTACCACTCCGAGGAGAAGAAGAAGAGGAGAACAGACGAGGGAGACGAAGCGGAACTGCCACTGTGAGGAGACGAGGAGATGAGGGAGAAGAACAAGAACTGCCACTTCAATTTTGGATCAATGGGATTTTTTTGGAACTAGCGTGTGAAGTAGCCATGCATTGCATGCAAGTTTTGATCAAACAGATTAACATGTGGGACTTGCTAAAAAAATTTGTGAAGTGCTAGCGTGCATAGTACGCTGACAGGTGGCATGTTTTTTGACTGGTGGGCCCGCCTCCTCCACCTTTGATGGCACGCGTCCCAGGTTCAAGGGTTGGTGCCGCCCACCAACACATTATTGTGCAATTTTCCATGCTTTGTCGCAACCAGCTCTGCTCCGCTCCGCTCCTCTACTCCTGCATCCACCACTCCACTCAGTCGTGCACCGCTCTCGTCGTCCCCTTGGTTCGTCGTCCTCCCACCCTCCCCTCCCTGCCATCCCATCATGTCCCCTCCCCTCCCTGCCCTGTCTCCTTGCTGCCATCCACCGCCTAGGCGCGTATGGAAACGAAAACCGAGAGTCGGGCGTAGGGGTTAGGCGCCCAATGACGCTGGTGATCCGGATCCTGATCAGAGATGGATCTTGCGAGGCTTGAGAACACGGGGATGGGTCCTGCGCTATTGGAGAGCACGGAATCTCCTTCAAGTCTAGAGAGCACAGAGGACAACGAAACACGGGAAGAGGAAGCGGGGTGCAGAGCTTTGGAGGTATGGAGCCCGGAGAAGGTGTCGTGCATCCACATTGAAGGGTAAGAACTGTGATTCCTTTTCTGCATACCCCAATTAGCGTTTCTAGTCTCGTGGTGATGGCAAGGATATGTGTTGGTAACCGCAGGACGTCTGTACAGCTTGTCCTTGAGCATGATGCTTTGTCAAGCGAGCATGAAGGCACTGAAATGTGTGGCGGTGTGGATGATGATGAGAAAGCATATCCAGACATGGCTACTTACCCTAGAAGGATGGAGAGTAGGGAATATTTGGTTGATTCGAACTTTGATCCTGACTATGGGACTGATGAGGAAGAGGAATGTGAAGATGTGGAAATGGGATGTAGATACGACGACAAAGACGAGGACAGGCGAGTGATACACTTTGATAGGGACAATCCTACAATTGATGAGGGGACTATCTTTGAGAATGTGGAGGACTGTAGATATGAAGTTGCAACCTATGCAATTAGAGTTGGGTTTGAATTTATCATTGAAAAGAGCGACCAAAAGAGATTTAGGGAAAGTAATGTGTGCAAATGGAGATTATATGCATCTCCAATGCGGGGTGCACACCCATTTTAGGTTGCAATAGCTACATTTAGTTTTAGTCTTTCTCATATTTATTCTGCTGATAACTAGCTCTAAATTATTTAGATACTTATCGAATGCAGATCAAAGTAAACACGAATAAACACAACTGCCCTAATACTTCTTTAAGTGATAAAATTAGACCAGCGACTACCAAGTGGATTGCTGCTACTGTACTTGACTGGGTGAGGCAGGATCATAACATTGGACCTGCTGAACTCAGAGCAAAGATTAGCAAAAAGTTTAACATTCTGATTCTTTACCACAGAGTCTTTGATGGGAAGGAGATGGCTCTAGACTTCATTCAAGGCAAGTGGAATGATAGTGTTCATATGTTGTATAGTTTCAAAGCTCAAGTAGAGAAAACATCACCTGGTAGTGTTGTTGACATCGATTACGAGGTCGTGAAAGGAAGAGAAAAGGTCTCGAGGGGGGTCAGGTATAAGCAGGAAGATAAGATATGCTTCAGGAGATGTTTTGTCTGCCTGAAGGCATGCTGGAAGGGGTTCCTAGACAGTTGCAGGCCATACTGGGCAATAGGCGCAACTTCTATAACAGGGAAGTTTAGGGGACATGTTGCTTCTGCTTGTGCTTTGGACGCGCATAATTGGCTTCTACCCGTAGCTTATGCTGTTCTTGAGGATGAATCAAATGAAAGCTGGACATGGTTCATGCAGAGACTATGGGAAGTAATTGGTCACCCTGAAGGCTTGGTGATACACACCGGTGCATGCGAGGGTCTTGAGAATGCTGTTGATGATGTGTTTCCTGGGGTTGAGCATAGGGAATGCATGCGGCACCTCGCTACTAACTTCACGAAGAAGTTCAAAGGAAAGATCTTTGAAGAGGACTTGTGGCGATCAGCATACACATACACCCCAAGCACGCATGCTACTTACTTGCAGAACATGTATGTAGTGCCAAAGGTGAAAAAATACCTTGAAGAACATCACACCAAGCTATGGGCCAGAAGCAAGTTTGGTGAGTAAAGCAAGGTGGATTTTGTTTGCAATAATTTGGCAGAGAGTTTCAATGATAAGATTTTAGGCATGAAGACACTTGGAATTTTTATTTTGTTGGATGCAATAAGACAGTGCATAATGGTGAAGATATATTTAAGGAAAAGAATTTGTGCAAGAAAATTTTTAGGCCATAAAATAGTTCCAAAGGTGGTTATGTTATTGAATGCAAGAACCAGGGCAATGAGAACGATAAAGATGAGGATGGTCAGAAGTTCCAGAACATTGGTTGAGGTTTATGCACAATACAAGCATGGAAGTGAACGGAGGTACACTGTAGACATTGGAAACAAGACTTGTTCATGCAGGCAGTGGCAGATTACTGGTATGCCATGTGACCATGCAATTTACTTCATCTTAAAGCTTAGAGGTACCAGAGCTGAAATAGAGAACTATGTCGACAACTATTTGTCCATGGACAGGTTTGCTGCAACTTATGCAAAAAACGTACCACCTATGGCCGATGAAAATGATTGGGAGATTGTCGATCTAGGGTTCAAACTTCAACCACCAGTTCTTAGGAGGCCACCTGGGAGTCCTAGAAAGCTAAGGATCGAAGCCTCCACCATTAAAGGTTCAAGGCTGGGAGCTAGGAAAAGGAAATATAAACATTGTGGCAGATTCGACCATATCAAGAGGTTGTGCAAAAACCCAGTTACACATGATATTGTCCCTGTTCACACCTCGGTGGCAGAAAATGAGGCTTCTCAGCCAGAACTGGAGGAAGAGCAGCGCAAAGACGAAGAACTTGAGGAAGTGCAGCAGGTGGAGGAAAACGGTGATGAGCACTCGGAGGAAAAAGTACGTAAGCAGCCAATTTATGAATAAGTGGAGGTGCCAGCGAGAAAAGGGTGTGAAAAGAAACAAAAGGATAAGCGGAACATGAAGGAAAGGTGTAACACCCTCGAATCGACCCTATGCAAGTTTTAGCCCTTCCCGCCAAACCCGCATAGAAACGATTCAAGGACGCCCACGAGGCACTTTCGTGCGGGTGGAAAACAAAGTAATAACATTACACAACAGTCCTCGATGGGACCCACAGAACAGATATATATACAACAGCGACTCCATGAGTCAAGAATATAGATATAATATACAAAGATCCAAATCACCTCGAAACGATAGAGCGTCCGACTACGGACAAGATGCAAATGGGGCTAAGAGCCCTGTAGAATAACCAATGGCGTCCATAACCCTGCCCAGGCCAAGCCGGAAGGGTAACCCTGCTAACGACGTCGATCTCAAACCTGCTAAAACAAATGGGGTGCCGACAAAGGGCAAAGGAAAAAGAGGAGCATCAGTACTGAGGCCAGTACACGGCGAGGCTAGAATTCGGCGGCTCTCGCCTACATAGGAATGGTGGACTGAAGCGGCAGCGCAGCAGCACTAAACAACCTATAGAGACTCAGTAAAACTGGTGGCTGTTAGAGAGAGGTAATAAAGACGTATTCGGATCCTACCTGATACTAACACCAAACATACCCATCCTGGTATTTCCCCCTCGAGACCAAACGAGGAAGTCAGACCGAGGAACTCACACGGTTGGCACTTTTACTCATTCCATTATAGTTCAAGCACTTACTAGTCAGATATATAGCATGAGTCATCCTGATAGCATAAGTAGTGGGCAGTTTTAGTTAACCATTCCGTTATCGTTGGAGCATTTACTAGTCAGATATAATTGTCCTGAGGAATCCCAAAACCTAGAAGTTGTTGGCACTTTTATCACATTCTATTGGAGTTGCAATACTTACCAGGTAGGTACAACATGTCACAAAACAGCCCCAGATCCACCAGTTGTTGGCATTTTAATATCCATTCCGTGATAGTTGAATCTGATTACTAGTCATGTATTAGGTCAAGTTTATAGCACTACTTTAGTTATGCTTGTCTATGATCAAGATACTGTGCTCCAAGTCGTCCATAACCGCGGACACGGCTTTCAGAAAGTTAGGGGTGCACAAAAAGCAACACACTCGATCAACCTCGGAAAAACCAACTCAAAACCCAATGAGGCTTTCACTACAAAGCAATCACAGGATTCATAAATATTTCAGGGGGGCACCCCACTAAGCTACTCGCAACGAAGTTGGCCGGCTCCGGAACGGACCCAGGGTTTGCGACGACGGCTGTAAATGATTGGGAACCCGAAAGTGTGACTAGGCTTGTCGATACCGCGAAAACGTGGCACGATCCAAAATAGTACAAGTGCTCCACGCACAATCTTAAATAAAGCAGTAAAGCATGGCATAAGTACAGGATATTAATAAAGCCCCAAACTACTTGTGGCCCCAAGAAATAGAAATGAATCAAGCTCTGGCTCAGGAGGTCCATAAGGCCTCCCTGATGTGGATAGTGCGAAAAATCAAGGAACAGGTATCAAGTACTCGGGGTCCTACGGGACACAAGTGAGCATGGAAGAACCAAATAACATTGCCCACCGATGCCTCTGCATTAGTTATATCTAGCAATTTAATAGTTGTGTTTAAAGTCATGATCAACTCCACCGTAAAGCATCTACACCATTAAGCATAAGCCAACCTTCCGTCAACGGTGGAACAACAACGACGTGAACCAGCACATGAGCAAGCGACTACGACTCGCAAGACTGACTATCTAGCAAACAATAGGCAATAGGATGTGTCCAAGGCAATATAAAGGCTGCAAGGGATATATCTGGTTCGGAACACTAAAGCATCACGACACAGATAGCAATAGATCACCAGGAGAAAATAAAGACTATCAATGCAAAATAGGTAGAAAGGGGGAGAATGCTCGCCTGGGAAACATTGTCGAAGATACGTTATCCGAAGAACTTGTCTATACTCGCATCCACTCAACAGCCTAATCTGTGAAGAAGCAAAACACTAAAATAAACACCGGGTGCACTATTTAATACTACGGCCGAAGATCGGGCATGATACATAATATGATGCATGGCATGGTGGGATAATATGATGCAACGGTTTAATGACACTAGTTATTCATATTTAAGTCGCCAACAAACAACGTATAGCAAATAAAGAAGTAAATGGCCACATTTAATTAATCTTGGCTTGCATACCATTTTACATAGCGATGATCCATGAATGATGCATGCATGTAGATGGCATATTAATATTCCTTGCATTTTTCTAATAATATTAGAGAGCTCATTTGTGTTATTTGCAGATGTAGTTTAAAAGTTACGGATTTGTAAGTTCTAATTATTTAGGGAAGCATTTAAATGTTTGGTCAAACCTTTGTTTTCTGAAAAGTAGTACATGGGCTAAAATAAAGTGTGTTACTCTTTTCTGGTTTCAAAACATGTTTTCTGTGCAGAAGAATTAGAACAAAAAGGTCAGAAAACAAAATATGCTACAAGTGCTGGTCGTCCAGCACCAGTGCAAGGTAACAACTAGTGGTGCTGACTACCGTTGTTATATACGATAGGATCCAAAAAATGCTTGAATAGTACAAGCAAGCAGGTGCACTGCTGAATCAAAACGTACATGCAAAACAGGCTAGCTGAAATTGGACAGGCCATGTAGTGCATAACCGGAATCTGTTTTTCTGGTTTCCAGTTCGAATAGCCCAAAATTCAGACAAAAAGGGTTGAATGTCTAGATGATTTAGGATCGATCTAGGATGATCCAGGTTGGAGATTGAGTGCCAGACCACCGGGACAAAGTGAGTTTGATGATAACAAAGAGTAGTGGCAAAAAATAAGAGGAGGATTTGAATGCTATCTTCGGGCTAACTGACAAAACTGTCGCGGTTTAAGACAGTACCGAGCACACGCGCGACTGATGGAACAACACCGGTGTTGAGACAAGGAGGACACGGCGGGGTCTCCCAATTCCTAGGAGCGGCATAAGCTCGCGTTGTGGCAAGATAGAGGACATGGAGGTGCAAACAAATAATGACTAGTGTACCGATGTGTGCAGATAGGTAAGCTAACAAGTACACCCCCTGAATCAAAACAGAGTTGCAAATCGAGCTAGCTCAATTACATGCTCACCCGTCTGATGTTGTGCATGTGGAACATACGTGGCTAATGGCAGCAAAGCTAACAGCAGCGCAGCAGAAGGGGACAAGCTCACCTCGTAGGATCCTTGCTAGGAGCAGCATTGATGGATATCTGAGCGCCAGGAGAGAAATTGCATGATCCTTGTACGTTGCCGAGAAGAACCTGATGGTGTCCTTGATCCTTGATGGCTCCGGCTCCGGGATTTAGCTAGGAAGAAATGGTGGACGTGGTGGCTTCATCTCCATGGTCTCCTGGGCCTCGCAAGTGCAGGGTGTCGATACGGACGACGAGGGTGGGGGCGAAGCCCTCGGCTTAGGTTTTTGGTAGGAAAAGAAGGAGGAGGAGAGGAAGTAGCTAGGGTTTGTATGGGATGAGATCTCGATCTCGTTAGAGAAGAAAAGGAGCTGGTGGGAGATGAAGATTATGTGGGGGATAAGAGTCTTGGATGGGAGCATTCCGAGCTCATGCACTCCTCTCTCTGTCTTGAGAAAGAAGAGAAAGATAGGAGTGTTTTGGGCCAGGTTGGGAAAGAGGGGCACACTGGTTGGGCTGCTGGGATGCTGCGGCTGGGCTGCCTTGGCCTCTCTCCCTCTCTATATATTTTTAAGTTTTCTTTTCTCTTATTGTATTGTTAGTTTTAACCCAAAACAAACCAGCAACTAATCTTAACCCTTTTGAATATTTTCTAGGATTTAGAACAAGAAAGAGTGGAAAGAGGGAACAAGCAATGAAGGGAAGATGATGCCCACAAATATAATCAATTTGAGCATTTATACAAGAATGAAGATTTAGGGTTTAGCAAAGGAATAAAACCATTTGGGAAAAATATGGAACCCTAGCAAGTGGGTACCCTCTTGTTGAAAACAAAAATAGATAGGTTTAAAAAAAAGGGGGTAGAGTATTTGTGATAGCAACAACACAAGCAAGACAAAAAAATGCAAGATTTGATATGATGTTCAAATGCAATGTGGCATGATGACATGAGCATGAGGTTATGATGATGCACAAAACAAAAACACAGCGATTTTCTAGTAGTGGTTTTATCGGGGTGTTACAAAAGGGCAAATTATGGAGGTGTATAAGAATATGAAGAAGTTGCAGGGGTGATTGAGGATGTTCTTGATGATCTTTCGACTAACTTCAGGAGAAATAATAAATCCCTGCCAATTTCATCTTTGTACGATTCTCTAGATGAAAGGTAAGCTTAAAAATTATTTTATTTTCCATTTTATCATTTTTTTATCCTCATCAACTGATGCTTAATCCAGCGTGGGCTAGCAGACTAATAAGAGGAGCAGAAAGATGCGGGCATAGTAACGTCGTATGTTGAATATATCACTGAAACTAAACTAGTCGTGTTGTCTTTATTTATATCTGGTGCGTGCAACGTGTCTGTGATGGGGTCATGTGGACCAGATTACAATTTTTTAAATATTATTACATTAATTTTTTACCTGCGTATGGACGCAGCTACTAGTTCGCATCTCCCTTGGACTCCCATCTCCTCTGGCGCACTCCAGAATTATGGCTGTGCCATCAAGTAGCAGAGTCAGCGTATTGTCCCATCAGATGTGAACGCAATGACTTTGTTTGTTCAGAATTTGACGACTTTTGATTAGTTTGAAAGACAGAGAAACCTAAAACATGTATCTAGGCATGTTTTGGGTATAGACACATTTATTAAATATCTATAAAAAACTAAGTCGGTTATATCTGGACAGGAGTAGTACACTATTACAACACGCTCGATCCCTTCTCCTCTGGCGCACTCCAAATTATGGATGTGCCATGAAGTGCTGGGAGCAGAGTCAGCGTATTGTCCCATCCGATATGCCAGGAATGCGCGAACTTTATTTTCAGGATCGGACGAGTTTCGACTAGTTTCAAAGACAAAGACAACTAAAACATGGCCAACATATATAGATTATGACGATAATCGACCATGACTCAAGTGACCTAGATCCAAAGAGGGCATTAAGATACCATACATCGAATTAATTTATGCTTAAGTGGCCCTAATCGACTATGATGCTCCAGTAGTCTCCATCATCGACAACGTTGTTTGCGTCGCTGTCAGCCTCCTCCGCGTCGGAATCGATGCCGATGTTCCCGGCAGCGTTCCTCCTCCTCGTGGATTCTTCACGGTGCCGCATCGCTAACGGTGGAGGTTGTACACCCAGGCACTACCCAGAAGCACTGCCTCACTTTAGGGTTGTGCAGATCCAGGTGGATCTCCCACCGGTGGGTTCCGCACAGCTCAATCAACGCATCCCGCTCCTTCTTGAACAGCTTTCGCCAGTACGCGCTCGTGCGCGCGTACCGTGCCATTGTCCTCTTCCGCTCCGACAGCTGGCGGCGGCGCTCCTCGATCTGACTTGCCAACGTGTTGTCGCGCAAGAGCGGCACGACAAGAACCCCGACGTAGCTAAGCTCGAAGCTGGCTGGAAGCCTCGCAAACAACGGCGCGAGTATGTCGTAGTGGGCGAACATCTGAGCCTCGTGCAAGCAGAGTTTGGGCCTCTCTGTCTCCATGGCGATGAAGGAACACGATCTGAGGTTCGGCCCCGAGGTTAAGGGGATAAGGGCAAGGACGTAGGCCCAGCATCGTTTCCACTGCCAATCAGTTCGCAGAACAGACTTCTCACGGATCGCCCTCGCCAAGGACAACCTTCTCGTCCAAGCACCCGAATCCAACGGCGCCTAACAATCGGGGATCGGGTCTTCTAGAAGCCTAGAGAGGTTGTTGCTTAGCTCTGCGTCCCGATTGTTTGTGGCCAACGGCTGTCGTTGAAAATAATACACATTTCAATGACACTGGTGGATCCATATGTGGTTTGTCAAAAGAACACACATGCATTGACTCTTGTTGTGGTTAATAAGAAGAACACACATGAAATGACACTGGTGGATCCATAGGTGGATTGTGAAAAGAACACACATGCAATCAATCTGGTTGTTGTTAGTAAAAAGAACACACATGCAATGACACTGGCGGATCCATGTGTGGTCTCTGAAGAGAACACACATTTGAATGACACTAGTGGATCCATATTTAGTATTTGAAAAGAACAGTCATGAAATGACTCTAGTTGTTGTTAGTAAAAAGAACACACATACAATGACACTAGTGGATCCATGGGTGGTGTCTGAAGAGAAGACACATGCAATGACTAAGGCTGTGGTTAATGAGAAGAATACACATGCAATGACACTGGTGGATCCATAGGTGGATTGTGAAAAGAACACACATGCAATGACTCTTGTTGTTGGTAGTAAAAATAACACACATGCAATAACACTGGTGGATCCATGTGTGGTCTCTGAAGAGAACACACATTTCAATAACACTGGTGGATCCATATGTTGTAAGTGAAAATAATATTCATGTAATGACTCCAGTTGTTGTTAGTAAAAAGAGCACACATGCAATGACACTAGTGGATCCAAGTGTGGTCTGTGAAAAGAACACACATGCAATGACTAAGGTTTTGGTTAATGAGAAGAACACACATGGAATGACACTGGTGGATCCATAGGTGGATTGTGAAAAGAACATACATGCAATGACACTGGTGGATCCATGTGTGGTCTCTGAAGAGAACACACATGCAATGAAACTGGTGCATGCATAGGTGGATTGTGAAAAGAACACACATGCAATGACTCTGGTTGTTGTTAGTAAAAAGAACACACATGCAATGACACTGGTGATCCATGTGTGGTCTCTGAAGAGAACACACATTTCAATGACACTGGTGGATCCCTAGGAAGATTGTGAAAAGAACACATATGCAATGACACTAGTAGATCCCTAGGTAGATTGTGAAAAGAACACACATGCAATGACTCTGGTTGTTGTTAGTCAAAAGAACACACATGCAATGACACTGGTGGATCCATGTGTGGTCTCTAAAGAGAACACACATTTCAATGAGACTTGTGGATCCATATGTGGTCTCTGAAAAGAACAGTCATGAAATGACTCCATTTGTTCTTAGTAAAAAGAACACACATGCAATGACACAGGGGGATCCATGTGTGGTCTCTGAAGAGAATACACATGCAATGACACTGGTGGATCCATAGGTGGATTCTGAAAAGAACACACATGCAATGACTCTGGTTGTTGTAGTAAAAAGAACACACATGCAATGACACTGGTGGATCCATGTGTGCTCTCGAAAGAGAACACACATTTCAATGAAACTAGTGGATCCATATGTGGTCTGTGAAAAGAACAATCATGAAATCAATCCAGTTGTTGTTAGTAAAAAGAGCACACATGCAATGACACTGGTGGATCCATGTGTGGTCTCTGAAGAGAACACACATGCAATGACACTAGTGGATCCATAGGTGGATTGTGAAAAGAACACACATGCAATGACTCTGGTTGTTGTTAGGAAAAAGAACACACATGCAATGACACTGGTGGATCCATGTGTGGTCTCTGAAGAGAACACACATTTCAATGACACTGGTGGATCCATATGTGGTATGTGAAAAGAACACACATGGAATGACTCTAGTTGTTGTTAGTAAAAAGAACACACATGTAATGAAACTGGTGGATCCATGTGTGGTCTCTGAAGAGAACACACATTTCAATGACACTGGTGGATCCATATGTGGTCTGTGAAAAGAACAGTCATGAAATGACTCAAGTTGTTGTTAGTAGAAAGAACACACATGCAATGACACTGGGGGATCCATGGGTGGTATCTGAAGAGAACACACATGCAATGACACTGGTGGATCCATAGGTGGATTGTGAAAAGAACACACATGCAATGACTATGGTTGTTGTTAGTAAAATGAACACCCATGCAATGACACTGGTGGATCCATGTGTGCTCTCTAAAAAGAACACTCATTTCAATGAAACTAGTGGATCCATATGTGTTCTGTGAAAACAACAATCATAAAATCACTCCAATTGTTGTTGGTACAAAAAGAGCACACATGCAATAACACTAGTGGATCCATGTGTGGTCTCTGAAGAGAACACACATGCAATGACACTGGTGGATCCATAGGTGGATTGTGAAAAGAACACACATGCAATGACTCTGGTTGTTGTTGGTAAAAAGAACACACATGCAATGACACTGGTGGATCGATGTGTGGTCTCTGAAGAACACACATTTGAATGACACTGGTGGATCCATATGTGGTATGTGAAATGATTCGTCATGAAATGACTCCAGTTGTTGTTAGTAAAAAGAGCACACATGCAATGCCACTGGTGGATGCATGTGTGGTCTCTGAAGATAACACACATGCAATGACACTGGTGGATCCATATGTGGTATGTGAAAAGAACACACATGCAATGACTCTGATTGTTGTTAGTAGAAAGAACACACATGCAATGACACTTATGGATCCATGTGTGGTCTCTGAAGAGAACACACATTTCAATGACACTAGTGGATCCATATGTGGTCTGTGAAAAGAATAGTCATGAAATGACTCCGGT